>JAPPVO010000016.1:152988144-153244641 GCA_030407325.1 Camellia japonica
GGTGTGTTACTTCCTCATCAGCCGTCACTCGGTGAGCATCAGTTTCCTCAGTATATGAGTGGTGTCACTCCCTCAATATACAACTTGGCTTCTGCAAAGTCTGCACAGGCTATGAAGGGTTGAGGATCTGCATCAATTTCCTCGTCGTCTCCATTGCTAAGGCCATCATAATTTTCTGATGCAAGAGGAAGGCACACATTTGTTAGTGTGGATCCAATCTCTCCCAAGTAAGCGTTGTATTAGCATTACTGTCAATTATGAAGAATGCTGTCATGCAGTCCCTGGTCCCACATCAAGTTAATGGGTAAAATCCCCTGAGCCATTGTTTGTCTCCAGCAAAGCCAGCGATGGTTGGTGCTGGTTGGGATCAACCTGGGATTCTTTTTCCTATTTTCTTCAAAGAAGATTTCGGTAGTAAGTTCACTGCTGCCCCATGTCTATCAGGACTCGGTTCAGTTGTATCCATCGAAGAAAGCCTTGATGTACAAAGGCTTGACATGTTGTGTCATAGAATCGAGGGATACTCAAAAGGATACGAGAGGTTAATGCTCACCTCTTCTTCACTTTCATACTCAGTTTCCATTAGGGTAGCCATTCCAGGATTATCTTGTACCATATTGTGAGTTTTCAACTAGAGACAGGAAATAGGATCCATATCTTGGTCCTCATCTCCAGCCTGGAACTCATGAGGCAGTATGTGTACCATATTGACTGATATGGAGGAAATGAGCCAAATTGGATGGCTGGCTGTAACCTGCTTCCTCCTTGGCCACCTTGTTCAGTTACTTCAGCAGCATCCTCCATGCTGCATTCTGGCACACTTCGTTGTTAACTGATTCCTTCGAAGGATCTTTCTCAACTGGTTTTTCAACCAAAAATGTTTGCTCAGCCATGAAGCCTTCGAACATTTCTTCCTCTGCCATTTCCTTCTTTTGGCTTTGCCAATCTCTTCTCCGTCTCGCTATCACTTTCCATCAGAGCCTTCTCCAACCCTGCTAAGCTAGCCTTCTCCCTGGCCTTTAGTTCAGAATGAACCTTGGCCAACTGTTCTCTGCTGTCAACCACTTGTTCTGTGGATTTGGCTTTGGAGCATGGTCTGCTTTGGATTCTTCTTTCCTTCTGTCTTGACCAGTGAAGAACTCTCTCCACTTTCTTTAGATCTTGCTGGTACTGGGTGTACCTGCGTTGAATCTTCCTCCTTTGTGATCTTGAAATTGGAACCATATCTGGTTCTTTGTCTTTGGGTGTTTAAGCAATACCCAATTGTTCGGACCACCAATGGAGGCTTGACCATCCTGCCTTGGTTTCTAACATCCCTTTGGGCAGGCACTTCCCTAGGCTTGTTCTGCATTACAAACCAATCTGGGACCCAGGTACCCACGAACTTGCTGACTCAGATGTTGACTGCTTTTTTAACCTTCGAAGCCATCTTGAAGTTGGCTGTGAAGGTAAGTGTTTGGCTCTGACCTCATATTTTGAGCCTGATTCAGACCTTCGATGAAGATAGCACTTTCTGTCCTACGTGAGGTTGGTCTAGGGGGCCAATCCCTGGCTTTTGATCCCATGAAATGAGCCTCTCTCCAGTCTTCTTTCAGAATGACTGCTCTCTATTCTGTAATAGTTAGGTGGCCTAGATTCATGTAAGGGCCTCTTGCTTTAGCGTGCATTCTGTCCATTGCAGGCTCAACCATTGGTGGTCGCTGCCTATCACTAGCCGGATACGGCCTTTTGTTGTAAGCGTTGGTTGATTAGGACGTCTCTGAACATCCTGTGTAGTATTGCTTCCATCTATTGGAAGCCCCTTCAACCATTTAACTCAGTCTGCACCTGGGACACATCTCTGCATTACAGCTGCTTCCAAGGAATCATCATCCAGTGCTTCTTCATCAGAGTGTTCCTTCTGGTGTGAGAAACCTTGTCCAATAGCTGGTGGGTTTTAGTGTCCTTCTTGGTAGTTGTCTGGTTGGCAATATGCATCTGCACAATTGACCTCTTCCAACTTTTGCAGAGATAGATTCTGGAAGTTTGGTACAACCACATTAGCTGTGCTTTCTCCAACTTTTGGAAACGGATTGCTGTCAATCCCCATGACCTTTTCTGTTTTGGCTGGAAATTTCAAACTCCCTTTCCGAATTTGTTCTTGGATCCTGTCTCGAAAAACAATACAGTTTTTAGTCGAGTGAGACCAAGAGTTATGCCATTTACAATATACTTTCCCTTAAGTTCATCTGGAGATGGCAGTTTTACTCCTTTTAGGTAACTTTAAGGAAGTTGGCCGCAAGCAAATGATCAAAAATGTCATCTGCTTTTGTTAAGTCGAAAGAGTACTTTCTGTGAAAGTCTTTCTTTTTAAACTGCTGGTCAATTGTTGTATCCTTATGAACTAATGCCTCACAGATCACAGGTTCTTTGCCCACAATCTCCGCTGCATCGATCTCATAATTAGGATCTCTATAATATGTCTTGTACGACGCATTATTTCGATCTTGTTCCTCCTCTAGTAATGCTTCGTATCTAGACACCTTATAGGTTAGTTCCACCAAATCTCTAAATTCAGTTGAGTCAAACTTCTTTCGAAGCCTGAACTCTAGGCCGTTTTGAGCCAATCTTACGAATTTTGATTCTGGCAGAATGACTTTACATTTATTTCGAGCCCTTTTAAATCTTGCAACAAACTGAGTAGCCTTTTCTTCAGGCCTTTGACTCAATCTAGCCAAGTCTGCCATAGAAACCTCTGGCTCCGATTGGAAGAATTGGGCATGAAATGCCTCTTCCATTTGTTGCCAATTTTGAATAGAGCCAGGTGTAAGGTTGATGTACCATACAAACGTTCCTCCAGTTAGAGAATTTGGGAATAATCTTAGTTTCATAAAGTCATGATTAGTAAATTCACCGCATTGAGCAGCAAACCTAGCAATATGCTCTATTGTTGACTGATTTCCAGTCCCATAGAAAAGGGTAAAATCTATATCCTGAACCCCCTTGGGTATTCATGTCCCTATCCACCCATTCTGGTATGGTTTTCTGTATACAGGAGTCTGGACCCCCGAGCCATCGGTCCACACATCTCCCTAACAATATCAACAATTTGGTCCCTAGAGACCATATTTTGTGCTGTTGAACCACTACTGGAGGGATAAACACAGGATTTGGTGGACAAACTTGTGCTTGCGGTCCTCTTGGTCCATAAGGTGGTACATTTGGGACTGGTTGCCCCTGTGGTGCAGGTTGCTGTTGGGGGTATAGGTAACCCCTTTGAGCCTGTCATGCGAAAGGACCTGCGAAAGGTGCTGGAACGGTGTTGTGTCCCTTCCATTTGTAGGCCAACCTTCCAACCCCCCGGGTATAAATTCGAATAAGGGATTATTATACCCCCTAGTGCCAGGTATGGCTTCGAACATGGGATTTGTAACCATTCTTACGCCAGTTTCTTGTACTTGACCAGATCCACCAACTTGTGTGGCTTCATTGTTAAGTACTGAGGCATTTTGGCCTGCTATAGGCCTCGAAATGGGTTCATACCAAGACTGAGCTGATGGTCTTTCATAGTTCTGGTTACTAGTTTGACCATTAGAATGTCCATTAACTTACATAGACTGTTTATCTCTAGCCAATCTTTGCCGAGGGACATTTAAAACTTCCTCTGTGTGTCTTGCGTTTGTTGGTTGGTGGTTATTCATTTGATCCAAAAAGGATGTTGTCCACCTTTCCATTGTGTTCATTAATTGTTGTCCCATAGCATCTACTAGGCCATCCCATGGATTTGTTGGCTGAGTAGATGGAACAGTGGATGGTCCAATTCCTTGGTTTCGTCCAATATTATGAACATATGGTTCTTGTCCCGAAGTACTGGTCTGTTCGACCATAGGTTCTGATAACATGGGAGTTTCCACAGGATGTGTTACCACATTATCCTCTGGATTAGGTATTTCTACCTCTCATTCTACGCCTTCTTCCAAGCGTTCATTTTCTCATTGTCGTCTTCGTCTAGCCATTTTAACAAGTCCCACCGGGCGTGCCAAAAATATACGTTGGCTTTTTGGCTTTCGAAGGGTATTTTTGTAAATGCGAGCGTGCCAGCAAGGATCAATCAGTTCTTATAGAAATTATAATTGCCAACCAAATATCAGACGATTGTGTTTTAGTTCTCTCAGCCTCAATAAAGAGGACTTTTACTGGTGGCTTGACTTAGGAGAAATTAAGCAAAATAACAGTGAAATGACAAGTAACTGAAGTATTTCATTAAATGAAAACTTACAATGGTGCAAACTCAGCCTCGTTGAGATTTACAGTGACGATCTACTTGATACTACTCGTATGAACGAAGTACAGTGCGAGAATTTAAAGTGCAGGAATGTAAAGAACGGGTATTTAAAGTGCAGGAAATGTAAAGACTGGAAAAGAAAATATGAAGTAAATGACTGGTTCGTTAGATCTGAGTCTGGGGGTTTTTTCTGGGACCTTCCCTGCTATTTATACTTCTCAAAGATGACCTTCGAACTGCACTTCAAACCGTCGAACTGCTCCTCCATGATCGCTGATCATGTTGCCTTATAAGTAGTTCCACTATGCCATCACTTGCAGTTGAGCTTCCCTCCTGTATTTGAATTTGAATATGAGTAACCGTTGAAGCCACGTCACCTTGCATCTCTTTATTGATCTAGTGCTACTCAGATCACGTGAGAACCAATATTAATTGCCACGTGTATGATCAGGATTGAAGACTTGAATAATCTCCCCACAATACCCTTACTCTGCCACGTGTCGAATTGTAACTGGCTTTTACAAAATATGCAGCCAACACTAGGGCACATCAACTTAGCGGCGTAAAGCTTTGAAATTTAGCCGAGTAGATTAATGAATCTGCCCTTGCCTCAGCTAATGAATGAACTTGACCGCCGAATATCAGTGGTTCATGGCACTGAAGAGAGCGCCTCGGGAGTGCAACACCTGTAATGAATAAATGGGGTGAGGGCTGCGTGCGCATAGGTGCCATTTTTGCGTTCAAATGGAACAAATTGTGAGAGGGAAAAAAGCAGTGTGTCGAGCCTATTCTTCAACAATGTGGACGACTGTTGATGGCAAGAAGACTATTCTTCAACAGCAGAGGGGAAGGTAGGACACTAGCAGAACTGGACGCAGAGATGAATTGAGGTGGTGAGCCTACGCGCACAGGGAGTAAGACGTCGAGGGAGCGTGAAAGACGCCACTCCCCACGTCGTCGAAGTAGGTCACCTAGGAAGGAGAAACAACAACGAGGTAACTCCCCTCGTTCGAGAGGAGAAACCAGTGGGCAACCGCGCCCGTTGAGTTTTTCGGTCTTTGTTGGGAACAAATCGATGACGGAAGCGGATTCGATTATCCGCGACCCAAATGTAGCAGTTGAGTTTGCTCAACAGGTTTTTCTGCCAGAAGTCCAGCAGTCGATGGTCGGCCGGGCTGATTATGAAGTTTTTCGGGAGGGCGTCCATGGAGCAGTAAAGGGGTTATATACCTCCTATGAAATCGGCATGCGTCTTCGTGTCGCGCGAAGATAGATAGAGCAAAAGGACGGTCGCATTCGAAGCTTGCAAGCTCCCGCAGAGAAGGCCGAAAATGAGCTAAAGAAAGCTAATACCTCTAAAACTCAGTCAGCGAGTCAAGTGAACCCGATTGTCGCAGAACGAGTAAACTGGCGAATTTTGGATCACGCGATTGCCGACCGAGAAACGGCGAGTATGTTCGCAATAGAAGCTACAAAGACCAGATCCTATGAAAAGGGCTTCCATGACGGCTGAAAAATTGGAACAAACAAGACGAAGGAAAAACTAGCCGAGGAAGTCTGTCGATGCGAAAATCATGGATTTAAACATGGATAGATCAAGGCTCTCTAGGCCGCGGGCATTGATCTGGCGTCACCTTTATATCAGAGTTATACTTTTCTGTTTGAGGCTTTCGACGCCGAGAAGACTGACGACGAGGATAGAGCCAAATAATTTTTATGTACATTGTTCCGTTTTTATGTAAATCATGTACTCACGATCTATTTAATAAAAATTTTTCTTTTGAATGTCTATATGTTATTTCAATCAATGCTTGTAAATTAAGTCATGACCATCTACTACTTTACGTCAATCGCGTTTGCGCTTGTCAATCGCAATATCCACAAAAGGCGCTCCGAATTCGGAGGCTTATTCGGCCCAAACGTGTCATTCACGAATGGGGCTCCGAATTCAGAGGCTTTTTGAGTTAGCCAATCGTGATTTCCATGAAGGGCGCTCCGAATTCGGAGGCTTTATATGTTGGCCAATTGTGATATCCACGAAGGGCGCTCCAAATTCGGAGGTTTATTCGGCCCAAACGTGTCATTCATGGATGGGGCTCTAAATTCGAAGGCTTTTTGAGTTGGCCAATCATGATTTCTACGAAGGGCGCTCCGAATTCGGAGGCTTTTTGAGTTGGCCAATCATGATATCCACGAAGAGCGATATGAATTCGGAGGCCTATTGGGCCTAAACGTGTCATTCACGTATGGGGCTCCGAATTCGGAGGCTTTTTGAGTTAGCCAATCGTGTTCATGAAGGGCGCTCCAAATTCGGAGGCTTATTCGGCTCAAACATGTTAATCACAGATGGGGCTCCGAATTCAGAGGCTTTTTGAGTTGGCAATCATGATTTCCACGAAGGGTGCTCTGAATTCGGAGGCTTTTTGTGTTGGTCAATCGTGATATCCATGAAGGGCGCTCTGAATTTAGAGGCTTATTCAGCCCAAACGTGTCATTCACGGATGGAGCTCCAAATTCGGAGGCTTTTTGAGTTGGCCAATCGTGATTTCCACGAAGGGCGCTCCGAATTCGGAGGATTTTTGGTGTTGGCCAATCATGATATCCACGAAGGGCGCTCCGAATTCGGAGGCTTTTCATTGGATTGTTCTTTCGGACGTGTTGTGTAAGACGGCCGTCTTGTACCAACTCCTCCAAGTGATCCCTTAGTGCATAACAACTATCGGTGTTGTGACCGTGGTCTTTATGATACTCACACCGTTTATTCCGTCTTCTTGTATCGGGAGGTCCCATCATTTTGGGCGGCCAGTTGAAGAACGAAAGGTGTTGAACTTTTGACAGAATCTTACTGATCGGCTCTGTTAACTCCGTGTATTTCTTGCCTGAGCTTCTTGTGTGCCTGCTATCCACTTGATACTGTTCATTAGCTCGATGTGAACATTAATCATTTGATCGGCGCGAGTCACGCCTTTTGTCTTGTTTAGCTTGATTCAGCGGCTCGGGGCTTTTGGATGGCACGACGCTAATCGGCTGAACGATTCCCGACGTGGCCGTCGCAACGTCTTTATGTCCGGCTTTGACCCCGCAGGGCATCGTCTTCCACTTTACAATATTCTTCGACCTTTTTCATTAACGCTTAGACTGTTTTAGAGGGCCATTTGGTTAATGAACTGTGGAGGGGACTATCGGGATGTAATCCCATCTTAAAGGCGGTGATGGCCATGGAGTCATTGCAAGCATCATCTACCAGATTGAAGCATTCCCAATAGTGCGCCGAATATTCACGAAGGGTTTCGCCTGTTTTAATTTGCATCGCCCAGAGGGAATTGGCTTGCTTTGGCTGGATCTCATTAGTGATGAATCTAGCCTTGAAGGACTTTTGGAGCTGATGGAAACTCTTAATCGATGCCGGCTCCAGTTTATAATACCACCTGATGGCTAGCGGTCCCAGACTGCTTGGAAATATTCGACACATGAGGGCTTCGTCGTCAGCATGAAGTGTCATTGCTTGCTTATAATGGCAAATGTGATCGGTAGGGTCCGATATTCCGTCGTAGAGGCTGAACGACGGTGTTTTGAACTTTTTGGGTAGTATAGCCCTTGCAATTTGTCGCACAAAGGGGTCATGCTTATCTTCCTCATCCGAGTCATCGCCCCTCCCTCGTTTATGCCGTACATACGGACTTCCTTCAGATGAACTGGATACATCAACTTGTCCTTTCTTTCTGGGTTCCGGGGATGGTGAGTCAGAATCACTATCATTATTGCATTTTCAAAGTCGACATCGTCAATCATCCTTCTTTCCCGAAGGTCGACCCCGGTCTTGGCATGTTGCTTGTTGGGATTTCGCCACCTCCAAGGCCAAATCCTGGCGTAGGCGCTCGTTCTCAGCCATCATGTTCTCCAGCCGCTATTCATTTTGTTTTGCTTGATCCATAATCGTCTACATTGTCTCATGCATTGAGGTTGAGGGTGAGGTCTGAGCTACTGAATCGAAGTTCAAGGCCCGTCGTGCGGCGATAATCTCCGGTCCAAGCATGTTTCTTGGAGTGAAGTCGTCTCTTGGCGTAGTTTCGTCAGCGACTATCGGAGGATCTTCTGTGACGCCCGCCATGGATATGCTTGAGTATTCCCACAAACGGCACCAATTGTGGTGATGTGGTTTGGAAATACTCTTGGATCCTGAAGGACGTTCCTGGTCCTCTGATTGCCACCTGAAAAATGGATTAACACTCTGGTCGGGGGTGCTGGAATTAGCACTCTGACGGACAAGTTAGTATGTCTCTCGTTTGCTTGTCTTAAGCTTATTGAGTCTGTTCTCACATACCTCTCTTTGGTTGATGTTCCTCTATTTATATTCGCTTCTGGGCCCTAGGGTCGGGCCCACTCTTAGTCCATCGCATGATTGCTCATTCGGCCTTTCTGTCGTACACCAATTCCCACTCGGCTGCTTGTTCAACTGGTTCTATGGCTGATTTATCTATTTGGCTTGATGATCCCCTTGGGCGGAGCCGAATAACCTATATCCTGATTTTCCCCAAATTCATTTGGCTCTTATACATAAAAAGATATTCGGCTCCCACAATAGGAATCGACATTAAGGTGAGTTATATTATATCTTGAGTAATCATAAAATTATTTTATTATTTTATGAATTATTTTATACAAATTATGCTTTTTAAATTATATTATCATCACAATTATGTTATTCATTTTAGGGCTTTTTATTGATAAATCCCATTTAGAAGTGTTCTAACCCAAGAAATTCATGAAGGAATTTTTTAACCCACTTAGTCCCATGTATTTATACTTTTATTTCATAAAGTCTTTTTTTTTTATTTACATTATTTTCTTAGATTCTTATACCCTTACATTTAATATTGGTATTTAATGTTGATATTTAATATCGGGAGAGGAGAGAGAATGGAAAAGACCAAGGCATAGGAAATTTCATACCCAAATTAAATAATATTGATGTTATTATATAATATGAATATATTTTTAATTGACAACACATTAAAAATAATGTGAATATTCTCTCTCATCTGATGTGAATATATTTTTAATTGACAACACATTAAAAATAATGTGAACATTCTCTCTCATCTGATGTTAACGTTCACAACACCTTTCCGAAAAATTCTCTCTCATCTAATGTAGTATTATGAACGTTCACAATATGTGAACCTTCTTATTTTTAATTGACAACACATTAAAATAACGTTTATTATATTTTTAATTGACAACACATTCTTATTCACAACATGTAGTGATATGAACATTCACAACATGTGAACATTCTCTCTCATCTAATATAATGATGTGAACGTTCACATTCGTATGTTTTAGTATGAATATTCACATAATGTAATTAACAACACAATGACAAAAATTCATTTCAAATTAATGTGAATATAATGATGTGAATATTCATTTCAATTACATGATGACAACACAGTGACAAAATTCATTTCAAATTAATATGAACTAGCATATCACCCGTGCTATGCACGGGTTGTGTTTATAATTATCTATATATGTGAATTGCTATTTTTAAATGTCTTTTTTTTTTAAAAAAATGTCTTCTTTTTTTTTTTCTTTTTTATATTACATTAAATTTCAATATTTTGATAATAATCATATGTGTTGGACTTTTCAATAAATTCATATGTGTTGGACTTTTTAAGGAATTTTTTTATACTTGTTCTTAATGCATTAAAGTGTTATTATGAGGGATAATAATCATATATGTTAGACTTTTCAAGAAATTCATGTGTTGGATTTCTCAAGGAATTTTTTTTATACTTGTTCTTAATGCATTAAAGTGTTATTATGATGGATAATAATCATATGTGTTGCACTTTTTGAGGAATTTTTTTTATGTTTGTTCTTAATGCATTAAAGTGTTATTATGAGGGTAAGGCTTGAGGGTTGGGAGAATGTAGACACCCCATTTTTGTCCGTCTTCAAGACTTGGATGTCATCGTTGGTGCACACAATGATTGTAATTGTTTGTGCTCTTTTTGGTGCCCGAAGTCCTTGGCGGAATGCCCTGTCTTTGAGCCTTCAAACCCTCATCCATTCTGTGCCTTGTTTTGAACCAACATCTTCTAGCCTACAACCCTTGGTGGCTGCCGGCCACCAATTGAGGCTGCTGGCCACCCAAGTGGCTTGCTGGCCATTAGGGGTGGGTGCGGGTCGGTTGCGGCCACAGAACCTCCAATCCGCCATCCGTCCGCCAGATTGGCGGATGGAAGAAAATCAATCCACATCCGTCCGCCAATCCGGCGGATGCGGATTGGCGGTTTGGCGGATGGATGCGAATCGGTTTGGCGGTTTAAAATTTTATAAATTTTCAACATAATTCAACTTGTGCACTTCCTCAAAAAGAAAAAAGAAAAAAAAGAAAAAGAAAGTATTACAGTCAATGACTTAAAAAAGTATTACAATCACTGTATGCCTTATCCAAAGAAAGAAAGTTTGAAACTTTAGAATATCACGATCACTGCATGCCTCATTCACATATTACAATCACAACATGATTCATCCACATAAAGTATTACAATCTGTGATTCTTAAAATATAATAACAATTCAAACCACCAAAACCATGAACAGAGCAGTAGTAGAGATTGTATGTCTCTGTATTGTTACATCTACATATGTTTTTGAAAACAAAAAACCAACCAGCATATATCATATTTTGTATTTATTATTTTTAGAGCTAGATTTAAAAACCAAAAAATATAGATAAATAATACGTTTTTTTTTTTCAATTCAAAAAATATATTCAAGTTGAAAACTTTTTTTCAACAGAATATTTAAACTCTTTTTCAATTGAAAACACAAACATAATATTTAAACAAATTGAAAATACAAAGTCTTATAAATTATTAGGGGTGCTCGCGATTTGGTGGTTTGGCGGTTCGGTTGCGGCCAAAGAAATCTCAAATCCGCCATCCGTCCGCCAAATTGGCGGATTGGAGAAAATCAATCCGTAACCGTCCGCTCGTCATCACGCATCCGTCCAAAATGCGGCGGATCGGTTCGGTTCGGTCGGTTTTGGCGGATCGGTATATCCGCTGCTCACCCCTACTGGCCATCACTGGTGAACAGCCGGCCACATTAGTGGCCTGCCAGCCATTGATGACTTTTTTTGCAGATATTTTCTTGACTGCTGTTCCAGCTGTTAGCACAATCAGCTTGATCACCATACACGTGTATGGACTGATATAACTCAGCCAAAAGCTTGTTTTTCTATAAATATGGGGCCTTTTCCCTCATTGAAGAGGGTTAGAAATTTTGGAACAAAACTCTCTCTCTCTTGAACTTTTGTGCATACAAGTGTAGATACACTTCAAGTTTGCCTATCAACCCTTGATCAAACTTGACCACCTTTGAGCTGAGGTCCTTAGAAGCCTTCTTGGAGCTTTAGAAGGTGTTTTTGACTTGACTTTGTGCCTAGAATTGTTGCTTGCTTCAAGAGGTATAGCACTCCCCTTTTACACTTGTTTTGCATGCTTGTTTTTCCATCTTATTCAACTATTTTTGGCCTGATTTTGAACTGTAAAAAACTCTGTTTTTGTGGCCTAAAGGTGGTGGTTTGAGGCCATTTTCAGTTAGAGGGTGTTCCACCCTTCTTGCTTCTTTGCTTGTAAAGTTTTTGTACCTTTGTTCATCACTTTCAAACCAACTTTTTTGGGCCATTTAACCACTGAATTTTAGGGGTTTTTTAGTGGTAAAAAACTTATTTTGAAGTCCAAGTTTGGAGGGGTTGGCCTGCCCTCCTTGTGTTTTGTTTACATGCCTAGTTAGCTTCACATGTAAGCATGTTTTTCTAGCTTAACTTAGCTTGAGTCCAGCATGTTTTTGCCTCTAAAATAACCTACCTTAGCTTTGTTTTGGGCTGTTTGGGTCAATTGAGTCTTGTTTTGCATGGTTATAGTGTAATAGTCCTCACAAGTTGGTGTTCTAGGGTCTTAGACACCTCTTGTTTGAGTTGATAACATCTTTTGGTGTTGTTTTCCACTCTATTTCAGCACTATAAACTCTACAACCTCCCTCTTTGCTTCACTCTTTCATTTGCTTTTGAGGGTCGTTTCAAGTTTGAGATCCTTTAAGCTTGAGATTGAGGTTATGCCTAATGGTTTAATCCTCTTTGAGGGTTCATTATCAACAGCATGATCTCTCTCTTGCCTTACATTATCCCTTGGTTAACACTTCTTTCATCTTAGAGGATGCTCACCAAAGGACAAATTGATTAAAGGATGATTTGGTAACTAAAATGTGTAAAAAAATTGGCAAGTAAAAGTGGCAAGATAAGCATTCTTTGTGTTGCATTGCATATGTTCAAATCGAACATTAATTTGAACATAAGGAAAATAGGACATTTCACACTTAAAAGTGATGAAATATGCCACTTTCCTTGGTCTCTGTTGCCCTTGATCATACATGATAGGGTGATGGCACTTGAGTCTTGTTTTGCACTCATTAAACTTGTAAAATTTGGTCCCTTAGCCATCGTGCATGGAAATTGCTTGATTGATGGTTTAAGGGCCAAAATGTATCACTCCTTTGAGCTTGTGTTGATGATAAGTGGTGATACATGGTACAAACAACCTGTGAGAATGCTTCTTCTTTGCCCTATTTGCTTTCTGTTATAGCAAGAAAAGGAGCATCACCAGTGACCGGCCGGCCACTGCCACTAGCTGGCCGACCACCACTATTGGACGGCACCCCTTGCTGGTGGCCGACTGGCCAGCCACCATTTCTGGCTTGCCGGCCACTAATGAAAATTTGGTAGAAAGCTTGTCAAGCATAGCAAAGTTGATTTGGAGAAGGAAAATCAGTGCATAAAGTGTGTAACAGAGGCAATTGGAAGCAAAGCAGCGGACGTTCTTCGAGTGGAAACTGAGCATGCATTGGGCATCCCTCACCTCCTGGGACTATTTGTTTAAATTGATTAGTTAGTTAGTTGGAGCTAAATAATTAATGTTGTAATTATGTAAGTAGAATAGTTAATTAATTCATATTGTAATTAATTAGCTTAGTAATTAATTGGTTAAGTATTTAGCTAATTAATTTGCTTTGTAATATTTAATTAGCTTAGATAATTAATTATTACAATTAAATAATTAATTAGCTTAGAATAGTTAGTTAATTCATTTCAAGTGTTGTAATAATTAGTTAAGTAGTGTAGCTTAGCTAGTTTCATTCGGACCCTTCTTCGCGAGGGCGTAATGTTGTAATAAGTGTGTGTGCGTGTGTGTATGTCTTCCAACCTCATGTCTTCCTCCTTTTTATTTACCCACTTTTAATGGTTAGATTAGGGACATATCTCGATTAGCATACCTTATGCTTGCATCCATTCATTCATATTGCATGCACCGAGGCTTGGCGCATCATTCAAACTACAATGCCATTTTAATATCTTATTTGAATACGTGTTTAACCGCATGTTATTAAATCGATTCATATGCCATATTAGTAGCCGAGCCTATTAATTGCATATTGCATGTGTCGCATTAGGCATTTTGCATAGTTAGGAATCACGCATATTTTTCTAACTCTCATGTTTTCTTAGCTTGGAGTACTAGGTGAGTTTTTATGCTTTAGCATACTTGCATGAATGTGAATGTTGCCATGATTAGCATGCTTTCCATGAGGTTAAATGCTTACTTGTTTAACTGCATGAATGCCTGTGGATGAAGACTTGTTGTTTGAATTGGAATGATTCAACGAATGTATGTTTTAAGCCCACTTTGTTGAGTGGCAAATCATGTTTTAAGCCCACTATGTTTGGTGGCAAATCCGCAACTTTAAGCCCACTTGAGGTGACAAATTCAAACTATTTTCACGAACAAACATGAGTTGAATTGTTCCAAGTTGAGCAAACTAGTCTATACTTGATTGTGCGCATTACATAGTAAAGTTAGCTTAATAACTGGAACAAGAGCACATAATGTTGATAAAAATCATATCATGATTAGTAGAGGCCGATCTTTGATCGGGCGAGCGGAGTGCTCAATTCATGACCTTCCTCTCTTGTATCTAAGTTCTTAAGCCGAGGCAACTTTGGTGATGATGGACACGTGGCCTTTGGCACGAGTCATGGGTTTCCTAAATTTCCCAAAATAAAAATATTTAGGTGGTGACTCTGTATCTGGCAAAGCAGCCCAATTTTGGCACTTTTTGATTCAAAATCAATTTTCCAAAACGATTTGCCGAATTTACTCTTGGTATTTATCAGTTTCACATTGCACATGTGAGATTAGATTCAGAACAATGGGAGTCCGAACTGTAGGGCTTTCTTTCAACCTTCCGAAAGGGAGCGCGAAAAAGCCGAGCTACAGAGAAGTTAATAAATGCTAAGAACTTTTTTTTTTAAATCAAGAAATTTAGATTGGGATATTGAAACTCCCACAAGGCTTGGGGGTTAGAAACCCCTTTTTCCTTATATAATATAGTAGCATATCACCCGTGCTATGCATGGGTTGTGTTTCACCACTTTGTCTTCTTTTTTTTTTAAATGTCTTCTTTTTTATATATATTATATTAAAGTTTAATATTTTGATAATAATCATATGTGCTGGACGTTTCAAGGAATTCATATGTGTTGGACTTTTCAAGAAATTTTTTTTATGCTTCTTAATGCATTAAAGTGTTATTATGCGGGATAATAATCGTATGTGTTGGACTTTTCAAGGAATTTTTTTTATGCTTGTTCTTAATGCATTAAAGTGTTATTATGAGGGATAATAATCATATATGTTGGACTTTTCAAGGAATTCATATGTGTTAGACTTTTCAATGAATTTTTTTTATGCTTGTTCTTAATGCATTAAAGTGTTATTATGAGGGATAATAATCATATATGTTGGAATTTTCAAGGAATTCATATGTGTTGGACTTCTCAAGGAATTTTTTTATGCTTATTCTTAATGTATTAAAGTGTTATTATGAGAGTAAGGCTTGGGGATTGGGAGAAGTTAATAAATGCTAAAGTTTTTTTTTTTTGAATAAAAAAATCAAGAAATTTAGATTGAGATATTGGAGCTCCCATAAAGCTTGGGGGTTAGAAACCCCTTTTTCCTTATATAATATATAGATAGATAGATATAATGATAGTCAACATCTTGATGCATGGGAACTACCAAAACATAATGACAATCAACATTAAATATTAACATTAATAGGGGTAAGGAGAGATTGAGGGAGAGATTGAGGGTGCTTTGGTCTTCTTACCTCAAATAAGATCTAATGAATAATCAAAAACAATATGGATTGGATGGAATAAAACTTTTAGAAAGAGGATTTATCAAAAAAGCTTCCTTTATTTTATAAACCTTATTTGCTTAAAAATGGAAACCCATTGATATAATAGTTTATTAAATGCGTTTTTGAATAATTATTTTGTAAGCACCACCACGGAGGTCCTACGCCTTGGGGACTTAAATAACCATTGGCCCTCTGATTAGTCACTTTGTGACCCTGCGTCTGTCATGGATCCATTGACCCTGGTTATTATTGTTGGTATTTGATTTGTGGTTATTTTGCTTATATGATTTTTGTACTATATGTCCGTTATTTAAAATAATTGATTTATTCAAACCAAACGATTCACTGTTTAGCCTAAATAATTATCCATGGTGATTTGTGTACACTTATGCTCTTAGTATAATGTTCCTCACTCTATCATGTGCTTATAGTTGCTAAACCCCTTTCAAATGAAGAAACTTAAGGAGTAAATGTTTTACCCCATTAATCATGACCTAGACTTAAGGAGTAAATGTTTTTTTTTTCCCCTTTTCTTTTTCATGTTATTTGTAATTATTAATTAACTCATGTTACATAAATAATAATTTTCCATGTACGCTTTGGATATTTATGCACCTTTTTATTCCACTGCATTATCTAAATGGTTTAACCTAAAAATATGCCTTTGAAATTTTAGAATTAGCTAGTTGTGAATAACGTCCAAAGCAACCGGGATTTGGTCATGACAAACGTGATATCAGAGCAATGGTAAAAAAAAAATAAATAAATAAAAATATGAGACATACGTACCACTAGAAAATAGGATACGGAAAATTTTAGTTTGTGTGATATATTAGCCATTATGGGTATGATCTCTTATTAGTTCCATAGTTGAGTTTGGGCATCCTGTAGTGTAGGAAATGTTGGAACTCAATTTCGGTAATTCTCTTTGGTACGGGCCCGATCCACCGGAGTTCAAGAGGATTTTTGAGAATAACAGCTATGTCCCAGATTTGCCAGAAAGAATGGAGGATTCTAAAGACATAGTTAGACATGCGAACCTGGCCCTTAACCGACTGATGGGTAGACCGATATACCTGCGGGTGGTCCCAATGGAGGTGGAACTACTATGGTAGAGGATCGATGGCGATCGTACACTAGATAAATTTCTTGGACCAACGAGAGTGGTGGGCATGACCTCAGGCGTAGGATACCCCCGCTTCTTGGTAGCGCCTTTACCCCCAAAGTTTATGGCCTAAAGAGGGAATGTTTCTTAAGTGACCACCTGTAAGTAAGAATCCATTCCCCTCAAAACATTGTTAATGTCCAAACAATCGATTTTGATGATTTTATGACATATGTAGAGGTGCCGGTAAGCACCACAGGACGCTGGTTATAGGATTATGAAGCAGGCATTCCTATCTACTAGGTGGAGGTAATTTGGTTATGTTTTGGTATTGAGCTAAGTGGTTAGGAGTTTAAGCACCATATGCAACTGCAGTTTCCATGGTTATTTTCAAATAAAATCTCAGAGTAGGGTTTTTTTTTTGTTTTTTTGTGTGTGTGTGTGTGTTCTTCTTTTTGTTTTTGATGTATAGTGAGCTAATCATGACCTAGTTGTAATCCGTTTTGCCATAGGGGGGATTAGACACTAACTAGACGTAACTGTTAACTCGTAGAGACGAGCAATGTACCAACACCATTATAATAAATAAAATCGGTGTTTTTGTGAATAGTATGTATAATGTTTTGTGAATTATGTTAGGTGTGTGATGATTAACAATTGTTATGTACAAATAAAAATTATGCACCACTTTTATTAAAACTATTACTTTATAGCTATGGCTAACGATGGAAATGGTACCGGAGTGTCGTCTAGCGAAGCCAATCCAATGGAATAAATCGTAGAAAGGATTGTCGGTAGTTTCTTGCAAGCCTTGCAAAACAATATAACCAGTGGAACACTAGAACATCGTGAAGGGCTAACTACAATTAAATAGTTCCAAGACCTGAAACATTCTACATTTACAGGGGACTCGAACCCATTGCTAGTTGAAGCTTGGTTAAAGAAATGAAAAAGATTTTTTGTGCCCTACTCTACACAAAAGAACAAAAAATGTCATTCGCCACCTTCACTCTTAAAAAGGATGCGCAAGAATGGTGGCTTCTCATCTTAGAAAAGGAAGAGATCGTGACTTGGGCTAGATTTCTAGAAGTATTCTATGAAAAGTATTTTCCAAAATCATTGCGGGAGTAGAAGGCGTCGAAGTTTCTACACTTGAAGTAAGGAACGATGTCAGTAACAGAATACGAAAGTAAGTTCATCCAACTGGCAGAATTTGCAACATATGTTATTCTAATAGAAGCCCAAAAAAGCTAGGAAGTTTGAAGCAGGATTGGATGCTGAAATCAAAGACAAGATTGAGGTTTTGAAACTACCAACCTATGTGGATGTGGTAGATCGGGCATACATCGCTGAGAAAGGAATTAAAACCTCACGTCGAGCAGAATAGGTTAAAAGAAGTGATCTTGGGAACCAGTCGAAGGATCTAGGTCAGCACCACCAAAGAAAATGAATACCGAACCTATTAGCTCAACTAGTTCGGTCAATCAAAGCTCTACAATTCCTAGTGGTAATACCATTCCGAATTGTCCAAATTGTGGGAAAGCTTATCAAGGACAGTGCTATTGGGTAATGAAAGCATGCTATAGATGTAGCCAAGTTGGTCATTTGGTGAAAGATTATCTAAAATTCACCAACTCTGTGATGGGTACTCTTGAACCAATTCAAAAACCAAGAACAGTCATAGAAGGAAGGAAAGAAAAAAAACGCCAAGGAAGAGCTTTTGTTTTCATACCTGGAAACCCTAATGCTACTTAGAATGTTGTGTCAGGTACACTTTCTATATGTGGTCATTCAGCTCATATTCTCATTGATTCTGGATCAACTCATTCTTTTGTTTCTCCACATTTTACTTCTAATTGACATTAACATCTGAACACCCTTGGGATATGCATTATCTATGTCTTTTCAATCTGGTGGTTCTGAACTTATTACAAAAGTATACAAATCCTGTGCTATATCTCTAAAAGATGAAACCTTATATGTGGATCTGATTTCACTTCGCATCAGTAGTTTTGATATAATATTAGGAATGGATTGGCTTGCTGCCAACCATGCCTCCATTAACTATATAACCAAAAAAGTCTTTCTCTGGTTACCCGACCAACATGAGCTTGTCTTTGAAGGAACGAAAGTTTCTACCCTTCCATGTTTAATATCCTTCGTGACAGCCCAACGACTTTTGAGAAGAGGTTGTTGTGGTTATATTTGTTATGTGATCAACACTCAACAAGTAGACCTAACACTCGATTCAATACCCATAGTTTGGGAATTTCCTAACATCTTTCCTGAAGACTTATCGGGTGATTTCCTTGACCAAGAAGTCGAGTTCACCATTGAAACCCAACCCGATACACAATCGATATCAAAAACCCCTTATCACATGTCGATTGTGGAAGTGAAAGAATTGAAAATGCAACTCCATGAATTGTTTGACAGGGGCTTCATATGACGAAGTACCTCACCATGGGGAGCTCCAGTACTATTCGTAATGAAAAAGAATGGTACAATGAGATTATATACTGATTATCGAGAATTGAACAAGGTTACCATCAACAATCGGTATCCTTTGCCACAAATTGATGACTTATTTGATCAACTTCAAGGTGCTCAACTATTTTTGAAGATCGACTTGAGGTATGGCTACTATCAAGTGAAGGTCGAAGCTGGAAGCATTAAGAAAACTGCCTTCAGAACACGTTATGGACACTGCGAGTTTCTTGTCATGCCATTTGGCATCATAAATGCTCCAACGGCCTTTATAGACCTCATGAATCGAGTGTTCAAACCCTATCTCGATGAGTTCATTATTGTCTTTATTGATGACATTCTCGTATACGCTAAAACATCGGAACCAGAAACAACACTTACGCTTAGTTCTGCAAATACTACGTGATCACAAATTTTATGCCAAGTTGAAGAAATGCGAATTCTGGATCACTAGTGTACACTTCCTCGGCTACATCATTGACAAGAACGGCATCTTTGCCGATCCACAAAAGGTTGCAGTTATATAGATTGGCTGCGACCTACTAATGTATCTGAAGTTCAGAGTTTCTTGGGATTGGTAGGATATTACCGACATTTTGTTCAAGATTTCTCGAAGATTACATCACCATTGACTCAACTGACCCAAAGAAACATACTGTTCAAATGGACCGACAAACGAGAATGTTGCTTCTAGGAGTTAAAAAGTAGACTTATGACAGCTCCCATATTTGTACTCCCTACTGGAATGAATGGATTTGTAATCTATAGTGATGCCTCATATAATAGACTGGGTTGCGTACTTGTGCAAGATGGGAAGGTTATTGCATACGTATAGACACCTCATTTTGACCAGCTTTAAGACTTGGGCACTTTCTTTTTATTATTCGATGATGAAAACAAGTGTTTCTCACAAAATTCTCAATAAAAAAGATGGATTTTGTCCTTCATTCCCAACCTTAAGCCTGTTTTGGCCAAGTGTTTTAGACCTGTTCAAAACTCTATTTTAAAATATTACTTTTATGTATAGTTCCAATAATCTGTTGAAAAATCTTATTTTCCGTAAGAAAAAGAACAAAAAAAATTCAGTGTATAGTGCCGGCCGTCCAAATAGTGCAACTGGCTAAGTTTCCTAAGAGCAGTGTAGTTTTGGTAGAATTCTTGTTGAAAACGTGTGAGTCATACCATTTCAAATATTTTGTTAATATATTCATGCAAGAGGTACACACCCACCCCCTCCATTGTCAAAAGGGAGTTTGTCCTCTTCCCAAAAGGTGGCATCCATTTTCAACCACCCTTGTCATCCTATCAACCTTGTCTCATATCTTGTCTCTCACCTCCTTGATTGAGCCTGCATTCATTATCCATATGGAGAGATAGAGAGGATCAAAAGGGGAAAAAAGAGATGATTGAATTAAGTGAAGAGAGTTGGAGAGGAAAAGAGAAAATATTGAGAGTTAGCCAAAAACACCTCCATATATAGTAATATTTCATGTTTTTATATACGAAAATCATCCCAACAATTCCATTAGAGCCATATCCTTGAGCCTTAATCCAAAAGAGAGTGAGTGTTCTTGAAAAGAGAGAAAAATAGAGAGTTGGAACAACTTCCCCCTCCCCACACGCACACTGTTAAATAGCCCAAAAACACCATTCAAATAAGAATTTCGAATTTTTGAATTGAGGATTGAGAACACACTTCCTAAACTTAAGAGTGATCAAAGGAAGTTTAGAAACCAAATCTTTTCTTGGAAGATAAATTTTGCACACTTTTCATTTTCTTTTACTTTCTTTCTTTCTTATATTGTTTTTCATGCTTCAATTTCATATTATCAGTTGTAAGCTAACTGGAAGTGGTTAGTTGAGCCACTAGTATTTTTTGTTTGTTTTTCTAATGTTTGAGCAAAATAGAGTTTTCGACTTAGCCTGATTGGTCGGCCGGCCAATTTATTGGCTGGTATCTTTTTAGCCAGCAACCAACTTTCTCGCCAACCAGCTTACCTTTTGGCCAGCTAGCCAGTTTCCTTCTAGACAAAACCCAGCAATCTCTAGTGATGAGCAAAACAATTCACGATGGTCTCGAGACCCCCTACAACTTCTGTTTTTTATTGTTTTTCTTTTAATTAGAGAGTGTTTGTGAGGATTTAATTTTGTTGTAATTATTTTCCTCTCTCCCCCCTATTCAGATTTGTAATATTTCAAAGTTGTAATAATTTCCCGCCCCGCTTCTTTCTATCTCGTTCTTTATTTTTCTTTCCATATTCTATAAATATGCATGTTATTTTGCTTATCATCATATCCATGCCTTGCATACATGTCGTATGCCTTAAGATCTGGTTAAATTTGCATGTGGGTTTAATCGCTTATTATGTGATTTTGTGCGCTACCTCATGTCTTGAGATGATTCATATGTCATTTATTAGAAGCCAAATCTGTAGTTGCATTTCATGAATGAATTGCATTAGGATCTTGTATATAGGATCATGCATGTTTTTACTAACTTTGCTTTGTACCTATTTGCGGGATGTCAGTAAATATGTAAGTTTTTATGCTTTAGCATCCCGCTGTATATGATTTTTTTACTATGTTTAGCATCCTACCATATGGCTATATGCTTATTTGATATAACTCTATGCATACTAGTGGGTAAAGGTTGTGTTATTTAATTTAGAAAAAAAATGATTTCATGATTGCACTATTCAAAACATTTTCAAGGTAATGAAATCAAGTTGTTTCAAAATGACGACACAGTCTATATTTGTTTGCTTCACAAAGTAAATTTTAGGATTTAATAAATAATTGGTATCATACATATAAAGTTAATAAAAATCATATCATGGCTTAGTAAAGACCGATCTTTTGATCGAGTGAGCGAGGGTGCTCAATAAATGACCTTCCCTCTTCATATCTAAGGTTTTGAGCCAAGCATCCTTGGTTACGACGAACAGTGACCTTGGTACGAATCACAGGTTTCCTAATTTTTCCAAAAATATTAGGTGGCAACTCTGAGATCTGATGACGCAGTTCATTTATAACAAATATTTTTGCAATAAAAATAGATTTTCTATAAAGTTGCCAAATCTGGACTCTTGTCTATGTTTCACATTGCACTCGTTGGACTAGATAGAAGATACCGAGGGTCCAAACTGTTTAACGCTCGCAGGTACCCCTTAAGCAATGTTACAGTATGCCTTACGTCAACTAAAAACTCATAAGAAGAACTACCTAACTCATGATCTGGAATTGGCTGCAGGTAATTTTCACTTTTAAAATTTGGCTTCATTACCTCTATGGAGTTACATGCGAAATTTGCACGACCACAAGAGTTTTAAATATTTATTTACATAGAAGGAACTGAACATAGGCAATGTTGGTGGTTAGAGTTTATGAAAGATTATGATACAAAATTCAACACCACCCAGGCAAGGCTAACGTGGTAGCAGACGCGTTGAGTCAAAGGCCACCAAAAGTTTGGCATACTTCCTCACTGACAAGAAATCACTTATTGGAGACTTGAAAAAACTAAACTTGGAGTTGGTTCCACACAAGGTTGATGGATTTCTCCCTAATATAGTCATGGAACCTTCGATAATAAATGAAATTAAGGTACGTCAACGTGAGGACAAACTTTTGAAGAAAAAGTACGATGAGCAAAAGAGTATGCTCAATTTCGATTTCACCATAGACAATGGGATACTAGAGTTTCGAAACCGAATTTGTGCACCTGACATTGTTCAAGGTTCGCAACTTATCCTAGAAATACAAAAATATACCACAATTTGAAAGAACATTATTAGTGGACGAGGATGAAAAGAGACATAGAAGCCATCCAAATGCTTCCAATGTCAACAAGTTAAGGTAGAGCATCAGAGCCTGCATGACTGCTACAATCACTCCCTATTCCTGAATGGAAATGGGAACACATTACCATGGATTTCGTTATTGGATTACCACAGTCAGCCTCAAATAACGATGCGATATGGGTCATAGTAGATCAATTAACAAAATCAGTACATTTTCTACCTGTTAGAGTTACGTACTCTCTTAACAAATTTGCCACTTTATATATCAAGGAAATCATTCGATTGCATGGCACTCCGGTATCAATTGTATTGAATCGAGACCCTCGTTTTGTATCTCAATTATGGAACAAGTTACATGCAGCTTTGGGAACAACACTAAAGTTTAGCACCGCTTATCCCCCACAAATTGATGGACAGTTCGAAAGAACAATTCAAATATTGGAGGACATGTTACGAGTATGCGTATTAGACCTTAAGGGTAATTGGGACGAGCATCTGCCATTAGTACAATTCACTTATAACAACAATTACCAAGCAAGCAATAAGATGTCACCGTATAAAGCGCTATATAGGAGAAAGTGTCAATCGCCTATATGTTGGATAGAGGTAGGAGACATAAAGTAATTGGGTTCAGAAATTGTGTAGATAACTAGTGACAAAATTCAACTCATCCAACAGCGAATTCGCACTACTTAGAGCGGCTAGAAAAGCTATGTAGATACACGGAGACGGGATTTGGAAAGTAAGAGAGCATGTTTTCTTAAAAGTCTCACCAATAAGGGGAGTCATTCGATTTGGAAAACAAAGGAAAATTGAACCCACATTACATCGGGCCATTTGAAATATTGGAAAGATTGGCCCTGTAGCATACCGTCTTTCCCTTCCACCAAAATTGTCTAATGTTTAGAATGTATTTCATGTGTCGATGCTCTGACGATATCTTCGATATTCAGAATATGTCATTGATCACGAAGACCTAGAAGTTCAAGACAATCTCTCTTATAAAGAGCAACTAGTACAGATCCTTGACGTCGTGATCAGATTCTCCGAAACAATACTATACCTCTTGTAAAAGTTCTATAGCAAATCATCTGTCGAAGAAGCTACGTGGGAAACTGAGAATTAAATGCGAGCCCGATATCCATATCTTTTCGAAAACTAAGATACGACAAGTTTGATGACAAACTTCTATTTAGGAGGGGAGAAATATGACACCCCAAATGTTTAATTAATTTTAACACCGAGTTAATACAAATTAATAAATAATAATAATAATAATAATAATAAATATATATTAATAAAATAATAGTAATAAATTCAAGTGCATAGTTATATGTGTTAAAATGTAATCTAATTTGGCATTGATTTTACTAAAAATGTGATTAATATATTATTTAGGACCAAATCAAAACAATCATAGAAATATCATAATGTTTGGGGGTGTCGAGAAGGAATTAGGGGAAAGGTAAGCTAATTTGTGGAAGCTCCAGGTAAGCCACCTGTGTAGGTATAATTACATGGGTGGGGGGAATTGGATAGAAAGCTTAGGCAAACAAGGTAATCAGTGGAAGGAATAACAAAGGAGATGAGCCGCGGAGGTCGGAGAAATTAAGAAGAAAATAATAAGAATGCACATTAAAGTGAGTTATATTATCTCTTAAGTAATCATAAAATTCTTTTATTATGTTTTGAATTATTTTATGCAAATCATACTTTCTAAATCATATTAGCATCACAATTATGTTATTTATTTTATGAACCATATTCTCTTAAAAATGGAAACACATGTATATAATTGTTTATTAAATGCTTTTTTAAATAATTATTTTGCAAGTACCACCACACAGGTCCCATGTCTTGGGAGACTTAAATAGTCATTGAGCATCTGATTAGTCACTTTAGTGATCCTCTGAAAGTCTTATACCTTAGGGGACATAAATAATCATTGGCCTTTTGATTAATCACTTTGTGACCCTCCGTCTATCATGGATCCATTGACCCTATATTTACTATGTACCGTGGTTATGGTTATTTTGCTTATATGAATTCTGTAGTATATGTCTATTATTTAAAATAATTGATTTATTCAAATCAAACTATTCACTGTTTAACCTAAATAATTATCAATAGTGATTTTGTACCCTTATGCTCTTCGTATAATATTCATCACTCTGTCATGTGCTTATAACTGTTAAATCCCTTTCAAGTGAAGAAACTTAAAGAGTAATTATTTTACTCCTTAATCAAGACCCAAACTTGAGACAAACATCCTTTTTTTTTTTTCTTTTTTTTGCCTTTTCTTTTTGTGTTATTTGTAATTATTAATTAACTCATGTTACATAAATAATAATTCCCATGTACGTTTTGGATATTTATGCACCCTTTATTCCGCTGCATTATCTAAATGGTTTAATCTAAAATTATGCCTTGTGGAAATTTTAGAAATTAGCTAGTTGCGAATCCCACCCTAAGCAACCGAGGTTGGGTCGTGACATTACCTATCTTTATCCTTTCTCTTTCCAAATTCCTTAACCAAATTCATGAATCAAACATAATATAAAGTTGGATACGCATTTTCCATACTAAAATTTTTAAATTAATCTTACTTTTTAAAGTTGTGTATCACAAACTCTTATCATACATGTCTCTTCATATAATTAATGAAATTTGCTTTTGTTTCTGTCTCAAAGATTAGTGATATAGATAAAGTCAAAGAAAATGTATAAGTTTTAAAGTAAAAATTTTATATTAGAATTTGTTGAAATGTAATTCTTTTAATATTTATAAGAATTTTTTATTGATTGATAAAAATCATGGTAAATATTAAGATTATTTTTTTTATAATATTGAGTTATTAAAATATGATGTATTATAGGCTTAAACAAATAATTGCATGAAAAAAATCGACTCGAACTAAATTTTCTAAGGTTTTTTAATATTTAGGCACTATTTGACATTTCCGATATTAGCACACTTTTTTTATCTTTTATTTTTTTTAGTCACACCACATCTCTATTTTTTTGCACATCTTTTTGTAAAAAGTCAAAAAAATATACTTATTTAGATCATTCAAAATACTCTCTTAATCCAATATTGGAACCATCAAACTAGCTCATGCCGGTCACAAACCGATATAGATAATTTTAAATATTAAGACAATTTTTAATAATTGTGTGAAGGTCACATTGACATAAATATGAAGTCGACTAGCTTTTAAATCACTTCTAATATTTAATCTAAACACCATAAGTCAATTCTAATCCATTTTTATAGCGATTTCGGTTCTGCCCGACCTTCATTGTGTTCCGGACTCGAGTTCCGTGATTGAATATCGTATCCATGTCTTGTTTTTCCCCTTTGACCCTTTGTGTTTGAGCTTTAGAACTTGTTAGGCGAGTTTAGAACAGGTTGGTTGTTACTTGGTCTAGGTTGTTGTTGCCTAGATTTTGGCTTCTTCGCTCGAGCGAGGCTTCTTGCGCTCGAGCGAGCCTTGTGTAATTGGCTTCTTCGCTCGAGCTAGGTTTCTTGTGCTCGAGCGAGGTTTGAGGGTCCTCAGGTTTCTCTCCCAGACGCAGTTTCCTGGGAAGGGGGAAGTTTTTCTCTCGAGCGAATGGTGAAATTGCTTCTCTGCTCGAGCGAGACTTCTTGCGCTCGAGCGTACGTGTGTGTCTGTGGCAAACCTGAAGCTTTGCATTCTACGCTTAAGCGAGGTCACTTGTTGTGTCTGGTCGCTCGAGCGACGACTCTTCGCTCGAGCGAGGATTGCGTATATCAGTTCGCAGCAAAGGATTTTTGTATCTCTTTTCACTCAAAACCATAATCCGGCAGCCTCTCTCTCTAAAACTCTCTCTCTCTCTCTCTCTCTCAAATACTCCAAGATCCAAGCACCTTTTACCCTACTTCCTTTGAGAAAAAGGTAGAGCAACTCGTGGGCTTCCATTTAATCCAAGAAAAGTTGAGTTTTGGGCATTCGAAGTTCCTTCTTTTCTTCTTTGGGTTACTACATTTGAGGTAGGGATTTCTACTCTTTAATATGAGATTTGGGAAGATTTTGGTGAAGTTAGGGTTTGGATTTGAATTTTTAAAAAAGGGTTTTCTATATTTGGCCCTATATATGTATGTGAGGTCTTAATTATGATGTTGTATGAGAATAAGTGGTGAGATTGAGCCTTGGGGTTGATATTTGAAAAAGGGGGAAATTTGCCCTAATATGAGTTAAATTATTTGTATAAATAATGAAATTGATACAAGAATTATGAAATTGGAAGGATTTTTAAATGAAATGTGTAGTTGGATTTGATAAATCACTCTCCTATGAAAAATACGATAAATTATCTGTTTGATGAATTATATATCTGTTTAGAGATATCTGTTTTGGGCTATCAGTAGAGGATATCTATGATTGTTGTAGAAACTGCATGTGGATTAGGTGAATTGAAACCAATCAATTGAATTATGTCATTGAATATGATGGTTTGATTAAACCACTGAATATGTGATTTGGTTAGTCATTGTATATGACAACGTTTTTAAATACATTGTACATGTATCATTGTTTGGGAGGAGATAAGGGATGTACTCCATTGTTTGGGAGGAGATAGGTGATGGACTCCATTGAAAATTAAGTTGGCCGAAGTGTCCAGGGTGAAAGTCCTGAAATCTTATATATATGGGTGCCGGTTCCCTCGGATGTGATTCCGTAAAATGGCAAGGAAACGGAAGTGTTTGAATAATGGTTGTTATTGAAGTGTTAATAAATGAGTTATAGTCTCGTTTTGAATTGTTTAGATTACAATGAATTGATTTGGATAAATGAATAGAAATGGACTGAAATATAGATGTCGATATTGATTGGTCATGGAAAGTGTGTAAGTTGGTTTGCAAATATTAAACATTTATCTGATGCTGATATCTTAGCTAATCTCATATATTGTTTTAGAATATCTCTACTGGGCTTTGGCTCACCGTACTTAGGAAACCATTTTTAGGTACAGGTGACATGCCACCTCCAAGGGCATAGTTTGAGAGGACGGGGCTGAAGGCTCTATTTTTGTTGCCTTTATGTTTATATGTTTTCTTCTTAAGCTGAGGGCTTTAATTGTAAAGAGCTTATGACTCTCACTTTTGTTGTAACCAAGTTATCTCTTGAAAAGATGTAAGCCCGTAGGGCATTTATTTTGTTGTTATTAATTAAGTGTTACATGCTGTAGTTTCAGAATGAATATTTATGAAAGAGTAATGCATGTAATCTCTTTTGTAATATAAACTCTGATGAATGAAAGTAATACATTTCGTATTATGCTTGTGAATCTCTTGGGTTGATTTATACTATATTTTGAGGGCGTTACAACTTGGTATCAGAGCGTACGGGGTTTGAATACTTTCGGTACGTGGGAAGTGGTTAGTACCACAATGGGTTTGTCTCGCTTGTTAGAGACTTAAGTATGATGTTATGTGCTTATATGATAACATGTTTATGTGACTATATGGGTATGGGATTTAATTTCTGGGATGTTAATTGGGCCCATGGGTTTTTGGGAGTCCTGTTGGAAAGGCACTTGATCACTGTCGTTTCTAACTGGAACTCTAGCAAAGCCACGGGATGATCATTATCCGGAAATGAAATTCGTATGTGTTTATGTGATTATGTGCTTATGTGGAGTGAATTACAGTTGTCCATCGAATTAGGACGCGAGTGAGATAACTTCGGCACATTGGTAAATATGCTAATCTCTTTTGTTACCTTTATTAGGATGTCAGGACGAGGTCGTGGTGGTAGGCGTGGTAGGCCTAGGAGGCATGAAATGCCTATACCGGATGAACTTTCGGCACAGGAGAAGGAGTTGGTCAGCCAACGTGGCCGAACCAGTAGGTCAACAGGCCATGGGCGCCTTAGCCCGTGAGATGGCCGAGCATTGAGGGAATCTATGGACATTCTCAAGACTGAGAATCAAGTCCAGGCCTAAGTGGCTGAGGTAGGGCCGTCTTTTCTGAAGAGAGAGTTCTTCCGGTCGAATCTGGACGAGTTTTTGGGTGACCCTAAGGAGCCACTGAAGGCTGATGAGTGGCTGGAACAGATGACGAAGACGTTTGAGATGCTCAGCATCGAAGACGAAGGTTTAAGAGTGACCTTGGCGTCCTTCTAGCTGAAGGGAGACGTAGGTCAGTTGTGGAAGTATGCGCGGGGGCGCATTGGAGGGACTTGGGAAGCTTTTATTGATGCCTTCCAGGACAAGTATTTACCAACTACAGTGAGGGAGAAGTTGAGGGATCAATTCTCCAAGTTAGTGCAGTTGAATACACCAGTGGCTGAGTTTGAGGCCACCTTTACTAGCTTGTCTAGGTTTGCACCGGAGTTAGTGGCGACTGAGGAACGTCGTTGTCTGGAGTTCGAGAAGAGACTGAGGACCGGACTCATGTTTAGAGTTACCAGGTCCATGATTAGAGACTATGGGCTCCTTGTGGAGGCTGCAGCCCATCTTGAGACTATTATGCATGCGGAGGAGGAGAGAATGAGGGGCTCCAAGAGGAGTCAGGATGGTCTGGGGGACAGTAAGAGGTAGAGGGGTTCTAACCCTCAGCAGTCCCAGGGAGCGCATTCAAGATCTACCTTTCCAGTGCCGAGTTCGAGTTCTGGAAGAGGCGGTCAGGGAGGCATCACCTGTTACAAATGTGATCAGTTGGGCCACAAGTCTCCAGCTTACCCACAGAAGGGAGGAGGGCAGCGAGCAGCTTCATCTTCGGCTTGTTCTCAGGGCCAAAGTCAGGGCAGAGGCCAGCCGCTCACTTGTTATCAGTGTGGGCAGGCGGGGCACTTGAAGAGATTTTGCCCACAATTAGGTGGCACATCTGGTGCGTCTGGTTCGAGGCAGACACAGACTCACCAGCCAACGCAGTCAGTATAGGCCTCGAGGGCTAATTAAGGAGCCTCTTCGGCTCAGTCAGTGCAGCAGTCTTATGCTCCGAGGGGTGTGCAGGTAGATCAGAGACCCACGGGATGCGTGTATGCTGTTACTGCGCCAAATCTTGTACCGGCTCCATCTGTTGTGAGAGGTACCTTTTTGTTTTGCAACTCGATTGTTAATGTGTTAATTGATACGGGTGAATCCCATTCATTTATTTTGTCTGCATTTGCATCTGTTTTGGGGTTGGAGTTGGCACAGTTAGCATCTCTATTTGTGTTGTGTCACCTGTTGGGGGTGAGATGGTTTTGAAATAAAGGTGTCGGGGCTGTGATATAGAGGTCGCTGATCGCCAGCTTCCGCTTTCTTTTGTATTGATGGATATGACTGGTTTTGATGTTATTTTGAGTATGGACTGGTTATCGTCATACCGAGCTGTTATAGATTGCTACCGTCAGAGGGTTATTGTATGTACCTTGAGCGGTGATTGTTTTTATTTCTTGGAGGATTGGGTTGGTAGAGTTTTACCACCGGTGTATGATCCACGAGAGCAGAGTGAACTTAGTTGTCTTCTTGTTAGCTTCCTGAGTGGAGAGTATGATGAAGTTTCGGGTCGAGTTACCAAGAGTGGTTTGTGAGTATTCGGATGTCTTTCCCGAGGATCTTACTGGTTTACCACCTTACCAAGAGATCAAGTTCTCTATTGATTTAGTGCCTGGCACAGCACCAATTTCTATGGCACCGTATCGGTTTGCACCAGCTAAGTTGAGTGAGTTGAAGATTCAACTCCAAGAATTACTAGATAAGGGCTTTATTCTCCCTAGTACTTCGCCTTGGAGAGCACCGGCCCTCTTTGCTAAAAAGAGAGATGGGGCCTTGAGACTTTGTATTGACTACCGAAAGTTGAACCGTGTTACGGTTAAGAACAAGTATCCTATGTCTCGTATAGATGACCTGTTTGATCAGTTGAAAGGGTCTCGCTGTTTCTCTAAGATAGACTTGAGATCGGGCTACCATCAGTTGAGGGTCAGGGAGGAAGATATCCCGAAGATGGTATTCCGTACGCAGTATGGCCACTATGAGTTTCTTGTTATGCCTTTTGGGCTAACCAATGCCCCAGCTATGTTTATGGACTTGATGAACCGAATCTTCCGAGAGTTCTTAGACCGTTTTGTAGTCGTCTTTGTGGATGACATTTTGATTTACTCACCCTCTGAGGAGGAGCACGAGGAACACTTGCAGTGGTGCTTGAGTTGCTTAGAGCCCATAAGTTGTACGCTAAGTTTGGGAAATGTGAATTCTGGCTGAGAGAGGTTAAGTTTTTAGGCCATGTGGTATCCGGGGAAAGGGTGATTGTAGATTCGTCTAAGAAAGAGGCAGTGCAGGATTGGGCACAACCTAAGAATGCTTTCGAGATTCGTAGTTTCTTGGGGTTGGCCGGGTATTACCGTCGATTTGTGAAGGATTTCTCCAAATTAGCTTCGCCTTTGACTAGATTGACGAGGAAATGGGTCAAATTTGTGTGGAGTGAGACTTGTGAAAAGTCGTTCCAAGAGATTAAAGTTAGACTTATTACCGCTCCAGTCTTGATTATTCCAGAGAGGGGTTTGGGCTGTTCAGTGTATTGTGATGCCTCACAAGAGGGTTTGGGTTGTGTATTGATGCAAGAAGGGAATGTAGTAACCTATGGCTCACGGCAGTAAAAAAACCCACAAGAGGAACTACCCTACTCACGATTTAGAGTTAGCGGCTGTGATTTTTGCCTTGAAGATTTGAAGGCACTATTTGTATGGTGAGAGATTTGAGGTGTTTTCTGATCATAAGAGTCTGAAGTATCTGTTTACACAGAAGGACTTAAATTTGAGGCGAAGAAGGTGGATGAAGGTCATAGAAGATTATGACTTCGAGTTACATTACCATCTGGGGAAGGCCAATGTAGTGGCCAACGCCTTGAGTAGGAAATCTATCGCAGTGTGGCTTGTATTGCCATCCGGGAATGGGAGATGTTGGGTGCTCTTGGAGAGTTTGACTTGCATCTGGGCGAGTCTGTTGAGTTTGCAGCCTTGTTCGCTGTGATTGCACAACCTACACTTGTTAACCGAGTGTTAGAAGCGTAGAGGGGTGACTTTAAGAGGTAGAATCCCTCTGGGAGAAGATCTCCAGTGGGAAGGTAGAGAAGGGTTTGACTATGTATCCCGACCTGAGTGTAAAATACCGTAACCGCTTGTTTGTGCCGGAGTCTTGCCGAGAGGAAGTACTCCGAGACTGTCACTATTCATGCCTTGCGGTGCATCCGGGAGGCACAAAGATGTATCATGATCTGAGTCACCAGTTTTGGTAGAGAGGTATGAAGAAGGATGTGGCAGTGTTTGTATCGAAGTGTCTTACTTGTCAGCAAGTGAAGGCCGAACATCAGAGGCCAGCGGGTTTGTTGCAACCCTTGTCTATAGCTGAGTGGAAATGGGAGCATGTCACGATGGATTTTGTTGTGGGCTTTTCGAGGACTCAACGGGGTAGTGATGCCATTTGGGTGGTAGTTGATCGGTTGACCAAGTCGATGCATTTTATTCCTATGCACATAAGAGATTCGGTAGATTACCTTGCTGACTTGTACATTTGGGACATAGTGAGGTTGCACGGGGTCCCTATGACGATTGTTTCGGATAAAGATCTGCGTTTCACTGCTCGGTTGTAACAGAGTTTGCAAAGTGCCTTGGGCACTAGATTGACTTTTAGCACAGCTTACCATCCTCAGACTGATAGGCAGTCCGAGCGTACCATTCAGATCCTTGAGGATATGCTTCGAGTCTGTGTCCTTGACTTTAAGGGGTCGTAAGAGAGACACTTACCCTTAGTGGAGTTTTCCTACAATAACAGTTTCCAATCGAGTATTGATATGGCACCGTTTGAGGCCTTGCATGGCCGACCCTGTAGATCGCCTGTGTATTGGGCCGAGGTGGGTGATGCACCTTTGTTGGGTCCAGAGTTGGTTCGGGAGACAACAGAGAAAGTGACACTTATTCGTAAGAGGTTGGTTACAGCCAGAGTCGCCAAAAGAGCTATGCCGATCATAGGAGAAGACCTTTATCATTCAAGGTGGGTGATCATGTCTTCTTGAAAATATCACCTAGACAGGGTTTGATGAGATTTAGGAAGAGTGGGAAGTTATCTCCTCGGTTTATTGGCCCTTTTGAGATCCTTGAACGGATTGGGGAGGTTGCCTATCGTTTGGCATTGCCATCATAACTTTTCGGAGTGCATGACGTGTTTCATATTAGTATGCTTCGGAAGTATGAGCTGGATCCATCGCATGTATTGGATTGGACCAACCTAGAGGTAGACGAGGATGCCTCATATGAGAAAAGACCAGTGAGAGTCTTGGATGACGGGATCAAGTCTTGCGAGACAAGACAATTCTCTTGGTCAAAGTATTGTGGAAACATCACCGGGTTGAGAAAGCAACTTGGGAGCGTGAATTGGAAGTCTGAGAAAAATATCCGGACCTATTTGTTGATGTTTGAGTATATGTTGAGATTTTAGTTTTGTTTATGAACTATAAAACATTGTATATGTTTTGGATTATGAAGACATTGTAAATGTTAAAAATGTTTCAGAAATGCAAGTTTAACTTGAACATTGTATATGTTATCTAGTTTTGGAAATGCAAACTTATCATAAACATTGAATATGTTTTGAAAATTTGAGATATATGTATTGGAACTTGTTAAAATTCGAAAGATGCATATTGGTAATATATGTTGAGCGATATGTTGTGGATTTGTTCTCTTGTGGAGAGATTGGATGACCAGTGGGTGGGTCATGATGTCGTGAATTGAGTTGTAATCATTTGAAAATTTGGTAATCATAGTTTTGAAACTTGTACTAAAATTTCGAGGACGAAATTCTTTAAGGGAGGGAGGTTATAGCGATTCCGGTTCTGCCCCGGCTTTCATTGTGTTCCGGACTCGGGTTCCGTGATTGAATATCGTATCCATGTCTTGTTTTTCCCTTTTGACCCTTTGTGTTTGAGCTTTAGAACTTGTTGGGCGAGTTTGGAACAGGTTAGTTGTTACTTGGTCTAGGTTGTTGTTGCCCAGAGTTTGGCTTATTCGCTCGAGCGAGCCTTGTGTAATTGGCTTCTTCGCTCAGTGAGGTTTCTTGCACTCGAGTGAGGTTTGAGGGTCCTCAGGTTTCTCTCCCAGACGCAGTTTTCTGGGAAGGGGGAAGTTCTTCGCTCGAGCGAAAGCTTCTTGCGCTCGAGCGAGTCTGGTGAAATTGCTTTTCCGCTTGAGTGAGACTTTTTACGCTCGAGCGTGCGTGTGCGTCTGTGGCAGACCTGAAGCTTTGCATTCTGCGCTCGAGCGAGGTCACTTATTGTGTCTAGTCGCTCGAGCGACGACTCCTTCGCTCGAGCGAAGACTATGTATATCAGTTCACAGCAGAGGATTTTTTATCACTTTTTGTATCCCTTTTCACTCAAAAACCTAATCTTGCAGCCTCTCTCTCTAAAACTCTCTCTCTCTCTCTCTCTACAAATACTCCAAGATCCAAGCACCTCTACCCTACTTCTTTGAGAAAAAGGTAGAGCAACTCATGGACTTCCATTTGATCCAAGAAAAGTTGAGTTTTGGGCACCTTCGAAGTTCCTCCTTTTCTTTTTTGGGCTCCTACATTTGAGGTAAGAATATTCTACTCTTTAATATGAGTTTTAACCTAGGTGTTTGTCATTTGTGGGATTTGGGAAGATTTGGGTGAAGTTAGGGCTTGGATTTGAATTTTTGAAAGAGGGGTTTTCTATATTTGGCCCCATATATGTATGCGAGGTCTTGATTATGATGTTATATGAGAATAAGTAGTGAGATTGAGTATTGGGGTTGATATTTGAAAAAGGGGGAGATTTGTCCTAATATGAGTTAAATAAATTATTTGTATAAATAATGAAATTGATACAAGAAATATGAAATTGGAATGATGTTTAAATGAAATGTGTAGTTGGATTTGATAAATCACTCTCCTATGGAAAATACGATAAATTATCTGTTTGATAAATTGTATATGTGTTTAGAGATATTTGTTTTGGGCTATCGGTAGAGGATAGCTATGATTGTTGTAGAAACTGCATGTGGATTAGGTGAATTGAAACCAATCAATTGAATTATGTCATTGAGTATGACGGTTTGATTAAATCACTAAATATGTGATTTGGTTAGTCATTGTATATGACAACGTTTTTAAATACATTGCACATGTATCATTGTTTGGGATGAGATAGGGGATGTACTCTATTGTTTGGGAGGAGATAGGATGGACTCTATTTGAAAATTAAGTTGGTTGGAGTGTCCAGGGTGAAAGTCCCGAAATCTTATATATATGAGTGTCGGTTCCCTCGGATGTCGTAAAATGGCAAGGAAACGGAAGTGTTTGAATAATGGTTGTTATTGAAGTGTTAATAAATGAGTTGTAATCTCGTTTTGAATTGTTTAGATTACAATAAACTATATCAATGAATTGATTTGGATAAATGAATAGAAATGGACTGAAATATAGATGTCAATATTGATTGGTCATGGAAAGGGTGTAAGTTGGTTTGCAAATATTAAACATTTATCTGATACTGATATCTTAGTTAATTCTCATATATTATTTTAACATATCTCTACTGGGTTTTGGCTCACCCTACTTAGGAAACCATTTTCAGGTACAGGTGATATGCCACCTCCAAGGGCATAGTTTGAGAGGACGGGGCTGAAGGCTCTATTTTTGTTACCTATATGTTTATATGTTTTCTTCTTAAGCCGAGGGCTTTAATTGTAAAGAGCTTATGACTCTCACTTTTGTTGTAACCAAGTTATCTCTTGGAAAGATGTAAACCCGTAGGGTATTTATTTTGTTATTATTAATTAAGTGTTACATGCTGTAGTTTTAGGATGAATATTTATGAAAGTGTAATGCATGTAATCTCTTTTGTAATATAAACTCTGATGAATGAAAGTAATACATTTCGTATTATGCTTGTGAAATCTCTTGGGTTGATTTATAATATATTTTGAAGGCGTTACAATTATCACATAAGAGCTATGATATAAGACAATTTATAATTTTGAGTTGTTGTTTGGCTAAGGCTTTTTTTAGTTAGCTTTTTTGAATTGAGACTTTTTTAGTTTGAGACTAAAAAGTTTGTTTGGGTTGACTTTTTTTACTTTTGTGAGAGAAAAAATTAAATGATTATAGTTTGGATATAACATTTTATCTTATTGACTTATTTAGCCTATTTTTTCTTTTGTGCTTATTTAGAGGGAAAAAAAAAAAAAAAACCAAACCAAACCAAACCAAACCAAATGAAGCCAGGGTAGACAAATTTTTAGGCTTTACAAAATAAGAAAAAATTAATATATTAACAAATGTAATTTACTACTATTATAGAATAAATAAAAATTATGAAATTTATAAAACGAAATGTATTTATATTTTATGATAAATATAATTTTGTAATTTATTCTTTAATTTTTATCAATTAAATAATGACATGTAGTTTTTTTTATTAAAAATTTAAAACACAAAATTAATGATATCAAAATAAAAATCCTCTCTTATATGTAACTCTTATAAAAATAATAAAATTTAAAAAATTATAAATAATTCTTATTATATTTTAAATAAATTTTATATTATTATTTTAATTTAAAAATTAATTTTTGATTATTTATTTATATATGTGCATTGCACGATTGATATACTAATATATATATATATATATATATATATTATATAAGAAAAAGGAAGTTTCTAACCCATAAGTCTTGTGGGAGTTCTAATATCAAAATCTTAATTTTTTAATTTTTTGATTTAAAAAAAAAACCTCAGCATTTATTGACTTAACCTACCAGCCTTTTTAATTTCTCTGATAATTACTGTTACACCATTTTCAACTTCTCTCATACACTATGGTTAGTTATGGGATTATTAAATTATTTTTATAAAAAATCTAAAAAAAAAAATAATTTGCATATTAAAAAAATATTTAAGACAAATATAAATTCTTATTAAATCTATTTATCTATCTATTATATAAGTAAAAAGGGCTTTCTAACCATAAGTTTTGTGGGAGATCCAATATTTCAAACAAAAATTTCTAATTTTTTTGATTTTAAATAATTTAAAAAAAATCCTCTATAGCTCTCATTCAAGCCACCAAAAAAAAAAAATAATAATAATAATAATTAATTAATTAATATCTCTTAATTTATGAATTTCAAATGGAAATTATATCAAATATATAAAATAAAAAATAGAAAGTATATTAATCCATTTCAAAATTCAAATTTCAGGGACACTAAATATGGAAAGCATTCCATTAATTTAAATTTAAAATTACAATGATTTATCCTATATTATATAAGTTTTAAATAATGATTTATTTCATGATTTATCTATAAATCTATATACTATTATAATTGAAAAATATTGTTATTTCATTAAGGTTGAAAGTTGTAATTATTTTTTCTCATTTTTTTTTATTTTGTTTAATTTTTTGTTAACAGGTGTTACAAATGATTGGTTTATAAATTAATTTTATATTCTTAAAATAAAATTCAAATTTGGATTCTTATTTAAATTATGTTACTATAATTGGAATGAAATCAATATTTATTCCTTAAATTTTTCATCTTTTATTAAATTATAAAATAAAATTTGAAATTTAAATTCTTCTTCAAGTTATATTAGTCCAATTAGAATGAGATCAATAGAGTTATGCTATAGAGCTCGAAAGGCCCCCCTCCCCGAATCCCCCGAATTCGAAGAAGAAGAAGAAGAAGAAGAAGAAGCAGGAGAAGGAGGAGGAGGAGAAGGAGGAGGAAGAGGGAGGAGGAGGAGAAGGAGGGGACTGGAGGGAGGAGGGGGCCATCAGAGATGGGCTGCGACGGCAGGGCTGGGCTGCGGCGGGGCTAGGCTGGGAAGAAGAAGACGATCGACGGCTGGGAAGAAGAAGACGATTGACAATCGGGGCTCTCTTCCCCTCTGATTCTCTGTTTCTCTCTTCCTTTCTGTGTTGAAAATGGAAGAAGAAGACGAAAAAAAAAATAAAAATAAAAAATAATGCCCAAAACGACGTCGTTTTGGGCATTAGGGGGATTAGGGAGGCTCATTTTCGAGCTCTCAAGCTTTATTCAGATCAATATTTATGTGTCATAATGATGTGTCATAATATTATTAGTTTAAATATAATTTGTTTTAAATACATGTGTTCAAATTTTTAATCGCTATTAATTTTTTTTTCTTTTTTCGTTTTAAATTTTATATAAAAAAAAATTATATCCTTTTGAACTATAAGGACTTGAACAATAATATTTTTTAGTATAATTCTTTTTTTTTAACAAAAGAACAAAACATAACTTTTTAAAACGTTAATTTTTTTTTTTATTAAAAGTGATAGTTCATTAAACTTTTTTTATTTAAAAAAAAAGAAGAGGATTATAGGTGATAATTTATTATTCATCCAGAATTATTTTCAAATTAAATGAAAATATCATATTAAATTATCTTCTTACTTTTTTTTTTATTCAAATACTTTTATTTTGTAAGAAATTTGTTTTGATTATATTTAATATTTTATTGTAATTTTTAAATTAAAAAGAATTTCTAAAAAATAATATTTAAACTATTTATGTCATTATAAATTGTTTTAATATCAACTTAGTAGTAGTTTGGGAAGTGCTAAATAAGTATATTTTTTTATTTGTTACGAAAATATGTACAGGAAAGTAGAGATGTGATGTGACCCAAAAAATATAATTAAGTATACTTTTTTACTTTTTACGAAAAGATGTGTAGAAAAGTAGAGTTGTGATGTGATCCAAGAAAATAAAAAAAGATAAAAAATTGAGCTAATATGGCATTTCCCAAACAATCCTTTATTCGATGATCCATTTCTAAAATGTGTATTTTTAAATATTTTCAAGAAAAATTCTATTGAAAATCTTAAGTATATTGCTTTTTCTTTAGTTCATCAATATTAAATTTTTAATTAATTTTATTTATTATTTAAAAAAATAAATTAGCAAATAATTTATAGATTTATATAATATAATTTTGTTTTGATTGCTTAGATTATTTGGTATTTCTGTCTAGGTCCACTCAAATTTAATTTGAATTTTTAAATTTCTGCATAGGTCCTCACTTAATTAAAAGCTATGTTGTTCAATCTTTAAAAAAATTTAACCTCAACTCAAGTTGCTTGGGTTAAACTCACCTAAGTTTGCAATTCTAGCAAGAGAGTTGGAAGTTACATAATTAAATTTGTGACAAATTAAAAAATAATAAATAAATTGTAATAAAATTGTAAGATTTTAATTGTAAATTTCAATCTTCTTTATTTTTATAATTTGCATATAAAAATTTAACTATTTATATTATTTTATATAAAAATATATTATTATTGTTTTTATATGTCGTACATAGCATGAGTTACCACTAGTATTATATAGGGGTGGTTTGAGATGTTCTAAATAAGTGTATTTTTTAAATTTTTATAAATAAATTTTTTTTAGAAAAGTAAGAAAATAAATAGAAAAGTAGAAAATAAATGTTAATAGATGTTGATTAATATGACCCAAATAAATATATATGTAAAAAAATATATTTTTTTAAGTACATGTCAAAAACATACATAATGGAGCATTTTGGCAACAACAGTAAAAAAATCAACTTTTTGTCTTTTTAGTTTTTTTAGTCAAAAAAGTTAACTTTTTTTATCCAAAACAACCTAACTTTTTGTTAAAAAAGTCACCAAAAAAATCAAAAAATCAAAAAATCAATTTTTTACCAATTTCCCAAAACACGCCAATATAAAAAGTAATTTCTATACAGAGCACAAAACAATCAAGCAGAATAATTGGCTACTTCGCGCACTCGCGTGGAGGAAGTTAAAACAGAAACTGTCTGGTGGGAATTAGGTGTACCCGGTTGTATGACAATAATCAGTGGGGACAAGTCATAGTAGTGGACCCACTTGTCCTCCACAGGAATCTGCAAAACCAATTGGATCTCTCCTTTTTTTGTTCTTCCTTTTAAATAAATAATTAATTTTATTCTTTTAATTAAACTAATCTCTCCAGCAATTTTTAAAAATAAGATTGAGTTTTCTCCGGTTGGTTATCTTAATTTAAGAGATCATTTGAACTTGATAGATCTATTTTAAAACTAATTTCAATAATTTGAACTGTTCATTTGTTAAGACTCGATGAGTAAAATATTTTTGTAAAAAATCAAGATGGTTAGATATTATAATTATATGTTTGAATCAAATTTTTATTACAAAAAATAAATAGTTTTTCTTAAAATTATATTTATCGTCTATTTTTCTACAACAAATATGATTCAAACATATAGGCTCCGTTTGGTAGAGCTTTGTAACTATGATTTGAGAATATGAGTTGTATTTTGAGTTTGTGTGTTTTAGAATTATGATTTGAGTGTAGAAAATTTTTTGATTATGTTTTTGAATAAAGTGTGGATTGAGTTTTTGAATTGATGTAAGAATTTAGTTTGAAAGTTTGATTTGACATGTGAAGTAAAAAATTTTGTTTGGTTATTGAGTTTTAAAAAGAGTTTTCAAAACTTAATTCAAATTGTTATAAACTCATAACAAAACACATTACTTTCACATTATTGAAATTTTGATCAACACTCATAACCCAAACTCTTTTTAAATTCAATTAAAAAAATTTATTATTAAAAAAAAATAACATTAATCAAAATTTTAATTGAAAATACACAAAGGAAATAATTTTTTTTTTACAAAATAAATATTTCAAAAAAAATTTAAATCATAAATATTTAAATAATTTAAATAATCTAAATTTAATAAGTAAAAAATTAAAATAAATATTCAAAAATTTAAATCGTAAAAATTTAAATAATTTAAATATTCAAAAAATTAAAATAATTTAAAATTTTAAATATTTTAAATTTAAAAAACAACTCTACACTCAAATCGTAACCAAATATATAAAACAAACTCAATTAAAAAATTATTTTTAAAAACTCATAACCAAACACATAAATCGAAACTCCATACTACTTTCACAACTCTACACTCAAATCGTAACCAATACATAACAAAAAAATTAAAAATATTTAAAAATATTTTATAAAATAGAGTTTGAATTTATTTTATAAAATATTTAAAATTTAAAAATTAAAAATCGTAATATTTAAAAATTAAATATTTAAAAATATTCAAAAAATTTAAAAATTAAAAAATCGTAACATATTTAAATATTAAAATATTTAAAATCTTAACAAAAATTAAATATTTTAAAAAATATTGATTTGAATGGAGGTTTGGAAAAGAGTTTTGAATTAGTGTTTGGTTATGAGTTTTGAAAAGTAATGATTATGTTTTGAATTGAGTTTTCAGAAATAAGTGTAGAATTATGATTTGAAAACCCTAAACAAACACCAACTCAAAAGTGAGTGTGGAACTAGATTTTGAAACTCCACCAAACGGGAGCATAATCACTTTGATTTTTACATGAATTTCTTCTTAATGAATCTTAAAAAATGAATGGCTATGATCATTGAAATCTGTCCCAAAATGGATCTACTAGGGGCAAACGCTTTCTCAAGTTGAAATGAAAATTTCAAAAAAGTCAAACCCTTAAAAAAAATATGTTGAATCTCATAAATTTTTGTTTGAGATGACCTAAATAAGTGCATTTTTTGTCTTTTTACGAAAAGATGTGCAGAAAAGTAGAGAGATGATGTGATGGAAAAAAGATAAAAAGATAAAAAGATGGATTATTTTATGTATGCCAAATAATTCACTTAATATTTAGACTTATTTTCTTTCATAATTCATTAATTGTATAAATATTGTCATATGTTTTACACTAAAATATATATTTTATCTTATTTATTGTTATGTTTTTATATAATATGAACTAATTCTGGTTGGAGAGATTTATTTATAAATCCTATTTAGAGAACTTATAACATAATAAGTCTACAAAGTATTATTGTGTTCTAGCTAGCCCATACATTTGAACTTATATTCCAATAGATTATTTTTTTTCCATATTAGAAGTATTACGTGGACTATTTTACCCTTATAAACTTTTATTATATATCATATATTTAGGAGAGAGAAAATTATTATTAGATATATTTCATTTAATGATATATAAAATACTGTATGTAAATATAGAATATTATTATTCTTAGTAATATGTTTGCCTCAATGTGAGATATTCACATGATCAAAGATCTTCCTTCACCATTATTTTACAATAAAGTCCTACCATGGAAGAACATTTGAAAGAGAAGGTTAGTTATACATGTAGATCAATGTTAAAAATGATGATGGACTCGCAACAGAGATGATAGTAAACTAGCAATGAACAATCATTTTTTGGCCATTGTTATACATAAATCATAATCTCTCTGTCAGTTTGTGTGGTCATTAATATTGTATAGTTTATTCGTCGGTATTATGCTGAAATTGATTATATACAGATTTTTCTAATAAGATGCGTTAATATATATGAACTATTTGATGATTTTTATATATTGTTTGATGATTTGTCGTATATCGTTTGTTACTATACTTGTTGGTTAAACAATCATTTTTATTGCCATTGAACAATCAAAATAGTTGATTTTTAATTTTTTTTTAATTTTGTTTTGTACTTTCATGTTGCAGTGTAAATGTTCACATTAGTATGAGTTTAGCTTTTTTAAAGCTAGTTATATGTTAATATAAATTATAAACATTCACATTATATTTTGATATGAATTTTATTTTTTAGAAGGTTAGTTGGATGTTTGTTGTTTTTGTTACTATGTTTGTTGATTGAACAATTATTTTTGTTACCATTGAACAATCGAAATAGTCAATTTTCATTTTTTTTTAAACTTTTGTTTTATGTTTTCACGTTGTAGTATGATTGTTCACATTGGTATGATTTAGTTTTTTAAGGGTTATTGTCTGTTAATTGTAAACCGTGAATATTCACATTAATTTTTAATATAAGTTTTATTTTTTTAAAGGTTAGTTGTATGTTCTTTATTGTGGATATTTACGTTGTACTTTGATATATGTTTTATTTTTTTGAAAATTAGTTGTTTATTAATAACCATACTAGCACAAATAACAATATGTTATTTTGGTAAGAAAATATTCACATTAATTTTGTAATATAAATAGGTAGTCGCACCTAATATTAATGTTCACACACTCATGTAACATTGAGTGTGTATATGGTTTCATGAGGAGATGTTATTTATCAGTATACATTTGTAATGTGAAAATTTACATTAACATTTAGTAAGAGATTTTCAAAACGGTATACAATTTAGGATTTTGAGAATGTGAGAGTTCTTTTTTTTTTTTTTTTGTGGAATAAGAGAGATATTTTTTCCCTTAGAATGAGAAAGATATTTTCTTCATGGAATAAAGGAGAAATTTTCTCTGTAGAATGAGGAGATTCTCCTTAGAATGAGCAGAGATTTTGTCCATGAAATAAAAGATATAGTCCCTAATCATGGATCCGGCCACTCTAAACATGAGCTCGGTCCGTAATTTCTTCTCGAACTCCAAACACTGACGCTCCTCTGTCGCCACTAACTCCGATGTAAATCTCGACAAACTAGTGAACGTGGCTTCAAACTTAGCCACCGGTGTGTTCAACTGTTTGAGTTGAGAAAACTGATCCCTCACCTTCTCCCTTACTGTAGCAGGTAAGTACTTATCCTGGAAGGCATCAACAAAGGCTTCCCAAGTCTCTTCAATGCCCTCCCGTGCATACTTCTACCATTGACCCGCATCTCCCTTCAATTGGAAGGACGCCAAGGCCACTCTCAAACCTCCACCTTCGATATTGAGCATCTCAAACATCTTCACCATCTATTCTAGCCACTCATCGGCCTTTAGTGGCTCCTTGGGATCGCCCAAAAACTCGTTCGAATTCGACTGGAAGAACTTCCTCTTCAGAAAAGACGGCCATGTTTCAGTCACCTAGGCCTGGACTTGATTCTTAGCCATGAGAATGTCCATGGATTCCTTTAATGCTCCGGCCATTTCACGAGCTAAGGTACCCGTGGCCTGTTGACTTACTGGCTTGGCTACATTGGCTGACTAACTCCTTTCTCTTGCGCCGGAATTTTATCCGGTATAGACATCTCATGCCTACCATGCCTACCACCACCACGTCCACGTCCTGACATCCTAATAGAGGTAACGAAAGACATTAGCATATTTACAAATGTGCCGAAGCTAATTCACTTACGCCCTAATACGATGGACAATTGTAACTCACTCCACATAATCACATAAATACATAAGAATTTCCTTCCTAGATAATGACTGTCCCGCGGTGTTACTAGAGTTCCAATTAGAAACAGCAGTGATCAAGTGCTCTTCTAATAGGACTTCCAGAAACACATAGACCCAATCAACATTTTAGGAACCAAATCCCATACCCATATAATCACATAAGCATGTTATCATATAAGGACATATCATCCATACTTAAGTCTCTAACAAGCGAGACAAACCCATTGTGGTACTAACCACTTCCCATGTACCCAAAGTATTCAAACCCAGTACGCTCTGATACCAAGTTGTAACGCCTCCAAAATAATACAAATAATCCATTCCATAAGATTTAAGAACATAATAGAAATGACATACTTTCATAAACGTTCATTCTGAATTTATAGCATGTAATACAAGTTAATAATAACAAATAAATACCCTACGGGCTTATATCTTTCCAAGATAATACTTGGTTAACAAAAGAGAATCGTAAGCTCTATACATGTAAAGCCCTCGGCTTGAATAAAAAAGTAAGCACAAAAATAACAGAAAAATGGAGCCTTCAGCTCCTAAGTCCTCTCAAGTTATGTCCTTAGAGGAAGTATATCACCAGTACCTGAAAATGGATTCTCAAGTAGGGTGAGCCAAAGCCCAACAGAGATAAACTAACACAATATATGAGATTTAACTAAGATATAAGTGTCGAGTAAATGTATTCAATACTTATGACCAAAACACATCTTCTTCACATGGTTACATGATATTAACATTTACATCTAGATCCATTCCCATTTATTCATTCCAAACTAGTTCATTTCATTTCAATTCATGGGCCACGTTTATAATTCTTCGAATAACCCAATTAAGGCTGCAACTCAATGGTTTTCAATCAACACAACAAACATATAGACACTTCAATCTTGCTATTTTATGAAAATTTCGTCCATGGGATTGGCACCCATGTATACATAAGATTTCGGGACTTTCACCTTGGACACTCCGGCCAACGTAATTTTCAATGGAATCCATCCCCTATCTCCTATCCAAAACATGGAGTACATCCCCTTTCTCCTCCCAAAACATTATACATATACAATGTATTCAAAGATACCGTCATATTCAATGACATTCAATTACACATATTCAATGTCTTAACACACCGTCATATTCAATGACATAGTTAAATGATTAGTTTTAATTCTCCTAATCCTCATGCAATTTCTACAATAATCATAACTATCATCCACCGATAGCCAAATACAAGTATTTCTAAACAGATATACAATCTATATAACAGATAATTTATCAAATTTCCATAAGTAAGTGATTTAACCAATCTGACAACACCATTCATTCATATATCCACCCAATTTCACATTTCTCATACCAATTTCATTATTTATACAAAAGAATTATTCAACATGAATCAGGGCAAATTTCCCTTTTTCCAAATTTCAACTCCAAGGCCAAATTTCACCATATTAAGCCAAGGTAACCTCATATTTAAGACCCCATATTCAATTATGAAACCCAACATAGAAAACCCCTCTTTTTAATTTGAGCCTAAACCCTAGTTTACCCAAATCACTCCCAAATCTCATGGTTTATACATCACAACAAATATCAAGGTTAAAAACCATATTAAGGTGTAGAATATCCCTACCTCAAGAGTAGAAGCCCAAAGGAGAAATGGAAGAACTTCAAAGACACCGAAACTCGACTTCGTTCGAATCAAATGGAAGCCCACAAGATGCTTTATCTTTTTAACAAAGGAACTAGGGTTGAGAGATCCCTAAATTTAGGTGTATTTGTAGAGAGAGAGTATTTTAGAGAGAAGAAGAGCCGATCTAGGGTTTTGAGTGAAAAGAAAATCAAAAAGTGATGTAAAACTGCTCTGCTGCGAACTGATATACACGAGGCTCGCTCGAGCGAAGAAGTTGTCATTCGAGCGACCAAACACAATAAGTGACCTTGCTCGAGTGCAAGAAGCGTCATTCGAGTACAGAATACATACCTTCAGAAGTTTTACAGACGCACACCCTCGCTCGAGCGCAAAAGGCCTCGCTCGAGTGAAGAACTTCACATTCCCAGAAATTCTGCTTCTGGGAAAAATACTGAGAACTTTCAAATCTCGCTCGAGCGTAAGAAACCTCACTCGAGCGAAGAAGCAAATTTCACAAGGCTCACTTGAGTGCAAGAAGCCTCGCTCGAGCGAAGAAACAATTTTCTAGACGACAATAACTTGAACAACTAGCAACTAACCTGCTCCGAACATGTCCAAGACATTCCAATATTTAAACCCAAAGACAAATGAGGAAAAACAAGACATGGATAACAATATTAAACAACGAAACCCGAGTCCGGAATATAACAAAGGTCGGGTCAAAACCGGGATCGCTATACATAATCAACCATCTAAGTTCAATTCTTACGCTACACAACCCAATTCTTTAAATTCATGTGCTAAGTGACTTAATCTCAAAGCTTAAGGGTTGAACTCTTATCTTCAATGGCCAATTGCACTCTCAATGGTCTATGTTTGAAGTCCCAAGCCAAACCTTTCAAATTTTCTTACAATTCTCCTAAGATGAGCTCAATCTTCTCTTCTTCCTCTCTCTCTCTTACATTCTGTCTCTTGAAGGCTCAAAGATGATGTGAAAAGGTGGCTCAAGTAGGGTGTATAAGCCTTATATAGGCTTCGATTAAGAACTTGTTTAATTAGGCTTAATTCAACATTTAATTATTTTAATTAAGTCGTTCTGAATCGAATTTCAATTGAACCTACCATAATGTTATAAAAATTCCAAATAACACATATACCAAGTCAATTTCTGAATCGAATACCGATAAGGCCTTCAATTCGCAAACCAAAATGGAAACATGAACAGATCTTTCTACGTTAAACAGATATAAACACAAATAAGCAATACACATGCAAGTAATGCAATATTCCACTTTAATTACTTATTAACCTTCTTACTCATGGATTGCATGTTAATTATGGGTCGGGGTTGTTACATCAAGCTTAGAAGACGAGAGGAAAAGTGAAGAGACTCCAATTACGCTGAAACCCAACTTTGTTTGGATTAAAACGAAGCTCTAGGTGAGCTCTACCTTTTTAACAAAGGGAGTAGGGTAAAGAAATCATTAGATCTTGGTGTATTTGAGTGAAATCAAAGAGTTTTAGAGAGAGAGAGGGAGGTAAAAAAGTGACTCAAAAAAATTATTTTACGAACTGATATATGCATAGTTCGCTCGAGCGTAAGATATGTCGCTCGAGCGACCAGACACAATAAGTTTTACCGCTCGATCGCAGAATACAAACTCCCAGTAGTTTTGCAGACAAAGGTCGTCGTTCGAGCACAAGAAACTTCGCTGGAGCGAAGAATACAAACTCCAATATTTTTACAAACCTACAAAAGTACTGGAGTTTCACAAAGACCGCTCAGGTGTAAGAAGTGTCACTCAAGCGAAAGAACAAAATCTAGGCAACACAAATTTGAAAAATAAGCCACCAACCTATTCCAAACGCAATCAACACAACCCAATAGCCAAATTCAAGGAGGAATAGTGAGAAATAAGGCAAAAACAACTATATATAACAACAAAATCCGAATCCAAAACATCAAATTTGTCGGGTCCAAACTAGAATCGCTATATAAATTTTTATCTTTTTATTTTTATTTTTGTGTGGTTTCTATTTGTTTTTTTTTTTCAATTTATTTAACATGGAGTGGTGGGTTTCTAATTTTTTAAATTTAATTTATCCGTGATTTCTATTTGTTTTTAATTATTATTATTTAGATAAGTTATATGTGAGTTAGATATGTGATAGACATGTGAGTTTTAATGATTTAAAGTATAATGGTGGGAGATATTTTTAAACTAGATTTGTTTGGATAAACTTTATAGATTTTTAAAATTTAAAATTTGATATTGAGATGCAAAACTGAATAAATAAAAATCAAATTTATTAATTTTATCTATTTGTATATCTAGTTTTTAGTTTTTTTTTTTCAATTTTTTTTATGTCATAATATAATATATAGGATATAGATAGATATCCACAACTTTTATGAAAAATATTATCTAATTTTTTGGGGAAGAGAGAAGGAAGGCAAGTTTTAATTTTTTTTTTTTAGAAATCGGTGAGAGAGATTAGGATGGAGAGATTATGACATATTTTTGTTATCTTTCCATTTGAAATCTATAAATAAAGGGATAATTATTATTTTTAAAATAATTAAATAAATAAATCAGCCAATCGATTTTTTTAATTTATTTTATAAATTGAAAAATCAATAATTTTTGAGAGAGTTTGGAGCTCTTAGGAGGTTTTTCATTAGAAATCTCATTTTCCTTATATAGATAGATGTAAATATTTATATTTGTTTTAGATATTTTTTTCATATACAAATTATTTTTTTTAGATTTTTTGTAAAAATAATTTAATAATCCCATCACTAACCATAATGTATGTGAATCGAATTTATTAATTTTATCTGTTTATATATCTAATTTTTAATTTTTTAATCAATATATTAGATATAGATAGATACCCACAACTTTCATGAAAAATATTATCTGATTTTTTGGAGAAGAGAAAATGAATGCAAGTTTTAATATATTTTTTTTGAAAATTGGTGAGAGATTATGATAGAGAGATTATAAAATATTTTTGTTATCTTCTCATTTGAAATCCATAAATTAAGGGATAATTATTATTTCTAAAATAATTAAATAAATAAATCAGCCAATAGATTTTTTTAATCTATTTTATAAATTGAAAAATCAATAATTTTTGAATGAAAGTTTGGAGCTCTTAGGATGTAGTAATAATGAGACAAGTCAAAAAAGTTTGTGGGTTGGGAGAAGTCAATAAGATTGGGATATTAGAGCTCCAATAAGGCTTGTGGATTAGAAATCTCTTTTTTCTTATAATATATATATATATATACATTCGAATTTTGCAAGTGAAGTCCTTCTGGAATGCATTATTATTCTTCTACACCACCACTAGGACCACCAGGTTTGTTATAGTGGATGTTTCATGCTGTCATGTTTCAAACCGGAGAACATGGAGAATCTCTTGGAAATTATAACTATATTCCACCCAAATTATATGCACAAACCATTAATCATTTATTAACTACCCTGGAAACTTCATTAATAATTAAAGCAAATGTAATTGAGTGCTCTAATATTGATTTGTATTGAGGTTCGTGTAAAATGTATAGTAGCAGAATAATGTATAAAAAAAATAATTGTTAATAAATTAAGTGCATTTTGTACATTCTTTATGTTAGTCACAATTATTTACAAACAATGCATTTCAGAAAGATTTTGAAAAATTACATGTTTACACTTCTTACAAAGTTGCACCTTTAAATTTTGAGAATGAGAAGTTATACGAACATAATTTTTATACGAAATTCAAATTAAAATATTAATTATCATTACTCAAAATTTTGAAAATATTACTACCACAATATTATGAATGAACTTTATGACTAAGGGGTTGTTTGAGATGACCTAAATAAGTGTACTTTTTGTCTTTTTACAAAAAAATATACAGAAAAAAGAGAGAAGTGATGTGATGGAAAAAAAGATAAAAAGATGGATTATTTTCAACTTCCCAAACTTGGCTTAAATTGTTTGCTTGTAAATATGTTTCTTTTAAAAAATGAATTCGCATAGCAAGTATGTTTTGACACCACCTCTCTCTGAATTCATTTAGTTTCTTCACTATTAAAAATGTTAAAAAGGTATTTTAAAATTTGTAAAATATTTTTGGATTGATTACGTTGAGTATTTTTATCAAAATCTTATTTTGGTTTCTTTACCTTTAATTAGGATATTTATCTTTTTATACTTTAAGGAGTTGTTTGGGGTGTCTTAAATAATGTATTTTTTGTCTTTTTGGACTAAAAAATTGAGAAAAAAAAATATAGATATTTGGGTTAACTTTTTGACTTTTTATGGAAAAATGTGTATTAAAAAATTATATAAATTAGTATGTGAGGAAAAATTAGGATTGAGAGTTGTGCAGCTGTAATTTTTGACTTTTGGTGAATAGTGATAACTTTTTAACTTTTTGAGTAACTTTTTGACTTTTTTCAATTTGCCAAACTTGACCTAAGTTAGATTGCAATGTCTCTCTTTTGAGGCTGACTAAAATTGAAAAATATGCTACAACATGACATTTTGGTAAAATTACAATAGACGGAAGTGAGATTTTAGTTAGAAAGTAGGGTGCTTACAAAAAAAAAAAAAAAAAAAAAAAAAAAAAAAAAAAAAACTTGTGGTTTAAATGGTAATTTTATTAATATAATTAATGTTAAATAGACTAAAAGAGTAACATACAATTTAATTTGAAGTGTAAAAAATTAATTGTCATAAATAAATAAATAAAAATTACCAAAGTATTTTTTTGATAAAAGTTAGCAATTAATCAATAACTTGAATTAAGTGAAAGAACATTATTATTGATGTTAAAAAATTAGACTCACTTTTTAAATGTAGTGACGTGTCAAGAAGAAAATGATTAGTAGATTTTGAAAGTTGGTTTAAAATACTAAAACTGCAATTTGTTAGTTGACAGCTAAGATAAAGCAACAAAATTGAAGAGCAATAATGCAATAGTAAAACTGCAATTTTCTTCCATTAATGCCCATGATAATTAGCATCAAAATTCAAGCAAGGAAGAAAAGTACAGAGACTCGAGAGGTTGTATATATGTTGGATCCACATGAAATAACACTTCCAAAACTTGCCCCCTTAGCGGACAAAGTTAACTGCACCACTCCCCCCACAACATATATATACATATACATAGTTTTCATATGTATATATATGTATATATATATATAATAAAAGCGGGTAAAAATGAATTTGAGAGTGCCCAAACGAATCTACTCGGCGGCGATGGTCTCCTATTTGGTGGAGCCGACCTTGGATCCGGCAGCGGCGTTGGCCGGTACAGCTTGTTTCTTGGATGATGCGAGGGAGCACTTGTCTTTTCTCTCGTCGTGGTTCATTTGCTGTTGTCTGCACTCTAGACTACAAAAAGCACTGTCCCCTCTGCAAAATTACCCAAAAAACAAAACACAAACACAAGATAGTTGTGATTATTTATTTTTGATGATCAAACTATAGAGAGAGAGTTTTAGTTGACCCAGATCAATCCAGGCATATGTGAGAGTGGTGATTATTTAATTTTTTATGATAGCTTAATTATAGATCAAATCAAATGATATTAGTTTACATTTATTGAAATCGTGCTATTTACGCTTTTATAAACACATCCTTCTAAACAGGAAAACAAAATCTCCAAAAATCAGAAAAGTGAGAGAGAGAGAGAGAGAGAGAGAGAATCCCATCTACCGAAAAGTAGGCAAAGAAAATCAAAATCAAAATCAAAATTTAAAGATTTTTTTTTTTTTTTCAGAAACGAAAACTGGAGTACAAGACTCAAACCCATGAAATTGAAAGAAAACTAATAAATATAAACAATGAATTCTGAGAAAACTATGCCTGAGCAATCAGAAAAAATGCATATTTCATGCGAGTTTTTGTTATTATTAACAAATTTTAAAAGATTGGAGAGAAAATTAACTCAATAAAGATATTTATATTTATTTGAGTATGAGTTTTTGAGAAAGAGAGGCAACATATACTTGTACATGTAGATGTCACGGCCGGGGACTAAACGGCGCTTACAAAGAGAGCAAGCCCTCAAGAAGTTAGAGGTCTCCAACTCTGCGAAATTCCGACGCTGGTTCCGAGGTGAGGCTGCGGCGGCGCCACCGTCAACGCCACCGCCCTGCGGCGGAGGAGGGGCCTCTGCCATGCTTAGATCCAAGGTGAACTCAGTGATGCTAGTAGTTCTCTTCATCGGAGGGCGTGGTCTCTTCCCCAACAACATCTTCTTCTTCTCTCTTTCTCTCGCTTTTCTTACTATTATTATTGTTACTCTGCTACTCTTAGAGGCTGACGATATAGAAAGAGAGAGACAGAGAGTGAAAATTTTAGAGAGAGTTTTTTTTTGGAGAGAGAGTTTGGGAAGAGGGGGGGAGTGGGAATGGAGATGTTGGGAGGATAAATGGAGGGAGGGGGATCCAGGGTAGGAGAGAATCTGGACCGTTGCGTTTTTTCAGCCTCTGCGATTGAGGGACGTCCACGTCAGTGATTCTCATTTGTCTTTGGAGATAGCACCTTCAAATTCGAGATGATGCAAGTTTCCATTTGCTCCAAAATTATGCGGTTGTTTTTGTCTAATATGGGCTTGGTCTCATTTGCTGGTCAATTTGAAAGAGTGTTTAATTTTAAGGTCGATTCGGTGATTTGAACGCTTTTTTTTTTTTTTTTAAGTAAAATATTTATAAAAAAAGTAAAAAATAATCAAATACCAATAATTACATGATTAATCATAAATAAATAATTATATTTGAAATTATGTTTACTAGTTATTTTTTTAAAACAAATATAATTTAAATATATAGCTACTAATATCTGATCATCTTAATTTTTTATATGAATATATTCTACTAAAGGTGAACAGTTCATATTATCAAGGTTGGTCCCAAATATAAGCTCAAAGGCTATTTCAAGTTGAATGGTTAACTTGAGAGAATTCAAACTCAATTAATATTTATTGGTTAAAATTATAGTTTATTTTTTTTATTTTTTTATTTTTTGGTGATTTTGAAGAAGTTACAAGTGTCAAATGTTAAATGGCATCTAGTAATATTTGAAAATTACCAAATAATCAGTCTCCATTTGCCTTTATAATGCTTTATTTACTAGTTAACCTAAGGGGTTGTGGCACTTTGGTAAGGCTTTAGGACATAAACCCTGAGATCTCAGGTTGTACACTCCACAGGACCAACTCCCAGAGGTTTGATGTAGTGGTCTTAGGATGGCTCTTTAATTACTGGACGACTCGTATCTAGAGGTTGGGTGTGAGGTCGAATCCTGACAGCTATAATTTTTGACTAAAATGGCATGTGCATTGTGGAGTTGGTGCATACACTCGAGGTTTGCCCCTCGTCATACTCCAGTTAACCGACATTAGGTAGTTGATTTCGAAATCTGCAGAGGACTGGTTTGGAAAGTTTACTCATTAACCAAAAAATAATAATAATAATAATAGTGGAAAAATAAAGTCTAGTAGAATAAATAGATTAGGTGTATGTTAAATAGCTTGTTTATTGTAGTTTATAAATAGATGATGTAATACCTATTGAGTTTTTGGAATAAAAAAATATACATTGAGATTGGAGTATAATTTGGTTTCTCTCTCTAATCCTTAGGGGTTTTATCCCTAATTGGGGCATTTGTCTTCTCTTTCTCAATTTGATTCTTGATTTGCACGTAAATTACATCATTTGGTATCAGAACAAAGATTTTGATCCTGTTGTCTCATAATCTAAATGGTTCCTCATCTAAATTCAACACCATGGAACCCATGTACCTGATTTGGAGCCTTCGTCGTTGTTGAAATTCGACTTCGTAGATTCAAGTCCTCTCAGTTGCGATTCGTGTTCGGCTTTTCGATTGACACTAGAATTCAAAGCTCTCTCTTATTGATTCAAGTTCTAGTTCTCAGCTAACCCGAGTCGACGAAGGACACAGTCGCAATTCGAAGTTTTGTGCAGTTTCAATTCAAAGGATATGGGTGATTCGAGTTCACAAGGGTAATCTGGGTCTTGATTCGTCACTGATTGAAACTCGATCAATCAATTTCACAGGTCACTCTTTGACTTCGAATCTGGATTTCAGTTCGAGATCACGACTTCTGACCCTTGAATTCATATGCGACTCGCATCAAACCAGTTTCGAATCCTAGTTTTGTTCTCTTGCAATGAAATCATACCTGGGTTGATCTTTGGAGTTGTTTTGGACTCGATTGATTGAAATCAACATGTGGTTTCGATTTGTGATCTGAGTTTGTGACTCAAGGAATCCAAATCTGAATCCATTTCGGATCGCTCGTCAAGCCTACTCAAGTTTGCGACTCAAGGAATCAAAATCTAGATTAGGCGTATGTTAAATAGCTTGTTTGTTGTGGTTTATAAATAGATGATGCAATACCTATTGTACTAAGTTTTTGAAATAAAAAAATATATACATTGAGATTGGAGTAGAATTTGATTTCTCTCTCTAACTCTTAGGGGTTTTACCCCTAATTGGGACATTTGTCTTTCTCTCTCTCAATTTGATTGTCTCCATAAATTGCTTAGAACAATGATGTGTGGTGGAGATTATTTGAATTTTTGTAAAGTTTATGTATAGAATAAATTTAAATCACATATTAAAATTTCTAATAAAATTCTCGATAAGTTTCCTGGATTGATAGTATTACTATAATAAAAAACTATAAAAAATGTTATAGGTCTCAAATTTTTCACCAAACAAAGACCAAATGTTCACATGAGTTTGTGGACCCCACACCCATGTGAAATATTTGATCATTTGTTTGATAAAAAAATTTGATATCCTTAACATTACTCAAAAACTATTAGATAGGGAGGAGTATTATGCCATATTTTATGTGATACTTTTAATAAATAAAAAAGGGAGCTTTTTTCATAAATCCATCTTTAATTACTTATGTTCCATTCAACCCATATTCTTTTTGACTATTCCATTAGGTCCTATTTGAGATAAGAAGACCAAAATACCCTTTTCATCTACTTATGTTCTATTTAGTTCATATTATTTTCTTATGTTACAATAAGTCCTATGGGTGAAATAATTACCAAAATATCCCTAATGTATCTACTTATGTTCTATTTAGTTCATATTATTTTCTTATGTTTCAATAAGTCCTATGGGTGACATAATTACTAAAATACCCCTAATGTGAATGTTCACACCGTCAATGTGAATATTCATATCGTTAATGTGTAGGGGCCCGGCACATGTACAATGTGAATATTCACATTGACATGTTAACATTCACATTGATAGGAGTGTAAAATTAGCCCGTGGCCCGGGGCGAGCCCGGTCCGGCCCGTGACAATGTGAATATTCATATTGACATATTAACATTCACATTGATAAGACTGTAAAATTGGTCCGCGGCCCGAAGCCCGTGGGCCGCCCGGGGCGAGCCCGGCCCGTCCCGTGACAATGTGAATATTCACATTGACATATTAACATTCACATTGATAAGACTGTAAAATTGGACCGCGGCCCGTGGGCGGCCCGGGGCGAGCCCGGCCCGTGACAATGTGAATATTCACATTGACATATTAACATTCATATTGATAGAAGTGTAAAATTAGCCCGCTGCCCGTGGGAGGCCCGAAGCCCGCCCGCTGCCCGGGGCGGGCCTGGCCCGGCCCGTGACAATGTGAATATTCACATTGACATGTTAACATTCACATTGATAAGAGTGTAAAATTGACTCGCGTCCCATGGGTGGCCCGAAGCCTGTGGCGGCCCGAGGCGAGCCCAGTCCGGCCCGTGACAATGTGAATATTCACATTGACATATTAACATTCACATTGATAGGAGTGTAAAATTAGCCCGCGGCCCGTGGGAGGCCCGAAGCCCGCCCGCTGCCCGGGGCGGGCCCGGCCCGGCCCGTGACAATGTGAATATTCACATTGACATATTAATATTCACATTGATAGGAGTTTAAAATTGGCCCGCGGCCCGAAAACGACAGCCTCGGGTCGGGCCGGTGGGCCTAGGCCTAGGCTCGAGCTTAGGCCGGGCTTGGGCGGGCCTGGCTATTTTTTTTAATTCTTTTTAATTTTTTCTACCAAAATTTTATTATTTTCCACAAAAAAAGACATTGTGCCTCAGGTGGGCTGAGCCTCGGACCGAGCCTTGAATGAGCCTTAAGTGGGCCGATGGGCCGGGCCGGGCTTCAAAATGATGGCCTAGGCCCTAGCCTAGGGTCTCGGACATACTCGGGCCCGGACCCAAACGAGCCTGCCCCGGGCCGTGGGCGGGCTTCGAGTAGCCCACGGGCCGCGGGCCAATTCTACATTCCTATCAATGTGCATGTTAACATGTCAATGTAAATATTCACATTGTCAACGGGCCGAGCCGGGCCTACCTCGGGCCGAGGGTGAGCTTCGGGCAGCGGACAAATTTTACACTCCTATCAATGTTAATGTTAACATGTCAATGTGAATATTCACATTGTCACGGGTCGGGCCAAGCCCGCCTCGGGCTGTGGTCGGGCTTCGGGCCGCCCACGGGCTGCGGGCCAATTTTACACTCTTATTAATGTGAATGTTAACATGTTAATATGAATATTCACATTGTCAACGAGCCGGGCCGGGCCCGCCCCGGGCCGCGAGCCAATTTTATACTCTTATCAATGTGAATGTTAACATGTCAATGTGAATATTCACATTGTCAACAGGCCGGGTCGGGCCCGCCCCGGGCCGCCCACGGGCCGTGGGAGGGTTTCGGGCAGCTACGGGACACGGGCTAATGTTATACTCTTATCAATGTGAATGTTAACATGTTAATGTGAATATTTATATTGTCAACAGGCCGGGCCGGGCCCGCCCCGGGTTGTCCACGGGCCGTGGGCGGGTTTTGGGTAGCCACGGGGCGCAAGCCAATTTTATACTCTTATCAATGTGAATATTAACATGTCAATGTGAATATTCACATTGTCAACGGGCCGGGCCCGCCCACGGGCCGTGGGCGGGTTTCGGGCAGCCACGGGGCGCGGGCTAATTTTACACTCCTATCAATGTGATTGTTAACATGTCAATGTGAATATTCACATTGTCAACGGGCCGGGTCGGGCCCGCCCCGGGCTACGGGTAGGCTTTTGGCTGCCCACAGGACGCTGGCCAATTTTATACTCTTATCAATGTGAATGTTAACATGTCAATGTGAATATTCACATTGTCAACGGGCCGGGCAGGGCCGGGCCCGCCCCGGGCCGCGGGCGGGCTTTTGGCCACCCATGGGCCGTGGACCAATTTTTATACGCTTATCAATGTGAATGTTAACATGTCAATGTGAATATTCACATTGTCAACGGCCCGGACCGGGCCCGCCCCGGGCCGCCCATGGATTGCGGGCGGGTTTCGCGCCGCCATGGGACGCGGGCCAATTTTACACTCTTATTAATGTGAATGTTAACATGTCAATGTGAATATTCACATTGTCAACGGACCGAGCCCGCCCCGGCTCGCTGACGGGTTTCGGGCCGTCCACGGGCTAATTTTACATTACTACCAATGTCAATTTTAAAATATGAATGTTCACATCATAAATTGCTAACCGTTCAAAAAATATTTATAAGGTTATCAAAATTAAATATAAGGGCATAAGTATCCAAGAAAATAGTGTAAATTAAGAAAAAGGACTTTATGGAATAAAATTATACATACATGGGACTAAATGGGTTAAAAAATTTCTTCATAGACTTCTTGGGCTAAAACACTTCTAAATAGGATTTATCAATAATTTTCCCAATAAAGAATAATAATTTAATATTAAGGTAGTTATATTTTGTTTTTAAATTGCTTAACAAAAGTAAATCTCTCATAAAAAGTCACTGTATCGTTAATTTGAATTAATATGTATATTCATTTATTTTAAATATTTTTTTTTTATTAAAATGACATAATTTTTAAAATGTGGCTCAACATTAGTCTTTGTAAGTTTTTTATTGACAACTCATTTTCTCTTCTCGGATGTCAAAATAATGCCCTAAAAACAATCATTAGCATTTTTCTATACAAAAGGTTAAAACTTGCAATCAATTTGATTGAACCATCCAATTAGTCTTCCGAGAATTATGGCTCCAAGGACTTTGCACCAAATGAAGTGACTGAGTTTGCGATGTGAAGGGAAGCTGGAACAATGGCAAGTTGGCAACATTTTGCTATTTAAAAAATTTAATAATAAAATTAAAGTAAATTTCAAATTTTTATGACTCCATATGGCCACACCATAAATAATTGTGTTTACTTTTCTAATTAATTTATGTAAAAACAATAAATAAAATTATTTGTTATAGCTTTAAAGAGGTGCTAATATAATCATTACAACGTTAAGGAGCTGGCAGCACCATGTCAGCTCTGTTGTGAAATATTTAGATAATTATCAAAGAGACGTAATTGAAATTCTAATAAGTTTTGAATCAAAGTAGAAATAGAGAAAATTTTTACCATCTAAGAAGTGTGGTATGTTATGTGATAAATCACATGATATAATGAATAATAGTATATAGTGGAGGTTTTATCACCTATAAATAAGTGTGTTTGCATGGTAATGAATATAGAGAAAAATTTTGCATTATATGTATGATCATTTATTTACTCTTTCATTATGACTCTTTCTTCTTTATTTATTTTTTTTCAGCACGAGATTTTAGCCATCTGAGAAGACAAAGCTACTAAGTGGTTGTATTAAGTATAAATAAATTTTAAAGCTAATTTTATATTTCCTTAATATATTTACTTAATACTAAATATATAATTTTTGTTAAATTTAGTAATCATGCTAAATCTTTCAAAATTAGAATTCTCAAGTCTTGACATTTCTAGAGAGAGAGAGAAAAAAAAAAAAAACGTTTATCTTTGATTCTTGAGGTTGAGATCTACCTCGAGGCAATGAATCTTGGGGATACCATAAAACATAAAAATAAAGCATCCTTGCAAGATTACGCAAAGACAATGATATTCATTCGTCGTCATCTCTAAGAAGAATTAAAAACGAGTATCTCATGGTAAAAGATCCACTAATTTTGTGGAATAATTTGAAGAAGAGATACGAACACCAGAAGAATGTAATCCTCCCAAGAGCCCGTTATGATTGGTTGTACCTGAGATTGCAAGATTATAAATCAATTAGTGAGCCGATTCTCCTATATTTAAAATAATTTCTCGATTAAAATTACGTGGATAAAAAATTACTAAAGAAGATATGCTTGAAAAAATATTCTCCACATTTCACGCTGATAATGTGCTCCTGCAACAGCAATATAGAGAGCGTCATTTTTCAAAGTACTCTAAACTGATTTCATGCCTTCTTGTGGTTAAACAAACTAATCAATTCTTATTGAAAAAATTATCTATCCCGTTATAGACACCCCATTTTTAACCGTTCTTATGACTTGGACGTCATCGCTTACACACCCAATGATGAGTGTATATGCTTGTCAAGTGTTCGAAGTCCTCAACAGAATGTTATAACTTTGAGCCTTTCAAACCCTACAACCCTGTTGCTTTGTTTTTGGACCAAAACCTTGGATTTTCAATCCTGTAACCTCTTGTGGCCTGTCGGCCATTGCTATGGGCTGCCGGCCATTTCTTCTGGTTGCCGGCCATTGATGTGGCCTGTCGGCCACCAATGTATTTTGCAGATATTTTTCTGCCAATTGTGCCAACTGGTGGCACAGATGCATGGACCTTCCTACATGTGTATATATAGATATTTCTAAGGGAGTTGCATAGTTTTCTATATATAGGAGGCCTCCCCTTCCATTTTTAAGGTTGGATTTTTTTAGTGCAAAAAATTCTCTCTCTCTCTCTCTTGAAATTTCTTAGCTTTTTGTAAGCTTCAGCCTATACACTCTTAACCAAACCTCTCTATCTTTGAGTTGAGGTATCTTTGAGCCTTGTTTGAGCTCTTGAGGGTGTGTTTGTCTTGATTTGTTGCCTAAAATTGGTTCTCCTCTTCAAGAGGTATAAAGCTTTGCTTCTCTACTTACTTTATTTACTCTTTTTCCTATTATTTTTTCTTTATTTTTGGGCTGTACAAACTCTGTATTTTTGGGCTAAAACTTGGGTTTTAAGGCCAATAAAAGTTGAGGGGTGGTTCGCCCTTCTTTATACCTTGCTCTCAAGGCCTTTACCCTTGTGTTTTCCACATTTATACTATCTTTTTTTGAGCTTTTAAACACTGATTTTCAGAGTCATTTCAGTAGCTAAAATCATGGTTTGAAGTCCAAAATTGGAGGGGTTAGCCTCCCCTCCTTGTGTTTTGCTTACTAGCCTAGCATGATCCGTGTTTTAGCTTATTGTTCTAGCCATTTTTGTCTTAATTCCAACATGTTTTAGGACTTATTTAGCACTGTTTTAGGACTATGTTTAAGTGTTTATTGCATTTGAGCCTTATATTGCATGCTTGTAGTATAATTGTCCTCATAAGTTTGGTGGTTTAGGCCTTAGACACCACCTTGTTTGAGTTGATTGCATTTATTTAGTACTTTTCTTACTTGTTCTCACCTTTAATCACCTCTGCAACCTCCCTCATTTCTTGGCTTTTTCTTTGCTTTGAAAGTGGTTTCAAATTATTTATTTGTTTAAGCATGAGATTGAGGTGTCATGCTTAATAGTTTAATCCATTTGGGGGTTCATTACCAACGGTATGATGTCTTTTTCATGCCCAAAGCAACACTTGGTTTGAGTCCTCTTTCCATTAGAGGACTTAAATTCAGTTGTGAACTTAATTGATTAAAGAATTGAGATGTAACTAAAATTGAGTAATAAAATTGGTGAATAAAAAAGAGCAAGATAATAATTTGGTTTAGGTTCAATCGGACGTAAATTGAACCCTTGAGTCTTGAATCGTTTCATACTCATTAGTGATGAAAACGGTTCAAGATTCATTGTCAACTACTTCCCTTGATCTTTCATGATAGGGAGGTGGTTTTGAGAGTCTTGTTTTGTTGCATTCATTGAACTTACACACTTGATTCATAAGCCATCATGCAATGAAATTGCATCCATTAGTAGTTTGCGAATCAAACTTGCTACTCTTTTGAACTGTTCAAATGATAAAGAGGGGTAAATTGTGCAAACAAACCCTTGAGAATACCATGTCCCTACTCTATTTGCTCTCTGTTGCAGCAGGAAAGTCCAGTCATCAGTGGCCAGCAGGCCACTATTGGTGGCTGGCAAGCCACCATCAGTGGACGGCAGGCCATCTACCGGCCACCAATGCAAAATCTAGCAGTGTACTTTTGAAGCAGAACATAGTTGGTTTTGAGGTGGAAATCAGTGCAAGTGTTTAACTGTGCAACAGAGGCATTTGGCAGCAGAAATAGTGGCTTTTTCAGGTAGAAAGTCCGCGCATGCATGAGCATTCCTCGTTTCCCGAGGCGAAGTAATTAGAATAGCTAGCTTAGCACTCTTTTTATGTTGTATTCATATAAATAATTATTTCATTTTGATTTGTGTTAATAATTAGTTAGCTAGAATAATTAATTAATTTGATTTGTAATAATTAGTTAAGTAGTTTAGCTAAATTATTCATTTGAGTTTGCAATAATTACTTAATTAGTTAGTTAGTTAGTTAGTTCATTCAGACCCTCCCGTGTGAGGGCGCAATGTTGTAATAATGTGTATGTCTTCCAACCTCACGTCTTTCTCCCATTTATTTACTAGCTTATGATGGCTAGTTTAGAGCATCATGTTTTGTTTAGCATTCTCCATGTTTGCATCCACTTGTATTGCATGCACCGAGGCTCAGTTCATTATTCTAACTTGCATTATTAGTTTAAATACTTCTTTGACTATGTGCTTAGACTGCATACTATCAAATTGATTCATTTGCCACATTAGTAGCCGAGCCTAGTAAATTGCATATCGCATGTATTGCATTAGCCATATCGCATAGTTAGGAATCATGCATTTTTCTAACTCGTTTCTCTTTTGGCTTAGAGTACTAGGTGAGCCTTTACTCGCTTTAGCATATTGCATGTTGATGTTGCCATGTTTAGCATGCTTGCCATGAGGCTAATTGCTTAAGTGCTATAACTGTTTGAATGCCTGTAAATGAAGGTTAATTGCTTGAAATGAAATAATTTGAGTAATGTTCATATGCGATCACTTTTTCAAGTGGTACATATACAAAACAATTTTCAAAACAAATATGAATAAAGTGTTCTAATTCTTGCAAGTTAGTCTATACTTGTATGTCTGTGCATCACATAGTAATGCTAGCCTAATAATCAGAACAAGAGCATATAATGTAAATAAGATTCACATCATGATTAGTAAAGGCCGATCTTTGATCGGGCGAGCGGGGGTGCTCAATTTATGACATTTCCCTCTCGTACCTAAGTTCCCGAGCCGAGACAATCTTGGTGATGACAAACACGTGGTCTTTGGCACGAGTCATGGGTTTCCTAAATTTCCCAAAAAATATTTAGATGGCAACTTTGTATTTGGCAAAGCAGTCCATTTTTAGCAATTTGATTCAAAATCAATTTTCCAAAGATTTGCTGGATTTGGACTCTTTGGTGTTTATCTATTTCACATTGCACTTGTGGAATCAGATTTAGAACTGCGGGAGCCTGATATTGTAAGGCTTATTCGTCTTTCGAAAGGTGGCACGAAAAGTCAAGCTACACCCGTCCAATCGGTTCTGCTCCATTCTCTGAAGTGAATAAGGTTGCATTTCATGGTTGTGGATGAGGGAGAGGTCATGGTTTTGTACGTGGTTGAGGTAGAAATAATTACCAAATCTGTGGGGATATGTTTAGAAAAATAACATGTCATTCCACCAAAAATGAAATAATTTTGGAACATCACAAGAAAAGGGAAAAGGTTTACAGAATAAACCTCCCAAGAATCATGAAAATGCTTGTTACAGATGTGGCATGACAGGGCATTAGTCGCGTACCTGTCATATGCCTAAACATTTAGTGGATCTTTATCAAACCTCGATAAAAGAAAAAGAAAAAATAAAAGGAATTGAGATGCATTTCACAGATCATTATGAACCCATTGATAATAATCATCTTGATGTGTCTGATTTCTTTGAAGACCCTGACGAAAAAATTGATTATTTAATTGGTGATGGAAATGCTCACACTAATTAATATGATTTTCTAGATATCATGTTTTTGGATTATGCTTTGTATTGTCCTGTTTTACGATTTTGAAATTAGTATTTTTTTTTCTATTTTGGAGTGTTTATTTTCTTGTTTTAGCTAGGCCTTCAGAATTTGTATTTTTGGGTTTGACAATTTGTATTTTTCCTATTTTGAGAATAATGCATTTCAGTTTTTTATAGGCATGGCTTTCATTGATGTATTGACTAACTCCAAAATAATTTGTGATGATATTTGTCTAGTGGATAGTGCAACCACACACACAATCTTACGTGATGCAAAATATTTTATACAATTAGTCATGAGAAAAACTAATGTCCATACAATTTCAAGTTTTGCAAACCTAATTGAGGGCTTTGGAAGAGCCAATATTATGTTGTCAAATGGAACAAAAATTTGTATTGATGAAGCTCTGTATTCTACCATATCTAGAAGAAATCTATTAAGTTTCGAAGATATACGTCATAATGGTTATCATATTGAAAATTTTCCTGCATTTTCATTTGGATTATATTATACGACAATAAAAATGATTGAATCACATATTGTCATGCACCAGAAGTGCTCTGACCCAAAAATATTTATGTTATGGCATGACTGACTTGAGCATCCGGGATCTATAATAATGTGTTGAATAATTAAAAATTTGCATGGACATCCATTAAAGAACCAAGAGATTCTTTTACCAAGTGATTATCCATGTTCTTCCTGTTCACAGGGGAAATTAATTATCAGACCATCACTCACAAAAGTAATTATTGAATCTTCATCCTTTTTGCAAAGAATTCAAGGGGATATATATGGACCTATACACCCTTCTTGTGGACCATTTCGTTATTTTATGGTTTTAATAGATGCATCAACTAGATGGTCACATATTTGTTTACTTTCTACACGTAATGTTACATTTGCTAGACTCCTTGCTCATATAATTAGATTGTGAGCATATTTTTCAAACCATCCTATCAAGACAATTCATCTTGATAATGCCAGTGAATTTACACCCCGCGCATTTGATAATTATTACATGTCCATTGGCATTGATATTGAACACCTTGTTGCACACTCATATCCAAAATGGTTTAGCAGAATCTTTCATTAAGAGACTTCAGTTGATTGCTCGACCTTTTCAGCATAGGGTCATGCTATATTGCATGCGGCATCTTTGATTCATGTCAGACCAACTGCGTATCATGAGTACTCGTCATTATAACTTGTATTTGGTCAACCACCAAATACTAGTCACCTTAGAGTGTTTGGTTGTGCGGTTTATGTTCCTATTGCACCTCCACAACGCACTAAGATGGATCCACAATGTAGGCTTGGAATTTATATTGGTTTTGATTCTTCGTCAATCTTTAGATATCTAGAACCTTTGACTGGTGATTTGTTTAAGGTACGATTTGAGGATTACAATTTTGATGAAACAATTTTCCCATCATTAGGGAGAGACAAGTCGCAGCCTGAAGCTCGACAGAAAATTGTTTAGAATACTTCGACGTTATCTCATCTTAATCCTCGTACTAATCAATGTGAACTAGAAGTTCAAAGGATCATTCATTTGCAAAGTATTGCAAATCAGTTATCGAATGCTTTCACTGACACAAAAAATGTGACAAAATCTTACATACCAGCAGCTAATACCCTAGCAAGAATTGATGTTCCCGTCGGACAATCAGTGGGTATAGTAGCAAATGAATCTAAGGCACGCCAGAAGCATGGGAGACTCATAGGTGCAAAAGACAAAATTCCTTGACAGAGGAAAGCTCAAGAACAAATAGTTGGTACTCTAGAAGAAACTATAAATGGATCTCCTAGAGAAATCATACCCATAAATGAAAGCACCCCCGAAGAGGCTAGAACCACAAAACAGGCTATAGTAAGTCTATCTAGATCTCCTATTTATGAACCTCCAGAAGAGAAATCTCCTAAAGAGTTATTCCCTGAAATGAAAAAGGTACTTAAAAATAATGAGATCTCAATATATTATATGAGTACAAGAGAAGTTTGGGATATAAATCAAATTGTTGTCAATGATATATTTTCGTTTAAAGTTGCTCTTGACATTACCAAAAGTAATGCTGAAAACATTATCAAAAGTGATGATGACAATGAACCACAAACTATCAAGGAATGTTGACAGAGAAATTATTGGCCAATGTGGAAAGAAGCAATACAAACAGAGTTAAACTTGCTTACAAAACGTGAAATTTTTTGGACCTGTAGTCCAAATCCCCTGAAGGGATACAGTCTATGGGATATAAATGGGTGTTTGTTCGACAACATGATGAGCAAAATAAAATTATAAGATATAAATCATGACTTGTTGCGCAAGATTTCTCGCAGAGACCTAGTATTGATTATGAAATGGATGCAATTACATTTAGATTTTTGATTAGCTTGGTAATCACAGAAAATTTAGATATGCATCTAATGGATGTAGTTATAGCATATTTATATAGATTACTAGATATATATATATATAATATATATATATGAAACTCCTTGAAGGATTTAAAATGCCAGAAGCATCTAATTCAAAACCCAAAAATATTTATTCAATCAAGTTACAAAGATCTTTATACGGGTTGAAACAATCCAGACGCATGTGGTATAATCGGTTCAATATATATCTACTGAAAAAAGGATATGTAAATGATCCGATTTGTCCATGCATTTTTATTAAGAAATTATAATCTGAATTTGCAATTGTTGTAGTATATGTTGATGATTTGAATTTGTAAGGAACTCCAGAAGAGCTTACAAAAACTGTAGAATATTTATAGAATGAATTTGAAATAAAAGATCTTTGTAATACAAAATTTTGTCTTAGCCTGCAAATCGAACATTTTTCAAGTGGGATTCTTGTACATTAATCAACATATACAGAAAAAGTCTTGAAGAACTTTTATATGGATAAAGCTTATGATTTGAGTACTTCCATAGTTGTTCGATCTCTTGATGTGAAAAAATGATCTTTTTCGATCTCGAGAAGATCATGAAAAACTCCTTGGTCCTGAAGTACCATATCTTAGTGCAATTGGTGCTCTCATGTATCTTGCAAATTGTACCAGGCTTGATATTACATTCATTGTCAATTTATTAGCAAGATATAGTTCCACACCAACCTGAAGGCATTGAAATGGAGTAAAGAAAATAGTACATTATCTTCATAGAATAACTAATATGGGTTTATTTTATTCAAATGAATCAAAGTTGCAAGTTAATCGAATATGCAGATGCTAGATATCTATCTAATCCACATAAAGCTAAATAACAAATAGGATATGTTTTTACCTATAGACATACAGTTATATCTTGGCGATCAGTAAAACAAACATTAACTACTACTTCTTCAAATCACTCAGAGATACTTGCAATTTATGAAGCAAGTGGAGAATGTATTTGACTTAGATCCATGATCCATTATATTCGAGAAAGATGTGCATTGTCTTTAACAAAAGATAGTCTAACCATATTATATGAAAATAATGTTGCGTGTATCACACAGATTAAAGAAAGCTATATCAAAGGTGATAGGACTAAACACATTTCACCAAAATTATTTTACACACATGAGCTTGAGAAGAATGGTGATATTGATGTTCAGTAGATATGCTCAAGTGATAATCTGGCAAATCTATTTACCAAAGCACTACTGACTACAACATTTAAGAAGTTGGTACATAATATTGGGATGCGTGGGCATAAAGACCTATTCTGCAGCATTGATGGGGAGTTATCAATTTTAGTAGATTTGTAGATTGTATTCTTTTTCCTTTGTCTAAAGTTTTTGCCACTGGGTTTTCCTTAGCAAGGTTTTAATGAGGCAATCTAAACAAATCAAATAGAAGAATATTGTACTCTTTTTTCTTCACCAAAGGTTTTTTTCCCACTGGATTTTCCTTGGTAAGGTTTAACGAGGCATATTTTAGTATATGGTTATCTAATGGGGAGTGTTGTAAAATATTTGAACAACCATCAAAAGAGATGTAATTGGAATTTTAATGAGTTTTGGACCAAAATGGAAATAGAGAAAAGTTTTGTCATGTTGGAAGTGTGGTATGCCATGTGATAAACCACATAGGATGATGAATAATGGTGTATAGTGGAGGTTTTATCACGTATAAATAGGTGCGTTTGTGTGACGCCCCAAAATTTGAGAACATCATAATAAGGTTTAGAACTTAAAATCAATTTTTTTAATTAAGAACTCCTCATCAATGTTGCCACTAAGTTTACCATCATCCATTAATTAACAATACAGAAATTAAAAGTTCTTAAATTACAACTCCAATAAAACTAAAGATTTAGTCTTAGTATATGAAAAAAAAAAAAAAAAAGGCTAGTGAAAAACTAGAAAACTTAGAAAAATGGTTCATGGAACTTTGGCATGCTTCAAGCTAACCAGGGCTGAATGTTGCCTTCCAACACCTTGGTGTTTCCTTCAGTTTCTTCGGTACCTGGCATGAAACGCTAGGGCAACGGAAATGCTAATGAGCGACGAGCTCAATAAGATACTACAACCCGAAAATACCCACCCCAATAATAATACTCACAATTAATGAATATTGTGTAGTAACAGAATAACAAGCAACATTTAATAAGCATAACAAGAATGCTATCAGTTGAAGTAATAACAATAGATAATAAGAATAATGGCAAGCGGAAGCAGTAGCAGTATTTCATCATAAGTAAAAATGCCAACTTTTCTTTTAAATTCATATAGATTTAGTTTATCAGATAAGTTTAAGTAACTCCCTGCGGAGCATTATTTTCACTCAACCTCTAAATAATGGCCACGGGCAATTCTGACTCCCCCTTGGTCAAATTTTCAAATGTTACTTGCTGTAACTACCAATGATGTCCACGCACCAGGGTTATGTACTCGAGTCGTGACATCACGGTCTGCCACAAGGGAACGGTCTATGTTGTGAGATTCGCACCACCAACCTTATATCGCCTACACTAATAAGAGCCGAAATACCTTCCCGTGCCATGTTAGGGTTTGCAACTCAATTGCGCAAGATTCTAAACCGGGCTCACCCCATCACTTTTAAATCATGTATCATCGGTTCAATTTCGTGTTTCTTTACTTCGTCGAATTCACATTTTGATGCATGTGCGAGTTTTAGTTTGAAAACCACACTGACATAATGTTTATATAGCACAACACAATTATGTATGGCAACCAAAATAAATATGATAGAATGTCTTAGGAATCATTGTACACCGCTCGAACTCGCTCCGCACGCCTCCCTTTCGGAGAGGGCGCGAATTGGGTTCTAGCTACTACAGTTCGGACTCCTGTCACGGTTCTGTATCTAGTCTCACAAAGTGCAATGTAAGACTGATAAATCACCAAAGAGTCCAAATCCGGCAAATCATTTTGGAAAATCAATTTTAACCAAGAAGTGCCAAACATGGACTACTTTGCCAGATTACAGAGTCGCCACCTAAATATTTTGTTTTGGGAAATTTAGGAAATCTTGACTCGTGCCTAAGGCCACGTGTCCATTATCACCAAAGTTGCCTCGGCTCGGGAACTTGGGTACGAGAGGGGAAGGTCCTGAAATGAGCACCCCCGCTCGCCCGATTAAAGGATCGGCCTCTACTAAACATGATATGTTATTTTTGAAAACACATGTGTTCTTGTTTGATTATTAGCTAACTTACTATGTGATGCACACAACACACAAGTATAAACTAAATCGCTCGAATTAGAACATAACAATTCAATGTTTGTTTTCGAAAATGGTTTGAATTTGCCACCCTCAAGTGGGCTTAGAAATGCAGATTTGCCACCAAACAAGGTGGGCTTAAAACATGATGATTTGCCACTCCAAGTGGGCTTAAAACTCGCATTTTGATGAACTGTTCCAATTCAAGTAATGAAGCCTTCATCCATAGGCATTCATGTAGTTAATCACTTAAGCAAATAGTCTCATGGCAAGCATGCTATCATGGCAACACTCACACACATGCAAGAATGCTAAAGCGTAAACACTTACAGTGTACTCCAAGCCAAAACAGAAGCTAGTTAGAAATCGATGCATGATCCTAGCTATATTAGATGTCTAATGCAACACATGAAAAAATGCAACTAAATAGACTCGGCTATCTAAGATGGCATATGAATGCAACAATTGATACATGTATTCAAATATGTATTGAAATACGATGCAGTTTGTATGATGCGCCGAGCCCGGTGCATGCAAGACAAATGAATGATGCACGCATGCGAGCATAAGGTATGCTAATTGAAAATGATCCCTAAACTAACCATCAAAAGCTGATAAGTAAAAGGGAGAAAGAAGTGGGGTTGGAAGACATGCACATACATACGCACACTTATTACAACATTTGTGCCCTCTCGACGGAGGGTCCGAATGAATATGCTAAGCTAATCTAAGCTAAGCTAATCAACTAATCTAATTAAGCTAATTAGACTAATTATTACAGATCAATAAAGAAATAGCTAAACTAAGCTACTTAATTATTACAACACTTAATTAATTAAATTACAAATTCAAGCTAATTAACAAATAAAGCTTTAAACTAAGCTGCTCCAGCTTTGTTTGAAGATGTTGAACATGTATGCACGCATTCGGTTTCTCGCCTCGAAAAGCTCTCCGGTTTGCTCTTTAGAGGCTCTGTTTGTAGGGTGTCTCCAAGATCTTTCTGTTGAACCTTACCAAATCAAGGCTAGGGAGTGCACCAGTGGCCTACCGGCCATGAGGAGCTACTGCCGGCCACTTGCAGGCCAAGGATGAAAGGGTACCAGCCATCAATGTGGCACTGCCGGCCACTGGTGTGCTGTGACACCAAACTGCAACACAGCACAAGACAGAGAAAATGGAGGGTCTCCCAAGGATATGTATGTACTATGCCACTCCTTATTACCTCAAAACATCAAGAGAGAGGCACCATTGGATCCAAAACCATCAATCAAGCATGCAATGCATGATGGCCAAAGATCCAACTTGCACACATTTCAATAAATGCAATGCAAACAAGACTCTAAATCCACTACCTCATCATGGATGATCAAAGGCAACGGAGACAAAGAGGATTGGCTCACTTTCATCACTTCAAGTATGAAATGGACCAATCCACCTTGTGTTCAACATAACGTCCGGTTGAACACCATGCAATATAGACAATATGCTATGCAAACAACACGCTAATCTTGACATGTTAAGGTGGTATGCACAAGACTCTATCATGTAAGCAATGCATGCAAGACATGTTAAAGGGCCAAGAGCACTAAAGCAAGTGAAGGAAACAACACTAGAAGCATGCCATACAAGGCTCAAACAACCAAATCAGCTATGAACAGAGCTTAATCATGCCAAAACAATGGCCTAAACATGCTGGAAATGAAGCTCAAAATGCTAGAGCAACATGCCCACATGTTGGTCTATAAGCAAGGCATAATACACAACCCTCAAAGGCTATGAAGAGGTGAAGTATATGAGAGTGTGGCTACATTATATGCACTGAAATTACATGCTAAATGGTGCCATACCATGCAAACATCACATGCATAACATGTTAAAGGCCTCAAAACTCAAAGCTAGTCAAGGCCCTTTACACTACAACCATACTAAGCAATGCTCAAATGACCTTGACCATTCAAAATAGACCTAAGGCAGGTCGAAATAGTAGCAAAAACATACTAGACTTACAGCATAAATGGCAAGAAAGATAGGTTCATGTATTGGCTCACAAACAAGGCATGAGGCTTAACTTCTCAAAAGCATTGAAAGAGTGATAAACATGAGAGTATGACAGAAGTTTATGCTTTGAAATTACATATCAAATGATGCCATATCACACAAACATCACAAATAATGCATGCTAGGGGTCTCAAAACACAAGACTAGCAAAGCCAATTACACTATAGCCCTATAAGGCAAGCCATACATGACCAAGACCACTTGGAACAGAGTTTAAGCATGCTAAAACAAGGCCAAAAGCATGCTGAAATAAAGCCAAAACAAGCTAGAACAATAGGCCAAAATGCTAAGCATGCAAGGCTAACAAGTAGGATTACACTACAAGTGCAAGAAGCATATAAGAGGTGACCAAACCAGCCAAAAATAGAGTTATGGAAGGTCCAAAAAGTCACAAAAATATGCTTGAACTCAGCTTAAAAGAAGGAGAAATGCATGCTTATTTGGTAGGCCTACAAGACATGCAAGCAAGACAAGAGGAGAGGGGACCACCCCTTCCTATTTGGGACCTCAAAACAAGGTTTTCACCACTGAAAATTCTATGGATTTCAGTGTTTAAAAGGCCAAGAAAAGTGGTTTTGAAAGGCCTTGAAAGATGGCACAAAAGCTTCACAAGCAAAGAGACTAGAAGGGTGGACCACCCTCAAACTCAAAAGGGGCTTAAACCACCATTTTTAGGACTGAAAAACAGAGTTTTCTTCAGTTCAAAAACCAAGCCAAAAATAGTTTGCAAAGGTGGTAAAAACAAGTATGAAAATAAGCTTAAAAGAGGGAGATGCTCACCCTTGAAGCATAGCACAAGAACAGCCACTTTTCTTGAGCCAAAACCACCTTTTGGAGCTCAAACAAAGTCCCAAGCTACCTCAGCCCAAAGATCATCCACTCTTGTTAAGGGTTGATAGGTTAAAGATGGTTGTATGCAAGCTTTTAGCACAAAAGCTTTAGAGAGAGAGGAATCTAGAGAGAGGCTCCCAAAGCTCTTCCTCAAATGTTCTAACCCTTGAATATGAGATATAAGGCTTCAATATATAGCAAAATACAAGCTTTTGGTCGAAAATATCTCATGAGATATAGCGACCCTGGTTTTCCCTCCATTAATTAGTGTAATCCGGACTTAGTTCCGTAGATGTTGGTTGTTGTATATATCTCGTTTCCGTCCTTCAATACTTTGTATTTGAGTTATAGGATGTTTTGGGCAGGTTTGTTACAGGTTGGGTGTGATTGGGGAAATGGTTGCTACCTAGAATTTTGGTTCTTCGCTCAAGCGAGCCTTTTGTCGCTTGAGCGAGCTCTTTGTTTTAGATCCTTCGTTCGAGCCAGGTTTTCTTCGCTCGAGCGAGAGTTGAGTTTTGTGTCTGGTGGCTCGAGCGAAGAGTCCTGCGCTCGAGCTTGCGTCTGCGTCTCTTTTTGACCTGATGGTTTCGATTCTTGGCTCGAGCGAGATTTCCTTCGCTCGAGCGAGCGAGGTCTATGTTTTGGGTTTCTTCTCTCGGGCGAGCATTCTGTCGCTCGAGCATGCTTCTGGGTTGCAGACCTGAAGCTTCAAATTGTTAGCTTGAGCGAGACTTTCTACGCTCGAGCGAGGGTTCTTTGTGTCTGGTCGCTTGAGCGACCAATCCTTCGCTCGAGCGAGCCTGTGTTATATCAGTAGGCAGCAGCGGGGAACACTTCACTTTTTCATCTCTTTTGATTTCAAAACCCTAGAATTCGGCTCTCTCTCTCTCTACACTTACCTTCTCTCTAGGGATTGATCTACTTCTAGTGAGTTCCTACCCTAATCTCTTTGTAAGAAAGGTAGAGGGCGACTTAGGCTTCCTTTTAATCTGAAAGTTTGTGGATTTGGAGCACTTTGGTTTTGGTCATCTTCTCCTTTGGCTCTTCATTTCGAGGTAGGGATACCTACTCCATCTTATGAGCTTTGTCTTAAATTTTGGTCATTTTGATAGTAGTTGGTGGTGTTGGGTAATTTTGGAAAAGTTAGGGTTGATTTGTAATTTAAAAAGGGGGTTTTCATATATTAAACTCCATGTGTAGTAAGACTTGAAAATGGCATTATTAGTGTCAAATTGAGGAAATTGAACCTTAGGGTTGATTTTTGAAAAAGGGAAAAAGCCCTAATTGTTGTAATAAATTAATTGGTATAATTAATTTAAGAAAAGTATGGAATTGAGTTGAAATCCATGAAATTGGGAAATTATGGGATTGAATGGTGTAGTTGGATTAATTTATCACTCACCTATGTAAATGTTGATATTATATTTGTTTAATGCATTTATTTTCTGTTTAGAAATAACTGCTTTGGGCTATCGGTGGAGGATAGTCTTGATTGTTGTAGACACTGTATGTTGATTAGGGAAAACTGAAACTAATACATTGAATATGTCATTGAATATGATGGTTGAATTAATACATCAAATATGTATTGATTGATTATGCGTATGATAAGTGTTAAATATATGTGCATATTGTTTGGGAGGAGATAGGGGATGTACTCCATGGTTTGAGGGAGATAGGGGATGGACTCTCAAACCTGTTTGGAGGAGATAGGGGATGGACTCCATAATACAACAATATGTGTATCATTGAAATGTTAATACAGCAAATGTGTGTATTAATTGAATTGGAAGTGTTTTAATATGAGTTGTAGACTCATTTGAATTATGAATAAAGGAAATGTTAATAAGGAATGTATTCTCATTAATTGTTTGGCCAGGTTCTGAGCCATGTTTATGAGACGATTTGGATAAGTAAAGGAAAGTGGAACGTAACATGGACATAATTGTCATGGAACTGTATTGTGATATAACTGGTTTATAAGTGTTAACCATCTATCAAATGCTATTGTTTTAGTCATTGCTTATATTTGGTTTAGTATATCTCTACTGGGCTTGGCTCACCTATATGGGACATCATTTTCAGGTCAGGTGATATGCCACCTCAAGGACTTAGCTTGGGAGGTTGGAGAGTTGAAGACTTTTTGTTTTGTTATTTTGATATTACATGTAAATTCAAGCCAAGGGCTTAATGTATTGAGTTAGTACTCTCTTTTTGTAACCAAGTGTTGGCTTGGAAAGTTGTAAGCCCGTAGGGCATTTACTTTTGTTGTCAACATGTAATACTTTGTGAATACTCTGATGAAGAAATTTATTCTCTTATATCTAATGCATGTCAAATGTTGGGTTTTATGTATTATTTTGAGGGCGTTACAACTTGGTATCAGAGCGTACCGGGTTCGAATACTTTGGGTACGCGGGAAGTGGTTAGTACCACAATGGGTTTGTCTCGCTTGTTAGAGACTTAGGTATAATGTTATGTGCTTATGTGATAACATGTTTATGTGGTTATATGGGTATGGAATGTAGTTTCTAGGATGTTGATTGGATCCTTGGGTTTCTGGGAGTCTTGTTGGAAAAGCACTTGATCAATGTTGTTTCTAACTGGAACTCTAGCAATGCCTCGGGACTATCATTATCCGGAAATGAAATTCGTAAGTGCTTATGTGATTATGTGCTTACGTGGAATGAATTACTGTCCATGCATTAGGACGTGAGTGTTATAGCTTCGGCACATTTGTGAATGTGCTAATGTTCTTCGTCACCTTTATCAGGATGTCAGGACGAGGACGTGGTGGTAGGCGAGGTAGGCCTAGGAGGCAGGAGGTGCCTATACCGGATGAGATTCCGGCGCAGCAGGAGGGTGTTGGTCAGGCCAATGTGGCCGAGCCAGTAGGTCAGCAGGCCATGGGCGCCTTAGCCCGCGAGATGGCAGGAGCTTTGAGGGCATCCTTGGACATTCTCAGAGCTGAGAATCAGGTCCAGGCCCAGGTTGTTGATGCAGGGCCTTTTTTCTGAAGAGGGAGTTCTTCCGGTCAAATCCGGATGAGTTTGTGGGTGATCCGAAAGAGCCACTTAAGGCTGATGAGTGGCTTGAGCAAATGACTAAGACGTTTGAGATGCTTGGCATCGAAGACGGGGCATTGAAGGTGACCTTGGCATCTTTCCAGTTGAAGGGAGATGCGGGTCAGTGGTGGAAGTTCATGAGGGGTCGTGTTAGTGGTACTTGGGAGGCTTTTGTTGCTACCTTCCAGGAGAAGTTTCTGTCTCCCGCTGTCAGGGAGAAGTTGAGAGATCAGTTCTGTCAGCTCAAGCAGCTGAGCATGCCAGTAGCCGAGTTTGAGGCCGCATTTACCAGTTTATCCAGGTTTGCACCTGAGCTTGTGGCGTCTAAAGAACGCCGTTGTCCGGAATTTGAGAGGAAGTTGAGACATGGACTCAAGACCAGAGTTGGGGGATCCATGGTTCGGGAGTATGGGCGTCTAGTGGATGCTGCGGCCCATATGGAGATTATGATGCACGAGGAGGAGGAGAGGATGAGGGGCTCCAAGAGGAGTCAGGATGGCCAGGGAGATGGTAGGAGGCAGAGGGGTTCTAACCCTCAGCAGTCCCAGGGTGCTTTGGCGAGATCTACCTTTCCAGTGCCGAGTGCAGGTTCTGGGAGAGGCAGTCAGGGAGACATTACTTGTTACAAGTGTGGTCAGTTGGGCCACAAGTCTCCAGCTTGCCCGCAGAAGGGTGGAGGGCAGAGAGCAGCTTCATCTTCGGCTCGACCTCAGAGCCAGAGTCAGGGCAGAGGCCAGCCGCTCACTTGTTACCAGTGTGGTCAGGCGGAGCACCTAAAGAGGTTTTGCCCGCAGTTGAGTGCCACATCGGGTGTGTCTGGTTGTAGGCAGACGCAGAGTTTTCAGCTAGCACAGACTGTTCAGGCCTCGAGGGCCAATCAGGGAGCTTCATCACCCCAGTCTGTGCAGCAGTCTTTTGCTCCTAGGGGTGAGCGGGTTGATCAGAGACCTTCTGGGCACGTGTACGCTGTTACCGCGCAGGATCTTGTACCGGCTCCATCGTTGTGAGTGGTACATTTTTGTTTTGCAGCTCGATTGCTAATGTGTTGATTGATACGGGAGCATCCCATTCCTTTATATCTGCTGCATTTGCATCTGTTTTGGGGTTGGAGTTGGCACAGTTAGCATCTCCTATATGTGTTGTATCACCTGTCGGGAGTGAATTGATTTTGAAACAGGGGTGTCGGGGCTGTGATATAGAGGTCGCCGACCGCCGGCTTCCATTCTCTTTTGTAGTTATGGCTATGTAGGGTTTCGATGTGATTTTGGGTATGGACTGGTTATCGTCATACCGGGATGTTATTGATTGCTACCGCTAGAAGGTTACTGTATGTACCTTGAGCGGGGATTGTTTCCATTTCTTGGGGGATCGAGTTGGTAGTGTTTTGCCACCGGTGTATGATCCGCGGGGGCGGAGTGAGCTTAGTGGTCTTCTCGCTAGCTTTATGAGTAGTGAGTGTGATGAGACCCAAACTGTGTTGCTGAGAGTGGTTTGTGAGTACTCAGACGTCTTTCCCGAGGATCTTGTGAGTTTGCCACCTCATCGAGAGATTGAGTTCTCTATTGATCTAGTGCCCGGCACGGCGCCGATTTCTATGGCACCATACCATTTTGCCCCAGCCGAGTTGATTGAGTTGAAGATTCAACTCCAAGAGTTGTTAGATAAGGGCTTTATCCGCCCTAGTACTTCGCCATGGGGAGCACCAGCCCTTTTTGCTAAGAAGAAAGATGGGGCTTTGAGACTTTGTATTGACTACTAGAAATTAAATCGGGCTACGGTTAAGAACAAGTACCCTATGCCTCGTATTGATGATTTGTTTGACCAGTTGAAAGGGTCCCGTTGTTTCTCTAAGATAGACTTGAGATCGGGTTGCCATCAGTTGAGGGTCAGGGAGGAGGATATTCCGAAGACGGCATTCCGTACGCGGTATGGCCATTATGAGTTTCTGGTGATGCCCTTTGGGCTCACCAATGCACCGGCAGTGTTTATGGATTTGATGAACCAGATATTCCGGGAATTCTTAGATTGTTTTGTGGTCGTCTTCGTGGACAACATCCTGATTTATTCACCTTCGGAGGAGGAGCACGAGGAACACTTGAGAGTGGTGCTTGAGTTGCTTAGAGCCCATAGGCTGTATGCCAAGTTTGGGAAGTGTGGGTTCTGGCTAAGAGAAATCAAGTTGTTAGGCCATGTGGTCTCCGAGGAATGGGTGTCTGTTGATACATCCAAGATTGAGGCAGTGCAAGATTGGGCACAGCCTAAGAGTGTTTTTGAGATCCGCAGTTTTCTGGGATTAGCTGGGTATTACTGCCGGTTCGTGAAAGATTTTTCTAGGCTAGCTTCGCCATTGACTAGGTTAACGTGGAAAGGGGTCAAATTTCTATGGAGTGAGACTTGTGAAAAGTCGTTCCAAGAGTTGAAAGTTAGACTTACCACCGCTCCTATGTTGATTATTCTGGAGAGAGGTTTGGGCTATGCGGTTTATTGTGATGCCTCACGAGAGGGTTTGGGTTGTGTGTTGATGCAAGAGGGGAAAGTGGTAGCTTATGGCTCGCGGCAGTTGAAAATACACGAGATGAATTACCCTACACATGACCTAGAGTTAGCAGCTGTGATTTTTGCCTTGAAGATTTGGAGGCATTATCTGTATGGTGAGAAATTCGAGGTGTTCTCGGATCATAAGAGTCTGAAATATCTGTTTACACAGAAAGACTTGAACTTGAGGTAGAGAAGGTGGATGGAATTTATTGAGGATTACGACTTTGAGTTGCATTATCATCCGGGAAAGGCCAATGTTGTGGCCGATGCCCTTAGCAGGAAATCCATTAGTGATGTAGCTTGTATAGCCATCCGGGAATGGGAGATGTTGGGTGCACTTGGCGAGTTTGATTTGCTTCTGGGCGAATCGTTGAGGCTGCGACCTTATTTTCTGTTGTTGCACAGCCTACACTTGTGAGTCGAGTGTTAGAGGCACAGAGAGGTGATCTTGAGGTAGAATCCCTCCGGGATAAGATTTCCAGTGGGAAGGTTGAGAAGGGTTTGACGGTGTATCCTGACCTGAGTGTGAGATACCGATACTATTTGTTCGTGCCGGAGTCTTGCCGAGAGGAGGTACTTCGAGAGTTTCACCATTCACGCCTTGCGGTGCATCCGGGAGGCACTAAGATGTATCGTGATTTGGGTCGCCAGTTTTGGTGGCGGGGTATGAAGAAAGATGTGGAAGTTTTTGTGTCTAAGTGCCTTACTTGTCAGCAAGTGAATGCCGAACATCAGAGGCCAGCGGGTTTGTTACAACCCTTGCCTATTGCCGAGTGGAAGTGGGAGCACGTCACTATGGACTTTGTTGTAGGTCTTCCGAGGACTCAGCGGGGTAGTGATGCTATTTGGGTGGTTGTAGACCGGTTGAGTAAGTCGGCGCACTTCATTCCTATGCGCGTGAGAGATTCGGTAGATCATCTTGCCGACTTATATATTCGGGACATAGTGAGGTTGCACGGGGTCCCAGTGTCGATCGTCTCAGATAGAGATCCACGTTTTACTGCTAGGTTGTGGCAGAGTTTGCAGAGTGCCTTGGGCATTAGGTTGACCTTTAGCACGGCTTACCATCCTCAAACTGACGAGCAGTCCGAGCGTACTATTCAGATCCTTGAGGATATGCTTTGAGGTTGTGTCCTTGACTTTAGTGGGTCGTGGGAGAGGCACTTGCCCTTAGTGGAGTTTGCCTACAACAACAGTTTCCAGTCGAGTATCGGTATGGCACCGTTTAAGGCCTTGTATGGTCGACCTTGTAGGTCTCCAGTTTGTTGGGCTGAGGTGGGTGATGCACCGTTGTTGGGCCCGCAGTTGGTGAGGGAAACGACGGAGAAAGTTGAGCTTATCCGTAGGAGGCTTGTTACAGCCCAGAGTCGCCAAAAGTGTTATGCCGACCGTAGGCGGAGGCCTTTGGTATTTGAGGTGGGTGATCATGTTTTTCTGAAAATATCACCTAGGCGAGGATTGATGAGATTTGGTAAGAGAGGGAAGTTATCCCCTCGATTTATTGGCCCTTTCGAGATCCTCGAGAGGATTGGCGAGGTTGCCTACCGGTTAGCTTTGCCACCGCAGTTGTTCGGAGTTCATGACGTGTTTCATGTTAGTATGCTTCGGAAGTACGAGCCGGATCCATCGCATGTATTGGATTGGACCGACTTAGATGTTGATGAGAATGCCTCGTATAAGGAGAGACCGGTTCGAGTCTTGGATAGGGGGGATCAAGTCTTGCGAGGCAAGACCATTCCCTTGGTAAAAGTTTTGTGGAAACATCACGGAGTGGAAGGAAGCCACTTGGGAACGTGAGTTGGAGGTCCGAGAGAAATATCCGGATCTATTTGTGGATGTTTGAGCATATGTTGTATATTTTGTTGTATTGATAAACCTTAAGAGCATTGTATATGTCTTGAGTAGTAAAACATTGTATATGTTTGGTTTATGGAAATGTTGTGGAAATTTATTTTAACATTGTGTATGTTAAATATGTTATAGAAATGAAAATATGTTGTTGGCATTGGTTATATAATTGAATTTTGGACTATATGTTGAAATTGGTAAATTTCAAATGAATGCATGTTGATAATGCACGTTGGAAGTTGTATATTGTGAAATGCCTCTTGAATAGAGATGGGATGACTGGTAATGGTCAAGATGTGGAATGTTTAACTATGATGTTAAGAATCGAGAAAAAACTTGTTTTTGAAAAACTTGTACCTAATTTCGGGGATGAAATTCTTTAAGGGAGGGAGGTTATAGCGACCCTGGTTTTCCCTCAATTGATTAGTGTAATCTGGACTTGGTTCCGTGGATATTGGTTGTTGTATATATCTCGTTTTCGTCCTGCAATACTTTGTATTTGAGTTATAGGATGTTTTGAGTAGGTTTGTTACAGGTTGGGTGTGATTGGGAGCAAATGGTTGCTGTCCAGAATTTTGGTTCTTCGCTCGAGCGAGCCTTTTGTCGCTCGAGTGAGCTCTTTGTTTTAGATCCTTCGCTCGAGCCAGGTTTCCTTCGCTCGAGCGAGAGTTGAGTTTTGTGTCTGGTGGCTCGAGCGAAGAGTCCTGCGCTCGAGCTTGCGTCTGTGTCTCTTTTTGACCTGATGGTTTCGATTCTTGGCTCGAACGAGATTTCCTTCGCTCGAGCGAGCGAGGTCTATGTTTTGGGTTTCTTCGCTCGAGCGAGCATTCTGTCGCTCGAGCATGCTTCTGGGTTGCAGACCTGAAGCTTCGAATTGTTGGCTCGAGCGAGACTTTCTACGCTCGAGCGAGGGTTCTTTGTGTCTGGTCGCTCGAGCTACCAATCCTTCGCTCGAGCGAGCCTGTGTTATATCAGTAGGCAGCAGCGGGGAACACTTCACTTTTTCATTTCTTTTGATTTCAAAACCCCAGAATTCGGCTCTCTCTCTCTCTACACTTACCTTCTCTCTAGGGATTGATCTACTTCTAGTGAGTTCCTACCCTAATCTCTTTGTAAGAAAGGTAGAGGGCGACTTGGGCTTCCTTTTAATTTGAAAATTTGTGGATTTGGAGCACTTTGGGTTTTGGTTATCTTCTCCATTTGAGCTCTTCATTTCGAGGTAGAGATACCCTACTCCATCTTATGAGCTTTGTCTTAAATTTTGGTCATTTTGAGTAGTTGGTGGTGTTGGGTAAGTTTGGGAAAAGTTAGGGTTTGATTTGTAATTTGACAAAAGGGGGTTTTTCATATATTAAACTCCATGTGTAAGTAAGACTTGAAAAATGGCATTATTAGTGTCAAATTGAGGAAATTGAACCTTCGGGTTGATTTTTGATAAAGGGGGGTAATGCCCTAATTGTTGTGATAAATTAATTGGTATAATTAATTTGGGAAAAATATGGAATTGAGTTGAAATCCATGAAATTGGGAAATTATGGGAATGAATGGTGTAGTTGGATTAATTTATCACTCACCTATGTAAATGTTGATATTATATCTGTTTAATGCATTTATTTTCTGTTTAGAAATAACTGCTTTGGGCTATCGGTGGAGGATAGTCTTGATTGTGGTAGACATTGTATGTTGATTAGGGAAAACTGAAACTAATCACATTGAATATGTCATTGAATATGACGGTTGAATTAATACAGCAAATACGTGTATTGATTGATTATTGCGTATGACAAGTGTTAAATACATTGTATATGCATATTGTTTGGGAGGAGATAGGGGATGTACTCCATGGTTTGAGGGGAGATAGGGGATGGACTCTCAAACTTGTTTGGAAGGAGATAGGGGATGGACTCCATGGATACAGCAATTATGTGTATCACTTGAAATGTTAATACAGTAAATGTGTGTATTAAATTGAAATATTGGAAGTGTTTTTAATATGAGTTGTAGACTCATTTGAATTGTGAATAAAGGAAATGTTCAATGAGGAATGTATTCCTATTAATTGTTTGGCCAGGTTCTGAGCCATGTTTATGAGATGATTTGGATAAGTAAAGGAAAGTGGAACGTAACATGGACATAATTGTCATGTAACTGTATTGTGATATAACTGGTTTATAAGTGTTAACCATCTACCAAATGCTATTGTTTTAGTCATTACTTATATTTGGTTTAGTATATCTCTACTGGGCTTTGGCTCACCCTATATGGGACATTATTTTCAGGTCCAGGTGATATGCCACCTCTAAGGACTTAGCTTGGGAGGTTCCGAGAGTTGAAGGCTCCTTTTGTTGTTTTGGTTATTTTGATATTACACGTAAATTTCAAGCCAAGGGTTTAATATGTAATTAAGTTAGCACTCACTTTTTGTATCCAAGTGTTGGCTTGGAAAGTTGTAAGCCCGTAAGGCATTTACTTTTGTTGTCAACATGTAATATCTTTTGTAAGAATACTCTGATAAATGGAAGAATGTTTTATTCTCTTATATTAATGCATGTCGAAATTGTTGGGTTTTATGTATTATTTTGAGGGCGTTACATGAGAGACAGCTGTAACAAGCAGGAGCAAAATATCTGCCAAAAACTGTTTTGTTCCATCAGTGGCCGGCACTTGATCACTGTTGGCCGGCACTTGATCATGCATGGCTGGTAGGGGTCACTCTTGGACGGCATGGGGCCGGCATTGGCCATTCATGGCCGGCACATGGCCCAAAAATCCCATTCATGGTCATAAACTTCTACCTCTGGTTAGACAGAAAAATCTGCTTTTTGGGCCCGACTTCAAATAGGAATATCTACTTTATATGGACCCCTTTGCAGGTCATTCTTGAGCCTAAATTGTAGCTCTGGAAGTCTTCTTTCCAATGGTAAAACCTCACCTCCAAATCCTAACTGTGCAAAAAGTTATGCTCCTTTGAGCGAAGACTGCTCAGTTTTGATCCTACCTGGATTCATGCCAAATTGCTTCTCCAACTTGGTTTCTTCTCTCCTCTCCTCTTTTCTTCAACTCCAAACCCCCAAACAAGGTATTTTGAAAGATTTTTCAAAGAGTTCACCTCTCTTTCATTCATTTCCACTTTGTCTTTGCTCGGTTTACCGAAAAGCGCGACATTTAACAAAATGCAAGCGTCGGAACATCGTAGGAACTTTTTTCAGAAATATTTTGAAAGAGAGAGTTTCAAGATCTAAAATCTTTTAGTCAAAATAGTTTTGGTCCAAAAAGGGGTGTGAGGTTGGGATTTGTCCATCTCCTTGCCAAAGAAATCGAACCTTTGCCCTGCACATCTTTCATCACCAAGTAAACCATTAGTAGCGCCCAAGTCTTAAGGACGGTCGAAAATGGGGTGTCTACAATCATCACAAAATTTTTTAAGAATTCACACACTTCTTCTTTTAGCACTGTATGGTCAGAAAAAAAAATATGAAACCCATACCAAATGAAGTTTAACCATTACAATATTTTAATAGGTGTTAGTTCATCAAGTTAGGAAAATATTTCAACAAGAATACCAACGCTAAAATCGATTTTAAAATGGAGAAACAAAATTTGGAGAAAACTAGTTTTCTGGGACAGTGAGTTACAGTAACTTCTAGCACAGGTGATTGTGTTTGAAAAATAGAAAGGGGCCTCAAACGGTGTCAAAAAGAGGTATGGTCAGAACGGCTTGCTGGATATTTGAGTTTAGAACATTTTTCTAGAAGAGTTTGAAGACTGAAAACCAATGGAAGATGGTCAAATAATTTTTATAAGAAAACTGGACAGATTCTGTCACATTTTAATAAAACTACAATTTCTCCTTTTATATTTATCCGTTTTTTGTGAAATCAGAGGCAAATGAAAGATAACTCTTATATATATATATATATCCCAAGTGGTTGTGTAGAAAAAACACCATTTTCAGAGAAAATGGGACCTGTTTGAAGTCACTGTTTCTACTGTGTTGTGAACAACACTTAGGACAAATATTTATTTCGGTAAGAGAATGGTATCCAATGATTTTATAAAATTTACATGTGTATAGAACACCTATATATACCCCCAGTACCAACAGATTTTTGACACAAGTTATTTTCAATTTATTAGAGTATTTTACCTCCGATAAAATCTGAAACAGTGAAGGAAATATAAGTTTTGAGTAAAAATGAACCAACCCTATCTCATTTTACCCCCATGCAAGATTATTTCAAACAATGGAGAATATTTGAGTACATAAGAAGATAAAAGTAGTAGCTATACCATCTAATCTATGCTTGCAAGAAGAATAGAAATCATATAATCATAAGATTGTCATTCTATCAAAATATAAACATGCATTGAGCTATTCTTGCTATGTGTGTATTAACAATGCACACTCTTGCATATTTTTAATATATAGATTCAGTTGAAAAAAATGTCTAAGGGAGGATAGAGGTTGAGCATTCTTATCTCAAGAGTTTTTACAAACAATTCTCAAAACTAGTTTGAATTGGTAACCACCAAGCATCCTCTCTTCTTCCTCTCTTTTTTCGTTTCTTTTCTACTCTTCCTCTCTTTATTTTTTTCTTCTCCTCAGCCATGTATAGTAGAATGGCTCGGCTGAATAGTATCCTTATTTGTAGGAGTGTGGAGCCCCCTCCCTTTTTTTAATTATTTTTATTTTTATTTTCTTCTTGACTTGGGAATATTACCTATAATGTTTAGGCTAGGGTGTGACTGTAAGCATGCCTTAGCATGCATTGGCATGCTTGCTTAGTAGCCTCCTTGGGAAGGTGGGGGCCGGATTCCTTTGCCCAAAATCTGGACTTTGCATCTTATTTTTTTTTTGGGTTGTGTGTACAAAATAAAAATCAATGTATGTATATAACCTAGTCACTAAATATTTTACTTCTATTATTCTCTAATTAATTTAGTTGCTATTTGTTTAAAAAATTTCCACAACTGTATTTAGATATAAAAATTTAATCACATAAGGATAAATAAATTTATTTAAAGGAGTTTAATATTGGTATTAATCATGATGCTATTAACATTATAATTTAATAGTTTAATAATCACTATTAATTGACTTAATATTATAATATTATTATATGTAACTAAAAGACTTGAGATTGAACCAATTAATCTCCATGGGTTAATTTTCTTGTACACAAATTATTAATGCAAAACTTTATACAGAACAATTATACAGAATAATATATATTAAGAATTAGATTTGTGTAGTCATAAAAGTGACGACAACGACGATGACGACAACAACGACAATAATAATACTATGAAGATAAAATTGCACTAATTAAACAATTAAAAGTTAATTATAGAATTTCGTCACAAAATGTTATTAAGAAATTGGATTATGGATGCTGATTACAAAATTTAAGTAGCTAAATATAATTACTAAAATAATTTAATATGCAAAAATACGGGTTCTCACAGTTTGCATGGCAATGAATATAAAGAAAAATTGTATATTATGTGTGATCCTTTATTTTTAGTTTGGGTCTGGCTTTGGTCCAGTCCTTAATCGGACTGGACGGTGCTGTTGGGCCCGTGGGGGCCCACCACGGGTTTCGTTTTGAAAATCTGAACCGTCAAATGTGTAGAACTCATCGAGTACTACATGCTGTGAGAAATCACGTTGATCGGATATCGATAGCTATGTGATCAAATCAGTTTTGTATAAAAAAAAAAATGGACGGTGAATAAATTAACGGTTGATAAAAAACTGATTTGATCACATAGCTATCGATATCCGATCAACATGATTTTTCCCAGGCATATAGTACTCGACGAGTTTTACACATTGAACGGTTCAGATTTTCAAAACGGGACCCGTGGTGGACCCCCACGGACCCAACAGCACCGTCCAGTCCGATTAAGGACTGGACCAAAGTCAGAGCCTTTTAGTTTCATAATAAGCTCATAGTAATGGTGGTAAATAAAAAAATAAATCGTTGAACAACTAATGGTGATAAATTTGTGTAGAATGAATACTTCTTTATTTTCTTCTTCTGCAGAAACAATTAAAAGAAAAAGTTAATTTTATTTTTATTTTTATTTTTTAAAATTACTATCATTCCTTAAAATGAAAAATTAATGAAATATCCATTTCTAACTTTGGGTAGAAGAAGAGATCCAATATTTTTTTTTTATTAGTTTAGGTCTCTCAATAACATTATTACAGAAATTTCTTTGTGAATAACTGAAATTTCTTTGTGAAGAGCCCAATTTCTTCATGTGAAAAAAAAATTATTTGTGAAAATATTAAGAGACTCCAACTATTATGAAAATATTATATATCATCTATTTTATAAATTTTAACATCAGGAATCTTAAATTAAAATCTTTTTAAAAATGAAAAAAGTATAATGACTGCATCACTTCTATTACCCTATTGAAAATTTAACATTATATGATTCAAATATGCCATTGATAATGAAACAATAATTAATTGCACTAATGGACATGTGAGACCCACATAAATAAGGCAAATGTAAACGACTGCCCCAATAATTTAGAAATGATGAAAATAAATATATATAGTGTTCTGAAAATAGTAAAAAATTAAAAATATTTTAAAATGAGTTAAAAATGTTATAAAATTAGTGAAAAGTATCTTGAATTATATATATATATTAATTTTTTTCTTGTGCTCTTAGAATATTTGTTAGCAGAACTGTATAAATAAATATTTTAAATTTATTTATTTGTGACATTATCATATTTGATGCATATTTTTTTTTTTAATTAGGTTATTCACATTTCAACACGAGAGAAATTGAGGGGTTTGTGAGACTCATCACGTGTCTTGTTTCAATAATTTGAACCGTTCATTCACTACAACAAAATACACATTTGGAGACCAAAATTGGCAACTAAAAAAATTTAGCCATCAAAAGTTATGAAATTGGCGACCAATAATTTTTTTAGTCGGCAAAAGTAAAATATTTAGCTCCTAATTTTTTTTAGTCAGCATATATTAATTATTGGCGACTAAAAAAAAAATTAGTCACTAAAAATGTCAGAATTGGCAACAAAAAAAATAATTTAGTCACCGTATATTTAGTTTTGGCTACTAAAATCATTTAGTCGCCGAATGAAAAATAAAAAATTATTTTTTAGCTTTAGCGACCAAATGTTTGGTCGCCAAAAACTTACTTTTAGCGATGAAAAAAAAAATTAGTCGTTGTATATTGAGTTTTGGCTACTAAATCTATTTAGTCGCCGAATGAAAAATAAAAAATTATTATTTATTTTTAGCAACCAAAAATTTAGTCACCAAAGACTTATTTTCAGCGACCAAAATATATATTTTAGTCACCAAAAAATTAAAATATTTGGCGGGATTTACAAATTTTGGAGGGATTTACAAAAAAAATTGGCGACTAAATTACGGTGTAATATATATATATATATATTTTTGGTTTCCAAACAACAAACCTGCGCCTGACTCTCTGTCCAACGTCTCTCCCTCTCCCTCTCCGCTGCTCTTCTCCCCTTCCCCTCTCACCGCCGCTCTAACAGTCGTGCCTCCGCCGCTCCTCTTTGCGGTTGCCGGCAACTGGAGCACCGATTCACCGAGATTTGCCCTATATTCTTGGGCATCACAACTATTCTCAGTTCCAAACTCGAAACCCTAACCTACAGTTTCAAATTTGACTCTCCCCAATTCTCTCTCTATATATATAGGTAGGTGTGTATATATATATTATATATTTGTGATGGGTAGGGTATATAATTAAGGGATTTTTTCTGAACCCACCAACACCGTCCAACGCCCTACAATGGCGTCGGAGAACGAAGACAAACTCACTCCCTCCTCCGTCGATCGACGATTGACTTTACTCCAGGTATGTCTCTATTTCACCCTCTCTCTGTCTTTGTCTCTGTCACTCTCTCTCTCTCTCTCTCTCTCTCTCTCTCTCTCTCTGTGCGTTTTCTTCCATTCGCACACTTTGAGACAAACCCAGCCTTATGCGGGTATGGGTCCCTAGGCGGTGATCAAGATTTTTAGGGGTAATAGAATTGAGCTTTTCCATGGTGGAAGAGATGGGTTTTTGTGACCCAACTTGGCTTCTTATTTTCAAGTTCTTCAAGCAATTCCTAACATTTGCACAAGATTTGATGTGATTGTCACTCTCTGTTTTTGCCCTCTGTGAATTGAAACCAAGGTTAGATTTTCACTTTCTCATGTCTATGCGCAGTGATAATCTTGTTCTTGTATAGTATTAGCCTTTAGATTTTGTGGGTTGTGTTTCTTTTTTTCTGGGTTGATTCTAGTGTTGAGCTTTGATCTCATAGTCATTCTGTTTTGGCCTCTGTGAGCTGAAAACAAGGTTAGATTTTCACTTTCTCATGTCTTTGTTCAGTGAAAATATTGTTCTTGTCTAGTATTAGCCTTTAGAATTTGAGGGTTGTGTTTCTTTTTTACTGGGTTAATTCTAGTTTTGAGTTTTATCTCATAATCACTTTGTTTGGGCCTTTGTGAGCTGAAAACAAGGTTAGATTTTCACTTTCTCATGTCTATGCTCATTGGGAATATTGTTTATTTGTAATATTAGCCTTCAGATTTTGTGGGTTCTGATGGATCGTTGAACACACCAAAAATAAATCACTAAACTATACCAAATTCTTTTAGAATAATGGCAAGTCTAGGTATTGATCCACAGGGACAAATGTGAAATTAGATTAATTCAATCGCAAAATTCCTAAATTAATTTTGATTAAAAAGATAAGATTGATTTTATAACTAAACAGCAATTAAATAAAATTGAAGAATTATATTGACAATTAAAATTAGGGTAGGAGATATTTTCGGGAAAAATCCTACGGTAGAGAATTCACCACTAACCATATGAATGAGACTTAACATCAGCCATCAATCGCAATCCGGTTTGAACTACCCAATTATTCACAACTACAAGTTTGAAATATTAATCAAGAGAGTTGTCGCATTCAATGTACAAGCACGAATCATCTCGAGTAGTATGAGTCGTTTGCTCTAAACTATGCTAGCAAAACGACCCGTCTCTCATAGCATGACTTGTCTCGTACTTTGAATATAAACACAAAGAATACTAATGTATGGAAAGCATTAAACAATCACAGAGAGTAAAATGCTTGAAGAGATGAACAAAACAATTATTAAAACTTCTAAATCATCCATACATTCATTCAAACCAATTTACAATTAAAGCTCATGAAAAATTCCATTACATGGCTAGGGTTTCATCAAAACCCTAGAAAAGATGACTAGCCACTCATGGAGAAGTGAAAAGAGGAAGAAGAAGAGAAAGAAACCCCCATGGAAGTGTCCTTCAAGCTTTGGTAGAATATCACCTATTTGGAACCCTAGCCTCCCTCCTTTCTGAATTAATTTTTCGAACCCTAGGTTTGGCTATTTTTCTGTCTTTTATTCGCAGCAAAACAGACCAAAAATTCTGTGCACGCATCCCTAAGTGGGCCGCTCGTGCGCCACATGTGAGCCGCTCTAGCGATGGTGGGCCGCACGTGTGGTGAAGCTTGGCCGCACGTGCGGTAGTCTGGCTAGCTTGGATTCTTCACTTCTCGCATGGAGAATCTGCTTTCGCGCCCTTTTTTATTGACGTTTCATATATCTTGCCAAATCTGTACAAGTGCACGAAACACATCATCTCCACCAAATAAATAAAATTGAAAGACTAAAACTGTAACTTAAGTGGCCTCAATGTGGTACCTTTCAGCCAACATCAGGTTCTGTTTCTTTTTTTTTTTTTTTTTTTTTTTTGGGTTAATTCAAGTTTTGGGTTTGATTTTGTATGCACATATGTGAAATAGTTGTATTTTAGGATCTAATTATCTGAAAAATTTATTCATTTAAGGTCGTGTCTGTGTGTGTACTTTCTGATGATCTGAGCAAGTATTGATCCATATATTAGTGTATAAAATTTGCTAATTTGAAATCAAGTGAGTTTGAATCAGAGCAACTAGAGCTTTGGTTATATAATTCTTGCTTGAAGAGCATAAACTTCGATCTCTAATACAGTCAATGAGGAAGAAAATGAATCACATTTTTATTGGGTTGATCATTTGAGTTTTCTGGTCTTGATAGAGCCTGTAAGGAAATGTGATGTTTTAAGTAACATATGAAGCATATTCACATAAAATTCCAGTTTTGTTAGAGCATCTACAATCTTTCACTAATTCCTTTTTCACGCTGCGTTTCTTTAGCTTCATTGCTTGAGGCGCACACTATTTTTTAGGTATGTCAACTGCATGCAATTATGATTTGGATTATGAGCACTTGTAGTATTGTTTGGTCTGATTTTGTTATGGATTTTTGATCAACATCCCCTCGTGCTGTGGCATTCTTTGGTAGAATCTTACTATGTAGTTTACAAGGAGATTTAAGTATAGAACATGGACTACCATTGCATTGACATATATGTGAGAAGAAAGTTGGGGCTTCAGGTTCCTTGATTCTGATTGTTGACGTTAGGTGCTGATTATATAATATGTGCATATCATTAGAATTATTTCTCCTTTGACTATGACTTGGCGGTAGCAATCAATGCAAGTAAAAATCACCAGGTGGCTGGCATACTTTTCCTTGTATGAGAGAAAACACGGAAAATCCCCTCCATCCTGTAACATAGGGGAAAAAACTTTCCCCTAAATCATGAAAATTATATATATTACTGATGATATTTTTTCTTTGGGGCATTCCTATTTTTGATTTCTTGGTGCATACTTTTACTTGCTAATGGTTCTATTATGTAATCATATGTATTATGTGTCCTAATCTCTGAAACTTACACATTGGGTGTTGTATATTCATACACACCTTTTTCATCTGCAGGTATATTTCTAGCATTGGCATTGCGTTTCGATGTGTCCAGGGAGAAAGAGAGCCAGTATTTCAAGAGTGCTTTTCTAGGATATGCCATTGGTTTGGTCCTTACTATTATTGTCATGAATTGGTTTCAAGCTGCACAGGTGTGTATTGCTCTTTTCTTTTTACTATTATTGTCCTTACTTAATAGTTTCAATTTATTTTCTAAACTGTCATTCTCGTCATGATGCAGAACCTGAACATCCAAGTGACAAATTGATGAAGAACAATTGTGAAAGGACCTTCAACCCAACAACAGTGTCTCTAGCATGAGCATCAGCATCATCACCACAATTGTTATTAAGTTTTTCTTTAATTTGGATTTTAATTGTTGGTTTGAATAGTATATGTATTTGTTGGATTATGCTATATTTATGGATTTTTATTTTGTTTGATATGTACGGTTAATAGTTAAGTTTTGTATGTGGTTGAAAATTGAATGGTACAGGTTGTAAAGAAATATTTTTATTGAATGGTTAAGAATTGAATGAATGAATGAATAGATGAATAATTTTGTATATGCATAGGTTATAGGTGGCGCAAAAAATATTACAAAATAAATTATAAAAACTAAATGAGACCTTTTGGTGACTAAACAAATGTCACGGGTTGGCTTTTGACTACTAAAACTTTAGTCGCCAATTGTGAAAAAGTGAAACTTTTGGCTACTAAAATTTTAGTCGCCAATTCTCAAAAAGTAAAATTTTTTGCTACCAAATAATTAGTCGCCAAGCATACATGCTCAATTGGCTACTAAATAATTTAGTCGCTAAAAGTAAATATATTTATATATTTAATTTTTTTTTTAAAAATATTGCGACTTAAAAAAATATACTTAGTCGCCAATAGGCCACTTTTGGCTACCAAAAAAATTTTAGTCGCCAATTGTTTCCCCAACAAACTATAGGCGACCAAATTTATTAGTCGGCAAAAGTGATTGGCGACTTTAGTCGCCAAAAGTGAAATTTCTTGTAGTGGTTTTGCAGGGCTATCAATGTATATCATTCATAAAAAAAATTATGTTAATCTGATAATCGTCATTTTCATTTTATTATATTTGTCGCTAAAAAAAATGAATGATTTATTTTAAAAAATATATTTGCTGTCCATTTTTTTTAAACAAATGTGATAAAATGAAAATGTTACAATTATTGGAAGAGTTAATTTATTTTCATGGATGATATATGTACGAGCAAGAAATAATTCTCCTCGTATAATCCTATTGATCAAGTTTGCACTCCTCCAAAGGTCGTTGTCTTATCACCTGAAAACACAAATGTGAGCTAACCGGTGGGTATGTGCCGAAAATCCCTCCGATGCCTAAGTCAGCAAGTAAACAATAGACAAAAAGCTCTGCGTATTCAAGAGTCATAATTGCAATACATGGAAATAGGTGTTGTCATGAGCTTTGATAGATTCCGTGTGGCACAATCTTAGTAGGACTCTATCCCTCCTTTGTAGAGTCCTCCTGGGAGTCACATTCCCAAAAGATGATGATTATCCCTAAGACACCCTCCTCACTACCAACCAAGTGAAATGGCCAGAACTCTTTAGTCAGCTATCGCTGTGCTCAACCGAGCTATATTGTTTTGTTCTACTTCTAGCCGAGCCGTGCTAAACTTGACCAAAAAATGGTGCTCTATCAAGCTACAGCTAGCTTGACCTTTTCCATTAAAGTCGCCTTAGTCCGCTTACTGACCGTGCATAAATAGTTAGGTCTATGTCCAAACAATCATCTCTGACCGGCCCAACACAGGTTCAAACCAAAACCGAGCTACACGAGCGCTTATCTTGGCCCATTGCACGGCCCAAGTTCCAATGAGGATTTTATCTAGCTTGGCCTAATTTGTCTACACAAATTACCCTCTCAACATACATTGAGAGTCTTACAAAATGAATGATTTAAATTATCAAAACGGAACTTATGATGGTGTCCACAAATCCGTTAAATTCTTTCATATTAAGATGTAAATATAACATAAATTAAAAAAAAGAGTGACAACAAATAATTATACAAATTTTTGACCTCAAGTGGAGAACGGATAAAAAATTACCTACACATAAGAGTGCAAGTGTGTCTGTCGTGAGATGTGAATGAAAGATTATGAAAGTGCAGGCATGTATCATTTGCAACCCTTCACATATATGATATTTTTTTTCTTCTCCCACCTTCCTATAATTTTATCTATTAATTTTGAGTAAAAATAATAATTTGTGGTGATTAAAATATAAATTTAACCTGAGGCTCCAATAATTTTTGAGTACTGTAGCCATGACACATAATCCCAGAAGGCGGTACGAAAATCAAAAACAATACGACTACAGAACCGAACCAACAGAAACCAATACGGAGGAATCTACGGTCACAAGATCACCAGCTGTACCTTTTTACTGGTCACTCCCTAGATCTGTGCTCGTGTGCTGAGCCCTTTTTAAAAAAAATTATTTTATTTAATATATATATATATTTTAATTTGTTTACACTACACCAATTATATTCAATTTGTTTGGTTTGGATTTTTAAAATTCACTTTTAAAAAGATTGAAATTTTTTATTTTTCATATATTTTTTATTTTTACTTAATTTTTTAATATTTTAAGTAATTTTTAATTTTTAAATACACCTAACATAAATATACTTAAAAATATAATATTTGTGAAATTTTTTTTACAAAAATTCACTAAATACCAAAAGTATAAATAAAAAAATACGAGAGTTCAATACATTTTTCATATTTTTGTTTTAAAAATATTTTTTTACAAATATTTACTTTTTAGATATATTTAAATAAGATGCATTTAAAAAAAAAAGTTTGCTAAAATTTTAAAAATATTTGCTAAAAATTAAAAAATAAAAAACTCAATTAAAACCAAACATACACACTGATCGGGATTTTGGTTGACTGGTGTGTTTTCTTATCTTGATAATTTAAATAGATTGTTTTTTTTGAATATGTTGAGTATTATATTTTTATTAAAAAAATTAAATTAATTGTACATCTGTAACTTTTTGATCACATCATATTTGTATGTAGATTAACACTTAAAATCACATCTGCCGTTTATTGTTTTAAATACAAATGCATTTTGATCAAAAAATTATTAAAATCTTATTAATTTATTTTTTTATAAGATGTATTATTTAACAGACTTCAAAAACTAAATAATTTAGATCATTAAAGTAGAATATGAAGTGAGTTCTACAATTACAAGAGGGTAACAATCATAACTATTGTGCAAACCCCATCTCCATTATATTGGGGGTCCATCGACCAGAGCAGGAGTCTACCAACTTGTTTGTTACTCGAATGTATCCGAAAAATTCTCAACAATTTTCCTACTTGCAAATAAAAATGGAAAAATGGAAAAAATACCATTTTCATTTTAAATTGGATTTGAAGTCATATTTTTTAGTTGTAATAATTATGCTTTTAGAAGGGTGACATTAGCATTTCATCAATAGGAATTGACTCTTGTAATTAAAATTAAAAATCAAAATGTGTAGGAATTCAAAGGCTAATTTTTTCAAATTTAGGGGTGTTTGGCATGTGCTATAATAGCACATATTATTTTAACACATTATTCTATTTTGATCACAATTATTTTATTTGGATTACATCATTTTTTTATCATATCATTTTAAACCAATGTTTTGAAATCAAAGAGGTGAGCGAATCGGAAAATGAATCGGATGGACAAGTTATTGGTTCAACCATCATGTTGAAACGGTTGAATTATGACATCATAATTAATAATATATAATTAAAAAATATAATTATAAATAAATAAAATGTATATAAGTTGCATATTATTTACTAATAATATTTAATAAAGTCATAATTGATATAAAAAAAAGTCATTAGTTTTAAAGAAATTATAAAATTTTAACATACCCTCCAAACAAATTGATTGAATACTAGATTTAATTTTGGAAGGAAATGAAATTTTCAACTCTCCCTCCAATCAAATATGATTCAAATAATTTGATTGAATCTCACATAAAATTTTTATTTTCTCTTTGAACAATCTTTTTCTCTAAATAGAAATAGACTTTTATAATCTCTTCAAGCTTCCAATGAGACTCTTCCTCATGAGAGGAGACTCTTGAAGTAAGAGTTTTTAGCCAAAATTTTGACATCCGAAAGAAAGAAAAGAAAAGAAAAGAAGAGAAGAAAAATAAAAATAAAAAAACAAAAAATTTTCCAACTAGCGAGTTGATCAACAACTAGGATCGGTTTTACTGGTTGAACTACCGATTTTTCTAGTTCTTGCAAACAAGGCCGATTTTTGACCTAGGCCGGTTTTTGTGGCTCATCTGGACTGGAACTAGGTCCGATCACCAATTCTACAGATTGAATCGGCTGGTCCATTCGATTCTTTAAACATTACATTAAATCCAACTTATATTTATATTATATATATATATTTTTATAACAAATCAAAAAGTATACTTATTTAGATTAGGGTAAATCACAATACACTCTGAGATTTGATTAAAATACGAATCACCTCCTGTGGTTTTAAAAATTACATTCCACCCCCTGAGATTTTTAATTTCATAACAAATCGCCCTTTTTATTAATAAATCATCAAGTCAGTAACAATTTTTAGTGATGTTAAAAATATGTTTCAATTAATAATTTAGATAATTTTATTATTGTATAGAAGAATAATTATGAATTTTATTTTTTTAGTTAATTCTGTTAAAAAAAATTCTAATAAAGAAATATTTATAATTTTTCAAATCACATAAGACAATTTATATTTTAAGTAAATCTCAAAAAATATATTTATAATTTATCCTGTAAATTAAATCTTAAAATAAGTGCAATTACAAATGCATTGGCCCTTTTTTTCAAGTATGAGAGTACGAGTTAGTATGTAGGTAGTACCAAAAATTATGTTAAAAAAAAGTACAAACTATATAGTGTCCTGCAATATGACAAAAGAAAACTGTTATGTTACCGAAAACTGACCAAAAAAAAAAGTACAAGGGTTGTGGCATTGTGGTAAAACCTTGGGGTTTAAGCCCAAGGTCACAAGTTCAATTCTTTCATTGGGCTAATTTCCTGGGCGAAGCACTACTTTGGACCTGCGGAAAAGTATGGAGGATTTTCCTATAAAAAAAAAATAATAAAAAAAAATAAAAAATGTTACCGAATTTATATTTTAAAAATTATTTTGAAAGTGACATATTTGGGAAGTATTTGGTTGGTTAAGGTACATATCATATATATTTATATAAGTTTTTACAAATATATGTAAATTGTGATTTTTTTAAATTTTTATGAGTTAACATACATATATTTGTAAAAATTTACGTAACTTTGTGAGATAATTTATATATATTTGTAAGGATTTATCTAAGTACATAGAGTATGAACTTGCACACTTAAAAATTACTCATATAATTTATATTTAAAGTTGACATGGTATAAGTTATATATAGAAAATTTGTAATCCATTGACAAGAACGCTTAGAAATATTGTAAGTTTTTTGTTGCATATATTTTTCATGTAAAATGTATAATTTTTTAAATTTTTTTAACTTGTGCTCTCAGAAGATATATGTAAACAAATTTCAAAATAATGAGAGAGACATTTACACAACAATTTCACATTCTCTCTTAATTTATCCCTAATATAGAATTCTACAAGTTTCTAAAATTTAATTTTCATCATCTTAGAAAAGCCACTTTTTTCTTCGCAATGTCTCTATCATTTGATTGAATAACCTTCTCCTACACAGAAAGAGAGATTGGATAAATATTCATAACTCTATAATAAAGTATTTGAAAAATCTAGAAACTTCTTAAATGTTGATTTGTGATTATGTATCAATTTTAAGCAGAATATAACAATCCCAATCAAACAATCAAGAGAAAGAGACACAACGATTTTAACGTGGAAAAACCACAATTGGACACCTCTAACTGTGATCAAAAAACCACGGGCAACTGCCACAAGACAATCCACTAAGAAGAATTAAAGGAATTACACAAGTATACTCTCAATTATCTAGCAAATCCATAATGCCTAATTGAACCAACCTCTATGTGTCTCTTCCAACCCCATCTTCACCACGGAATTGTCTTTCTGATGAGCCACTCCGGATTCCACCAAAGCTTCAGGCTCGAATTTTCAGAATCCACAACTGAAGAACAACTCTCTCTTTTGTGTATAACAAACAAACCTTTGATGTACTTCTTTTAAACCATGAGTTGAATATCAATAAAACATCAAAGAAAAAATAACAAATATCCCCAGATATAACTTTAAAAACCAAAAGAAGATCTGGAGGACTTCAATGAATTACTTAGTTTTGGGAGAAAACCAAGTATTTATAGAGAACCAAAAGTAATCCAAGATTGGGAAGAAAACAAACTCTTGAGAAATCGGATTCTGAGGCTCGCTCGAGCGAAGATTTGCTGGCTCGAGCGAGGAGTGTATTTTCGTGATTTCTACTAGTGCTTGGCTCGAGCGGGAATACACTCTTTCAGGTTTTGTATGGACGCAATCCTTGCTCGAGCGAGAACTCCTTGGATCGAGCGAGCAAACCTTCGCTCGACGAGCTCTTCTTGGCTCGAGCGACCAATGGCAGACATGCAATTTTGAATGCAATTTTGAATGCAATTGTATTTTGCTTCGGCCGCGAGCTGACGGGCAGCTCGACCCCCGTAATAATCAGCGAAGTGGCAATCTTGAAAGCATTAACATCACAAACTTCTCTGCATGGCTCGATTCGGGTTTGGATTTGCATCTAATAAACTCATAACCTCACTGAAATAAAAATGCGAATAAAATTACAACTCAAAAGATTTTTGTCAAACGGGATTGCTAAGAAATAAAACCTAACAGTATTAAAACACAAAAAATCGTTAGATAATAAACTATTGGTTGTAAACCATTTCTGTTAAAGTTTCTTGGAAATTCATTACTCAAATTAAATAAAAAAATCCAACCATAACATACAGTTAGTTTAGTTCCTCAAAACAAAATACAAAAGTTCACCGAACTGATTACTCAGATGCAGAGTTTGTGCATTGGACTGCATCATTATTATTATTATTTTAAATGCACTTATGGAAGAGGTTAATTATTGGTAGTTCCAGACTTTCAGGACTGGAGATAAGTCATCTTCTTTTGTCGCTATTGTTAATGTCAATAAATTTTGTTTTCATGAATAGTGTCCAAAACTGGACTAATGTGTGATGTTATATATCAGATTAATGAAATGTCAATGGAACTGGTAGGACCATCTTAGACTTAAGAAGCAATTGATAAGAACAACTCTGAGTTGTATTTCTCTATATATACATTACAATTTCATAGGTATATAGGATTTATCCTTTTCTTAAAGAAAAAATAGACAACTTGCTAAAAAGGGTCGACGAAAGCGGCTTCTTAGCAGCTACGAATATCTACAAGTGGCCATAGAAAACATTGGAATACAGCTTCTTCAACAATGACTCTAACTCAGATTAAGAATAATTTGTTTCAATTTAAAGAGCTGTTCATAGATTTTTGTGTGTGTGTGTGTGTTATAATGATTAGCGTAACTTCTATTTATAACTTGTGAGGCATATATAGTACAAAAATATATGATTTGCTTTTAAATTTTTATTTTTTTAGTTTGTAAAAAATTACATCAAAGCCATACCATAATATTCTTCCATTAATCGTTATAATTATCTAATCAAGAATCGCAGTTTTAGTTGTTAAAATGAGATTATTTAATTTTGAGGTTGTGGGTTTAATTACGAGAACAGCTACTTTGTACAAATTATACAAAATATTAAGTTTATGTTCTCAATCTACCCTCATGCAATGGGAAGTATGTTGAGCGTAAAAAAGTTCGTATGAATTTCATAAATCATGATTATATATAGGTTCTTGAGTTGTGCACTTAATGAGAATATAAAAATAAAAAAATATATATGAAAATTGATACAAAGAATTTGTTTTGCAAATTGTTTATGTAAACACCATTTTTTTTTTCTTTTTCTAGAAACATTTTAAAGTAGTCTTCAAAGTTTCAAAAGATGATACGAAAATGAATAAATATTTCCCAAATCTTCATTTTTTTTATTTTCTAAATTATGAAAAATAAATAAATAAAACATTAAAAATTAAAATTACCGAACAAACTAAAGGAAAAATGATTTCAGTCATGAAAATTACCCTGAATATGAAGTGCGTTGTATTCATAATAAATTTGACTCATAAATGTACTTTTTTGAATATTTTTGTGAATAATTTTTTGAAGCATATAGGGCTTGTTTGTGCTAAGTTAGCGGAAATTACTATTCACTGTAAATTTAGGAATAAAAAAAAAGGGTGGATTACACCAACGGTCCTTATAGTTTGGAGTTTGTGTCACTATGGTCCATGACTTTTCAATTGTGACACATTTGACCATGAATTTTGAATCTTGTTTCAAATAAGGACAATTGAAGATACTATTGGATTTTTCAAGGGCAAATTTGTTAATTTGATAAAATATAAATTAATTTGATAAAAATAAATGTCAAAAAATTATTTTTGAATTTTTTAAAATTATTTCTACCTACTAAAGATAAAATTGATAAATCTTTTAGACATTTATTATTTTTTTTACCAAATTAATTTTTATTATGTATTTGAATGATGATCATGTAAAATTAATTTTTAAAATTAATCATCTAATTTTTATTAATTTTTATCAATTTTACATAATTTTATTTTTGGTGGGTAGAAATAATTTTTAAAAATTTTAAAATATTTTTTTGACATTTATTTTTGTTAAACTAGTTTATATTTTATCAAATTGACAATTTTGCCATTAAAATTAAGCAATGGTATGTTCAATTGTCCTTATTTGAAACAAGATTCAAAATTCAGGATCAAATGTGTCACAATTGAAAAGTCAAGGACTAAAGTGACACGAGCTCCAAACTATAGAGACTATTAGTGTAATTTGCCCCAAAAAAATACATATCAATAATAAATTTATAAATATTAATAATTAAAATTGTAAATTTTTTCATGTATCTGAAAATTTTTTTTAAAAATCCAATAATTTGTAATTCTCCCTTTTAGTTAAAAGCCAAAAGTATAAACCAAATGCACTCCTCCACCAATTTTTAGATAATTAATTTTTTAAACTTATTTAATCAATTTTTACTTAATTGATAGTCAGAAACACTAAATTAACTAGTCCAATACAAATTTTCAAATAATAAATAGGGAAATGTTATAAAATTACCGAACAAACTAAAGGAAAAATGATTTCAGTCATGAAAAATTACCCTGAATATGAAGTGCGTTGTATTCATAATAAATTTGACTCATAAATGTACTTTTTTGAATATTTTTGTGAATAATTTTTTGAAGCATATAGGGCTTGTTTGGTGCTAAGTTAGCGGAAATTACTATTCACTGTAAATTTAGGAATAAAAAAAAAGGGTGGATTACACCAACGTCCTTATAGTTTGGAGTTTGTGTCACTATGGTCCATGACTTTTCAATTGTGACACATTTGACCATGAATTTTGAATCTTGTTTCAAATAAGGACAATTGAAGATACTATTGGATTTTTCAAGGGCAAATTCGTCAATTTGATAAAATATAAATTAATTTGACAAAAATAAATGTCAAAAAATTATTTTTGAATTTTTTAAAATTATTTCTACCTACTAAAGATAAAATTTTATAAAATTGATAAATCTTTTAGACATTTATTATTTTTTTTACCAAATTAATTTTTATTATGTATTTGGATGATGATCATGTAAAATTAATTTTTAAAAATTAATCATGTAATTTTTATTAATTTTTTTTATCAATTTTACATAATTTTATTTTTGGTGGGTAGAAATAATTTTTAAAAATTTTAAAATATTTTTTTGACATTTATTTTTGTCAAATTAGTTTATATTTTATCAAATTGACGATTTTGCCCTTAAAATTAAGCAATGGTATGTTCAATTGTCTTTATTTGAAACAAGATTCAAAATTCAGGATCAAATGTGTCACAATTGAAAAGTCAAGGACTAAAGTGACACGAGCTCCAAACTATAGAGACTATTAGTGTAATTTGCCCCAAAAAAAATACATATCAATAATAAATTTTATAAATATTAATAATTAAAATTGTAAATTTTTTCATGTATCTGAAAATATTTTTTTAAAAATCCAATAATTTGTAATTCTCCCTTTTAGTTAAAAGCCAAAAGTATAAACCAAATGCACTCCTCCACCAATTTTAGATAATTAATTTTTTAAACTTATTTAATCAATTTTTACTTAATTGATAGTCAGAAACACTAAATTAACTAGTCCAATACAAATTTTCAAATAATAAATAGGGAAATGTTATAGTCCACACCTTCAAAAGGATGTGCATAATATGTTAGTTATGTTATATATGGGTTTAATTATCACAAATGGCATAACTCAACATTCTGTGAGTCATAACTAAAAACAAAAGGGCGAATTACATTAACGGTCCCTATAGTTTGGAGTTTGTGTCACTTTAGTCCCTGCCTTTTTAATTGTAATACATTTAACCCTGAATTTTGAATATAATTCCAAATAAGGACAATTAAAAACATTATTGCTCTATTTTAAGGGCAAAATCATCAATTTGATAAAATATAAATTAGTTTGATAAAAATAAATGTCAAAAATTATTTTTAACTCACCAAATATAAAATTATATAAAAATGATAAATCTTTATTATTTTTATATTTTTATTTTTTTACCAAATTAATTTTTAGTGGGTGTTTTGATGATGATCATGCAACAGATAGTTGTTTTTATTGATATTTTGGATGGTTATCATGTAATAAATGGTTGTATTTGTTGGAAACAGATATTTTCGGATGGTTATATTTAATGGATGGTTATTAGGTTTTTAATGTATAATCGATATGTTTAATATATGAAATGTTTTTACTTTTAGATTTTTTAATTTAGTGGATTGGTTTAATAATGATATCAAGGTTGTCATCATATTTGACTTTTGAAAAAATAAAAACTAATTTAACGAAAATAAAAGCAAAAAAAAAATTATTTAAAAAAAAATTATTTCTACCCTCCCAAAAGATAAAATTATATAAAAACAATGGTTTTTAATTTTTTTCACTAATTTTAATTTAATTTCTTAGAAAAAAAAATTTAAAAGTAGATTCTAAAAACAAAATCACACAGAACTTTAAAATCAAAAAAATTTCAACATTATTCATTAAAAAAAATGTCATTATATTTCAAACAACATATAAGTTATCCAACACAATATAAGTTGTGTGATGACTTTGCTATTCAAATAGAACAACAGTGTCTTCAATTGTCTTTATTTGAAACGGGATTCAAAATTCAGGATCAAATGTATCACAATTGAAATGTCAGAGATCAAAGTGACACAAATCTCAAATTATAGGGATTGTTAGTGCAATTCGCCCAAAACAAAAATGCCTATAAACTGAACATCACATAAGTATAAAAAGAACTCTTAGATCATAAATAATCAAAATGATGTCATAATAACAACACAATAGGCCATAATTAAAGATACAAAAATCATAATTAAAATACATGATACATACTACAAAAATTTTCTTAATATATAATAAGGGTAAATTATAGTGACACCCTTGAGATTTCTGTTTAATACAAATCACCCTTACATTTGAAAAATTGCACTTACTCCCTGTCAGATTAAAATGACATATTTGCCCCTTTGCCTTTATACATATAAAATAATAAAATAATACAGATATTTTGTTCATGTCATTTAAAGGGATATAACTATCATTTTCTTTGGTTTAATTGACACAAAAAATTATGTTTTTTTTTTATTTTTTACAGAATTATTTTAATATTTTAAGCAAATTTTTTTTTTTTTTTTAGATACAACCTAATTTAGATATACTTAAGAAGTATAATATTTTGTAATTTTTTTAAATTCACCAAATACAAATATAATATATATACAAAAATTCAATACATTACCTTTTTTTTTGTTGTATTCAATGTTTTTTTAAAGTTTTTTTTATACAAAGTTTATACTTTTTGGTAGAAATAAAAATGAAAAATTATATTCATATATAAAATAGTTTATACCAAAAAATATCATAAAAATATTGTGATAGTGATATTGTTATAAAGATAAATAATGTTTATGAGTGTTTTGTTTTTTAAAGTAAAAAATCATTATTAAACTATATCATTGTGTTTGAAAATTCTATATAAACTTTACGTTGTATATCATCACTCAATAAGAATATGTTCAGATAAAATTTAATGATAGAAAAAGTTGTAAAATCTAGTCATAATGATATGAAAAAGAAATGATAGAAAAAATGGCAAAGTGGTTATTTATAAAATTTTAAGACACGACATCAGCAATCCAATGGACAATTTGTAATAAAATTACAAATCTCAAATAAAAGAATGTAATTTTTCAAATATAAGAGTAAATTTGTATTAAATAGAAATCTAAAAAAAATTTCATATAATTTACCCTATATATAAATAATTCATATAAGTTGTAGTACACAATCTTGCAAATTGTTGCAATCCAAATTTTCCAAAAGAGAAAAGTTCATGAACATGCTGTTCGGTGACAGTAGAGAGCATCACAAGTAAAGTTGAAAATGAATTAGTGGTGAGGATTGCAAAATCAATAATATTGCATGTGTAATAATTGGTGTTTCCCACCAACAAGGGGCATATACAAAAGCTTAATCATGGTGTCAAAAGGCCACACCACACCCACCCACACCCCTCGTTGTCATGGACACCACTTGAGTCCGTTCCTCTCCCTTGACTCTCATTTGTTCAAAAGGTTAGTGCTCCCAACAAGATATGACCTAAACACATCATAGCAGCAGCCAAAAGAACTCTCTTCCCGTCACAATCTTTTTACTTTCAGTTTCTCTCCAAGATTGATCTTATACTGTGGTTAAATCATGAATTTAATAAATAAAAATAAAAATATGTAAAATATAAATAAAATAGTAACATTTTGCATATATTTCATACTTTTTTTTCTATATAATATATATATATATATATTTAAATCTCTACCTAAATCCATAGAATTTAAAATATATATATTATATATGTGTGTGTAAAATATAATTAGTTCTATTTCATTCACATTTCATTTAATTTTTTTCCTTCTCAAATATTTCCTAAATTTATGAACAAATGCATCCAAATATCCTAAAAATAAGTAAAATATAAATAAATATATTTACATTTTACATATATTTTATACTTTTTCTATATATATATATATTTAATCTTTACGAAATCCATAGAATTTGAAAAAAATATATATAGGGAATGGCTTCCCTCTAGTATGGACTAGAGGGTACTGTTGGGCCTATAGAGGCTCACTACGAGTTCCGTTTTGATAATCTGAACTGTTGAATGTGTAGAAATTATCGAATACTATATGCTTGTAAAAAATCACGTTAATCGGATATCGATAGCTGTGTGATCAAATTAGATTTTTGTAAGCCATTTATTTTTCACCGTCCATTTTTTTCACACAAAACTGATTTGATCACATAACTATCGATATCCGATCAAAGTGATTGTTTACAGAACATATAGTATTCGACGAGTTTTACACATTGAACGGTTCGGATTATCGAAACGGGACCTGTGATGGACCTCTACGAGCCCAACAATACCATCCAGTCCATGATTGGACCGGAGGGAAGCCATTCCCATAGATATATGTAAAATGTAGTTAGTTCTATTTCATTCACATTTCATCTTTTTTTTTTTTTTTTTTTTCCTTTTCAAATTATTACTTAAATTCATAAACAAACACATCCTAAATATGCTCTACTTTTGAGTTATAATTTAAATTTTTGATATCAATATTTTTTTAATGTAACTTGTAGTTATTGCTTTTTCTTATGCAATTAAGAACTATATGATAAATAATTGGAAAAAAATTGTAAAAAAGTATTATCCAATTCTTTATAAACATTAATATGTAAAATCATAAATTTTTTCATAATTTTTTAATTAAACTTTGAAAAAAAACACTGACTAGTAATTTCCCTAAGCCACCGTTTGGGAAGAAGGTTTCCAGGTTTTTTTAGTTATTTTAGTCACAAAAAATAAAATAGGTTATTTTAGCCACAACAAACAAAACATTACATCCAACTCATAATCATTACACTATTCTCTCACAAAAAAAGTCAAAAAAGTCAAAAAGTCAAAAAATTCTTTCCAAACCAAGTTTTTTAGCCTAGGCTAAAATAGCCAAAAAAGTCAAAAAGCCAAAAAAACCAACTTATTTCCCAAACAGAGGCTAAATAATTTTCGATGACAACAATCAACACATTGAATGATTGTAGGCATTGCAGATGCATGCTAGCTGCCTTACTTATATATAAATATATATATATATAATAAATTATATAAATGGTCCCTGTAATTTATACATGTGTCAATTTAATTCCTATTATTTTAATTTGCTCGATTTGTCCATTGATTTAACGATTATGTCATATTGGTCCAATAAATAATGGCTGCTAGTTTGGTGGACAGAAACTCAAACAATGTGTCAATTTGATCTTTGTAGTTTACACAATATGTTAATTTGGTTCTTGTTGTTTTAATTTGCTCGATTTTGACAGAGATCAAATTGGCACATCGTGTAAACTACAATGACCAAATTGATACATCGTTTGAGTTTTCGTTAGGGGTGCAACTTAGACAGGCTTAACCCGAGCAACCCGAGCCCAGTCCGATTTTTTTTAGGGCTTAGACAAAATATTTTCAAATTCGGTACGGGTTTGGATAAAAATTCAGAAGCCCGAAATAAATTTGGACGGGCTTGGGCAAAGACTTCAAACAACCCGAGTAATCCGAAGCCCGAATTATACATACATAGATATATAAAAATATTAATATACATACAAATTATTAGCCATTACATGATATTAAAATAATTTATATTATTAAATCATATTGAATATATATTATATATACAAATAATATAAAATCTTACTTTTTTTTCTTTTATTTTCACTCATAAATTGTAAGGACTATTATTGTGACATATCTCTTACATTATATAAATTATTTGTTTTGATAGTATTAAAGATTTGGGCAATGATAGAGACCACTAAAAGTGTGGCTCTAAAGCAACCACTAATGATGCGGCATCTATTTTTTTTTTTTAAAAGAAAAAAAAAAAAGACACAACAACATTGTGGCAGTGGGTGAGACCCACTTCCACATCATTAGTGGTGCCACTAATTAGTGCTCTTACTCATTTCCTAATATTTTCTATAAATATATATATATATATATATAAATAAATAGAGTCAAATTTTAAATGTAAATAGCTGTAAAAAAAAAAAAAATCATTTACAATTCGGGCAACTCGGGCAATTCGGGTTTAACTCGGGTCGGGCTTGGACAGACAATCTCGGGTTACAATTTCTTTTCTTGGGCAGGTCTTAGTACAACTTGGGCTGGGCTTGGACAACCTCCCAACCCGACCGAACTCGCCCAAGTTGCCTCTAGTTTCTCACCAAATCTAACGATGGTTATTTATTGGACCAATATGACACAATCCATTAAATTAAGGGTCAAAATCAAACAAATTAAAATAACATGGATCAAATTGACACATCATATAAATTACATGAACTATTTGCATAATTTACCCATATATATACATATATATATATAAAGAAAATATTACATATGAATAATTTTTTTTAATATTTTAATATGAGTCTTATTAAGGTCTACTTTTGGGGGATTTGGTCAAAACCTCCATCATAATGAAATTTTAATGTATTAAAGATAAGTACAAAAAGTTTTCTTTGAAAAGTCCAACAAATATCACTATTATTAAAATATTAAACTTTAAAATAATATAACTTTTGATATAGATGTTGGTTTTTAATAAAATTAATATTTTTAGAATTCTCTCATTAAAATCTATCAAATAAGATCTATGTTGACTATGAAATTCTTTTTTAAAAAAAAAATTTATTACCGTTAAAATTGATGTGAACAGTAACAGTAACATGCTACTCTATTTGATAGTAATATGTTATTTTGTTTGACAGTAGCATGTTACTCTGATAATATTTTACAAGAAAAAAAAATATTTTACTTTGTTTTTACTCAATTATATATTTTCTCCTTAGGAGGTTTATGAAATAAATAAATAAATTAAGTTATATTTTTTACCAAATAATAATCCAATTGAGGAGTTTTGATTAAATTTCTCTATAAGTAAAAAGAATGCTTAAAGTAATTATATTATTTTTATTGCACTCCTTTTATATATAGTGGACAATATTTTTAAATTTCTTATCACATTCCTTAAAAATATAGGACAACGCATTTTAAGCGGATTAAGGAAAAAATATAGGACAAATTATACTTTTCACCCAACTTATTCATTCAAAGTCTATTTTGATCTCTTATATTTCAATTTTCACTTAAATTTTAAATGATGATGTGACAAGAAATATTGAAATATAAGCTTCATTTGGCATTGATTACGGTAGCCAACTTTTTTGTACTCGGACTTTTTTAATCTCGTTTGGTTTTTGTTTTTAAATTTTTTTGACTTTTATAAGAGAAAAAGTATAATAATTACGTTTGAATGTGATATTTTGTCTTATTAACTTATATAACTTATTTTATCTTTTTATATTTTTTTAGTTTCAAAATGTTTACTAAACGATAATTGAGGGACCAAAGTAAATAAAGCAATGGATATAAAAAATGTACCAAACACTTACATTGGTGTGGTATGAAACTTACACCCATGTGAGTGTTCAATAAATCTTTTAATAAAATATGTAAAATCTCTAAAATTATTCAAGTAAATTTGAAGGGTGAAAAAATCTAATTTTCACTAACTTTGAAGCACGGAGGAAAATTGAAAAATTAGAGTATTAGAAGTGATATGATGGTGACTAAGCAAATTAGTCGAGATTAGCATGCATAAAATGTTGGGGTACTTACCAATTAGTCCTATTCACTAGACTTATTTACCTACAGGTCCTAACTAATAAATTTAAAACTATAAAATAAGAGAGTGATAAATTTATCACTAAAAAATTATTCATAAAAAAGAGACTGATAAATTTATCACTATAAAATTATTCATAAAAAAAAAGACTGATAAAATTTGTCTTTATCACTTAATAAATTATATCAAATAGGACTTAATGGGTAATAAGTCTCAAAGTAGGACCTATTGGGTAATAAGTCTCCCAAGTAGGACCTATTGGTAGTTTACCCTAAAATGTTTGACACCAAAGATTTTTGTCTGTTCAAAAAAGAAAGCGTAAATTATAAATGCACTTTTGAGATTTGATTAAAATATAAATCTTCTTTAATGGTTTTAAAAATTACATTTCACCTTCTGAGGTTTCTAATTTTTTAATAAATTGTCATTTTTATTAATAAATCAAGTCAATTAACAATTTTAATGATGTTAGAAATATGTTTCAATTAATAATTTAGGTAATTTTATTATTATATAGAAAATTAATTATGAATTTTATTTTTTTAGTTAATTCTATTAAAGAAAAAATTCTAACAAAGGAATATTTATAATTTTTCAAATTATGGAAGGCAATCTGTACTTTAAGCAAATCTGTATTTATAATTTACCTAAAAAGAAAATGTTTTTTTTATGTTTGTTTCTTGGTAAACGAGACCAAGAAAATACATTTTGCTCCTTATGTACCCTATTAGAGGAGCATAATAAAATTATTATATAAAAAGCATATAAATACTGGATACATATTATACACCAGCGTCCACAATTACAACGATGTAATCCAAAATTAAGGAGAATAAAAAGACTCTCAATTCTAAGTTCACACACACCACTGGCCGCCATTGGCACATAACTTCAAGCAGTGAGTTGCCAACACATACAACAAGACCTGATTAAGCTTAATTTGCCGATGATGGGTAGGGATTGGATTAAGATTTAATTGGGCGGTGAATAAATTTTGATTAAGCTTAATTGGCCGACGATGAATTGGAATTGGATTAAGGTTTAATTTGGCGGTGAATAAATTTGGATTACGCTTAATTGGCAGCAATAATTATCTCAATTAATTTAATTAATTTATTTATTTTAAATTAAAGCTTAAGGTAGCCATTCTTGATCATCCACTCAAAGCTCAAGTGAGAGAAGGGGCACTTGAGAGTCCAGTAAGCCCAGCCGAATGTGGCTTTACCATAGACTTGTAGTTGGGCCTTACCAAATTTTTTGTAGTCCTCTATTGTCTTCTTGCTTAAATTTGGATGAGCTAGATTGGCTGTTCCCCACTCAGTTGCCCATTCCCCTGCCCAAAAAATAACATACAAAAATAAAAATAAAATACAAATAACAAAAATGCTAATAAGTTTATATATACGATGACAATATTCTTTTTTAAAATTTTTTATTAAAAAAATGCTAAAAACACATCAACTTTTGTAAAAAAAAATATCAAATGTAGTATTAGCAACATTGCATTCATTTTGATAGTATCCACACTCCACCAAAATGAGTACATTTACCAGCATATAACATTTCATGTGAAAGCGAATTTTAAAATAACCATTTAATGAGGTCTGCTATGTAAAATTGGAAGAATTTAGTAGTTCTTTGCACATCTTTAATATATTCATGCAGCACATAATTACTACATGTAAAATCCATCCTATTCAAATAATAATAATAATAAATATTTTTAGAGGATTTGGATTCTATAAAAAAAAAAAAAATGAAAAAAAAAAAGAGGGTCCGCTCCAATTTTTTGTTAGAAAACCTTTAATTTTTTTCTTTTTAATATATGATGTCTTTTACATGTTTACTAATTCACGTAAAAGGTCAGGAAAAAAGAAAAAAGTGAAATTCAATGGATAATTAGAATACAATAAAGGGCATAGAAATTACAATGCAGTAGAGATTTATTTTTAAGTTTGGTCCAAATCACAACCAAGATACATCTCAACTACACAATATGCCTTTTTTTTTTGGGTACCATTTTCATGTTCTAAACCTGTACACCTAGCAATTTTTGTATCATATATTTTTTTTAGGGGGTGAAGAGAGCAAATTCGAACCATGATGAGTATCATTTTTTCTTAATTAATTGGGGTACATACGAATGAAAATTTGAGGATTGTTTGGTTTAATAAGTCGATTCGATTCAACTCAACCGAAGTGTTGGTGTAGACGAAGTCGATGTTCTGCTGGTGATTCATTTTCTTAAAGACAGGCATGAAAATTTGGTAATAATGCACATCAATTGCCGATCCTTTCAACTCCCTGGCTAGAGGGAACAGTTCTGTAGGATCAACAGGTTTCATTCCATATTGCATTCGGCTCGCCATGATCACGTAAGCCGTGGACGAGTGCTTTCTCACAGCATTGTAACCAGCACGGTAGTACTTCTTCAGCTTCTCTAGCGTAACATACGGCGCACACGGCTCGTTCAACAGCTCCACAGCGTAAAGGCTCGGGTGCTTAGCATATCTAAAAGTAATACATAATTTTTATACCGAATGTCATTGTAGACTAATATGTTAATAATGGGATTTTTGTAATTATGAATTATGATGAATTTTACCTGGCAGTTAGAAAGTCTATAACATCTACTGTCTCTTATATGTTTTGGTCAGTCTGTCCCCATTCCACAAACCCATCTCTGGAAGAGCTAACTGCACTGTTAGTTTGAGAACCCGGTGCAGCGTGTAGGTCGATTATAACCTTCATGCCATATTTTCTGGAACCAAATTAACCAAAGGTCCTCATTCAAGATACGGCCATGTAGCTAAGAATGTATTGGAACAGAGGGACTGAAAATTTTCAGGACAGAACATCACAATTTTATAGTAATTCAATTGGCATTCTTAGTTGGGTGAAGGCATCCAGTTGAACTATTGAGTACTAAAAATGAAACAGAGATTATATTTTGAGGATTGACAGTGAATTTAACCCTAAAGTAAAAAATTCATACCGTGCCCACTAGAAGGCATTGTCCAAGGCTTTTAAGGATCCTCCAACGTATGGCACTGGGGGTATTGGACCGAAAGCTATCCACCACCCCACTGGAATTCTCAGTGTTGATTCCATTGCTTGACATGAACTTGAAATCGTCTCCTGTTATGAAAGTGTTCCAGTGCTCCTGCAATGCAGAACATCATCATCAGAACCTTGTAAAATTTTAATTTAGAAATGAGAATTTATAGTGAAAGCTTAATGATCAAATTGTGTTAATTTTTTCAATATGTTTTTATCTTACCCTCATAACTTTTGGTGCCAATTTGCCATAACCATTGGTCACTTGAAACTCACCATCGAATTGCCTCCCAATTTTCATCTCAAAAACAGATGGGTCATCATCTCTCCATCCGCCATTCCCTTTGGAATCAGCTGTCACATGCCCCTCTTTGTTTACCTACAAGTTCATAATATAGTATGTGAATGCTAAATAAAGTTTTAAAGTAAAAAAAAGGGGGGGGAGCAAATTAACCTATAAGAAAAAACCGTTAGGTGCTTTGATTCGAATACGGGTTGAACGATGATTATACTTCAAAATCTGAAACGTTTCTGATCTACCAGGTTCTTTTGAAACAGGTACAATGTAGGATCCCTTTTTGAAACTTTGCAATCCCATGAATTTCTTGTTACAGAGTCTAAAGTGAAAATTGGACTTGTTAATCCTCCACAACTGCACAAAACATTAATTGGAGTTTTTTTAATTTTATTTTAATTTTAAATGTTATTCTTGGTCCAATATTAAATCTTAGTTGTGCAATGCCTCAGATGAATGAAACACAAAAAATGATCCTATGAAAATAATATTTTATATAAACATATATAATATCATTATGAATTACTGATTTAATTTAAACTTTGTAGGATAAAAGAAATGAAAATCAAACCTACAAGTCCCTTTCTTTTCTTTAATTTACCCAAATAATGGTCTTTTCTTATTTAAAAACCATATTTGGCTCCCTCCAACAAAAAAAGAACACTATTTTTTCTAAGTAATTTGTAAGAATGTGAATGCAGATTAATGGGTCAATATTGAAATTAAGCACCAATATTACTCTAATTATATATAATAAGGAGGTAATTAACTTACTGTAAATATTAGTTTTTTTTTTTTTTAACTTACTCTAAATATTAGTTTGGTAGAGCTTTTTTGGTTAGTGAGTGCTAGTCTTCCTCCATTTGTCCTGGGCAAAGAAATTTCCCAGCCTTTACCGATTTTAGCCGCAGATATGTTCCATCCTAACAAAATATATGATCAATGAGGGCAAAATGAATTTGGATTCTCTCCTTGAGCTTGGTCCTTGAGCTCGGTCCTTGAGGGCCTTCGGGTCCACTTTGAGGCCCGATTTTGATAATCTGAACCGTTCATATTTTAATATTTACTCAGTATAACATACCTGTAAAAAATCAAGTTGACCGGATATCAGAAAGTATGTGTTCGAAAAACTGTTTATTAAAAAATAGTTTTTAGTCCCAGTTTTTCGAACACATACTTTCTGATATCCGGTCAACTTGATTTTTTACAGGTATGTTATACTGAGTAAATATTAAAATATGAACGGTTCAGATTATCAAAATCAGGCCTCAAAGTGAACCCGAAAGCCCTCAAGGACCGAGCTCAAGGACCAAGCTCAAGGAGAGGATCCAGATTCATAAAAATATATATACATGTATTAAAATTTTGTTAACCAGCGACTTAAAGGCATTGGCTAACCAAGTATAAAATAGTTTTTTACATTTTTTATGGCATGTAATGGCACGCACTCTATAAAATGTACAACTATTTAAAATTTATCAACAAGTGTTTTTTTTTTTTTCCAATTTTTTTTAACGTAAATTTACACAAACAAACATGTGCATATCATTTACTGTGCTAATCAACATAGAAAAGTGAAAAAAAATTAAACTATTCATCTAGTGATATATCTTTTATGTGTGGATTCATACAGGATATAAAATTTTCTGTCACTTTATCTCAATACATTAAGTCATATGTAATTATGCCATGAAAATTTTATGTTTTGAGAAATGCATTAAGACGGACAATTTGGGACACAAGATCTGTGGCCCCATATAGGAGGTAAACAATAATAAAAATTAAAAAATCATGTGATTATATATAATAACTTCTACAGATATAGATATACAAACCAATAAGTCCTTGTGTGGGATGCCATGAATAAGAGATGGTTTAATCCATCTTTCTACAAGGAGCTAGCCTCCAAGGTTAACACCTCGGACAAGAAAATGGGGATCAGCCTTCCCGCAGGCGACATATACCAAACAAGAAGCAAAAATGCTAATTAATAGCTTCCTTATTGACCATATTATTGTCATTTTTATTTAAAAACCACTCCTAGCTCTTTGTTAATGGAGTGGCAAAAACTAATATAGATGTATGTATGTGTACATATATGTCTTTATAGGATGTGATGTTTTAATTGAAAAGTGTTGTAACGTTCTTGATATCAGTTCATTAAAGATATGAGGGTCGTTTGTATTTGTTTTAATTAATTGTGAGAGAAAGATGCTTTGTTTTGCTGCCTATTTTAGGAGTAGCCAAACAAGGAATAGTATTGAATTTTTGCCAATTTATGTTATTAATTGTGCTATAGAAATGCCAATTTTGTATGTTCTTATTATAATAATAATAATAATTATTATTTAACATTCATTGTAAACTGCTATTATTTGTTACTAATTGTTAGGATTGAATTTGCTTTCACTGAAAAAATAAAATAAAAAAAAGCATCACTGCTACATTTAACCCTAACAAAGGCAAATAACCAATGGGCCAAGCCCACCATGACAAAGTCAAAATTCACCCAAATTACAATCATTCCCCACCCAAAAATAAAAATAAAAATTTAAAGCTTGATATAACCATTGTTGATCATCCATTTCAGACTCTAGTGATTGTTCACATTTTCAGGGTCCAATAAGACCACCCAAACGAAGCCCTCCCATACACTTCCAACTGGGCCACCAAACCTTTGGTAATCCTTTTTTGCTACCCACTTACTTTCCACTTAGCAACCCATTCCCTACAAATTCAAATCATATAAATATGAAAAAAATGGAAACAAAAAACAAACAGATTATTTTGTCTTTTTGGGATTGTGTTATACCTATAAAAGTGAGGGGTCCATTCGATGTAGTAACTTGATTCAACTGTGCTGATTGGTTGTTGTAGAAAATCAATGTTTTGTTGAACACTATGTTGTTAAGCTATTGGAGAAGAGATTGTAGTAATGGATATCAATGACCGAGCCTCTAAGCCGCTGGCAATAGGAAAAAGTTCTTGTGGATCGATTGCTCCTAGACGGTTGACATGATCACATAAGCCGTGGAGGAGTACTTTCGAACAACGTTGTAACCAGCACTATAGTACTTGTTCAGGCTATCGAGAGATGGCTCCAGGTGAGAGGCTCATTCATCAAGCTCAAACTGCATAGAGGCTTGGATTATTAGCATACCTATTTGTGTGCAAAACAAAAAATTATAAGAGACCAATTGTTACCATATTGTTCTATGAAAGTCAAGTATGGTCCAAAATGCATTTTATTAAGAATGGTTGTACCTGGAGGTCAAAAAATCTATAACATTAACTGTTTCTTGTATGTTTTGATCCGATAGTCCCCATCCTTGAGACCCATCTCTAGAAGAGCTATGCTCGTAGCCATTTTGAGAACCAAGTTGCAGCGTGTAGATTAATAATGACATTAATTCCATATTTTCTACAAACAGAAGACCTTTATGAATCAAATATCACCATATATATATATATATATATATTTAAGGTGTTGATTTGTCCATGGCTAGCCTATCATGTTTAGAAATATGCCTAATTTAATTTTACAATGTCTAGTGCGGAAACAAATAATTTTTTGGACAAGTTAGTATTGAAACACTCAAAATTGATACTCAGCTAAGCCCATTGTGTTTCAAAATTCTCACCACGATTGCGAATGCATTGGGGATAGGGCAACATGAATTTTTATACAAAGATTTATTTGTTGTGATTTGCAGTTTTTTTAGTTTTAGATCAATCGAGGGTTAAGAGACATACTGTGCCCAAATGAAAGCATTATCCAAGGCTTGCAAGGATCCCCCAACATAAGGCTGTGGAGGGGTTGGATCACAAGCTATCCACCACCCTACAGGAATTCTTACTGCATTTATTCCATTGCTTGATATGAAATTGAAGTCATCTTCAACTATGAATGTATTCCAATGCTCCTGAGATGTACACAACCCATCAAATTTTCTCGACATATAATTATGATCGTAATTATATGCATCCCTTTAATCAATTCTTTTTCTTATTCTTTTTTCAAATACATCTCCTTCATGTAATAAACCACTTTTTAGTGGCATTTTTACACTGCCTCAATAACAAAATAATTATTTAATTAAATGAATAAGGTGCTATTATTGTCATAACTTGTGGTGCATTCACTGGACCATAACCATTCGTCAATTGAAATTCACCATGTAGCCCCCCAGTGTTTGTAACGATGAAAACAGATTGATTGTCATTTCCCCAACTACCATCTCCTTTTGAATCAGCTGTCACAAGATTCTCTGTCTTTACTTGCAAATTCTTATTGAGAAAGTCAATAAGTAACAATTTTTGTAGATAACGAGATTTATGTAGCTTATGTGTTTGAAAATGCCATTGTAGTCCTTCATAATTTATCAATGTTAAAATAAAACCATGTCATTATTCTTACATTTTTAACATTTTTTTCCCTCTCCTGAACTCTTAGACAAACTGGCAATTTTTTTAGAAAAATGCTTCGGAGCTCGAAATTTTTGAGGCTTGAGCGGCCTGAAATCAAAACGACGTTGTTTTGATTTTTTTTTTTTTCCCTCTCTTTTATCTGTGAAACAGAGGAAGGGAAGAAGAGAGGAGAGAGAGAGAGAAAGGAAGAGAGAAGAGGGAGGGGGAGCTAATCTTCTCACGTCGCCGCCGTCATCGTCACCATTCCTCTTTCGTCACTACTGCACTGTCGCCGCTACACCACTTCCGTCGCCGCCCTGTCTCTTCTCCTCTTCTCTTTTTCTATATGTGTGTGTGTGTGTGTGTGCGTGTGTGTGTGTGTTTAAAGGATGGGTATGGAATTTAGAGGAATCAAGTTCTTGTTGTTGTTGGGTTTGTGGGCTGGAGTGAGAACGTTGATTAGCAAGCTCTGCTGAGAGAAGGCTATGGACATTTTGCTATCCTATGCCAATTGTCTAATACTATACAACTTCCTACTAGTATGTGTTATAAATTAATGTGTTCTTTCTCTTTTGAGTTTTGTTATCTCTGTGCTCTTGCTCAAAGAGGGGATGGATGACCTAATCTGTGTGGAATTTTTTTATTTTAATAATTTTATGTTCTTATAAATAGGTATAAATGGATAAGTATATGTTAGAATAGTAGAGAGAGATAGAAAACAATATGTATTGTATTAAATGAATTGTATTGAATGAATTGTATTGAATGATTTTTCTTATACAATAGAAGGCCTATATATATAGGCTAAGAAAGAGTATCATAATAGAAATCTAATTATGAGAAAGAGTATCATATAAGAGACCTAACTATGGTAATACCTAATATGAAATCAATACCTAATATCTGTAGGAATATACACCATATATACATTAACATCCCCCTCAAACTCAAGGAGGATAAACATCTCGAGTTTGGAGAGAGAAACTAAAACATGAAATAAAACTAAATAAAATAAAAGACAAATAGATTGTAAAATCTGAACGGGAGCAAGGGCGCTTGAAATAGATCAAAGGCCAGAACTAAAGCCGGGAGACAGTTTATGGTCGTGTCGGACCATTGTAGGAACTAATTGAAACTAATGCTAAGACAGTTTAAAGGGGTCATGCCGGACTGATGTAGGAGCTAACCAGAATCAATGTCGGGACAGTTTAAAGGAGTCATGCCAAACCGATATAGGAGCTAATCGGAATCAATGTCGGGACAGTTTAAAGAGGTCATGCCAGACCGATGTCGGAGCTAACCGAAATCAATGTCGGGACAATTTAAAGGGGTCATGTCGGACTGATGTAAGAGTTAACCGGAATCAATGTCGGGAACAGTTTACGGGGTTATGCCGGACCGATATAGAGAACTGGATGTTGAACCAACAAGCGTGGCACACACATAACTTATGACGTGGTACTAAACGATGATGGCAACAGATAACTGAGTGTGCTAGAAGGCGGCTTGGATTGTGCGCCAGGGGACGACTTTGGTGGTGTGCCAAGGAGACGACTTAAAGAGTTTGCCAAAAGGAGGTAGCTTAAAGAGTGTACCGAAAAGAGACGGCTTAAGTAATGCGCTAATGGGGCGGCTTAGAGAGTGCACCAAAGGATGCAGCTTAGATGGTGCGCCAATGAGACAGCTTAGAAAGTGCGCCAAAAGAAGGCAGCTTAGGTAGTGCCAAGGGACAACTTAGGTGGTTTGCATGGTGTATAACCATGTTCACCATGATATAGGTATAATACCCCCCCCCCTCAAACTCAAATAGGTTTGAAGATAGAAACCTATGTGAGGTTGAAGCAGAAGGAAAGACAGAGTGGAGCAGAAGCGCAAAAAAAAAAAAAATTTAAAAATATGATAGAGATATTTGGGATAGGAATAAACCAGCGGATAAAGGAAGAGATCACCACGAAGCAATACTGAAAAGAAAACATTGACAACGAAATAGGTTGAGGTTTGGCAGGCGACCAAGGCGAGGCTGCCGCCCACTGATGAAGCGAAATTACTAGGTTCTTAACCTAGCTCTGATACCATGTTAGAATAGTAGAGAGAGATAGAAAACAATATGTATTGTATTGAATGAATTGTATTGAATTATTTTTCTTATAAAATATAGGCTAAGAAAGAGTATCCTAATAGAAATCTAATTATAAGAAAGAGTATCCTATAAGAGACCTAACTATGGCAATACCTAATATATCTAGGAAATCAATACCTATATATGTAGGAATATATACCATATATATATTAACAGTATATATAGGTATAAATGTGGTGCGTGTGTGTATTTCATAGATTTGGCTTTCGATTTTCTAAATCTATATATGTATGTGTGTGTGTGTTTCAAGGATTTGTGGGTTTGATTTTTGGGTTTGAATCTCTTTGCTCTAATTCTTTCCTCTCCTCTCCTCTTCTCTTCTTCTTCTTCTTCTTCTTCTGCGAGTAATGGAAAAGAAGAAGAAAAGAAAGGACCAAAAAAAAAAGAAAAAGGCAAAACGACGTCGCTTTGTGATTTCGGACCACTCGAGCCTCTAATTTTTCGAGCTACCTAGCAGGGTTGTTTTTTGAAGTCATCACAATCCATTGTTCTCGCTATTTTATGAAGTTTGGCCTTCTAAGGTATGTTTAGATAATTTATGAATAAACAAATAAATAAAGTGCAAAAAACTATTTTTCCATTTCTGATTGGGTTAGGATAACAAAAAGGAGGATGGAGGCTGTTTAGGTGGTTAGGATAATAAAAAGAAGGATGGGGGCTGTTTGGGCTTGTGGATCCTAACGGGTTCTGTTTTGATAATCTGAACTGTTGATTTTGTTGAGCACTTCATGTATTTCATCTACAAAAAAAATTAGGTTGATCTGATAATTGTAACTTATTTACTTTATCATGTTTTTCATTAAAAAAATGGACAATAATTGTATTTTTAAAAAATAAATCATACATTTTTTTATGATAAAAATAATAAATTGAACAAGTTGTAATTATCAGAACAATCTAATTTTTTATGGATGAAATATACAAGGTGCTCGACAAAATGAACTATTCGAATCATCAAAACAAGATCCGTGACCCACAGACCCAAACATTCCCCTCCAATTTAGATTTTAGATTTGAGAGAATTCTCCTTTTAATGAAAATAATATATATTTATATTTATCAAAACGATTCGTTTTTTTTTTTCAACGATTCTATTAACGTGTGTTCTTAAACACATATTAAAAAAATCAGTGGTGCTACATGCACCAATTGGTATACCAATTAGTGTATTAACATATTCTTGAATATTGTCACTTCAAAACTATGGACTCACCCATTATACAAATTATAAAAATTTAAAACTTCTAAAATTATATCACATCACTAATTAGTATACTAATTAGTGCATATAACTTTATTCTAAAAAAATTAAAATATTTATACATTTTATATAAAAATAATATAATAAAAATTGTATGAATATTTTAAGTCACGTAACTTTTAGTTATGTCTCCAAAACGAAACAAACCAAAACAAAACAAAACAAAATAAAAATATTTTTATATCACATCACTAATTAATATACCAATTGGGTTCATGTAATTTTATTCAAAAAAAATTAAAATATTATACATTTTATATAAAAATATATAATAAAAGTTGTATGAATATTTAAGTCACATAACTTTTAGTTATGTGCTCTTAAAAAAAAAAAACTTTTAGTTGTATAATTTTTGTTGTCACGTTAGTTTGGGAAGATTTTTGGTATTACTTTTTGGATAGAGTAATCTTAGAGATTTTAAATATTTTATTAATATTTTTATCAAATATTTTATATAGATGTAGGATTTATATAGTGTGAGTCTCACACTCATGTAAAATATTTGGTAAAAATATTAATAAAATATTTTAATCCTTAACATTTTCCCCTTAAAAAGTTATAAACACAAACCTTTTTACAGAATTATTCATAGATGAGACATTCTACTCTTTTGTCTCTCATCTGTGAACAATTTTATGAAAATTTTCTGTTATAGCACAACTCTTACTTTTCAAAATACACTGACTTATTTAGGGATGATTTGGAATATTCTAAATAAGTGTATTTTTTAACCTAAAAAAAAATTTGTGCAGAAAAGTATATAAAGTGATTAGAAAAGTAGAGAGAATATGTTAATAAATGTTGATTGATGTGACCCAAATAAATGTATGTATACAAATAAAAAGAAAAGTACACTTTTTTAGTTCTTCCCAAGCAAGCACTTAGGCCTCGTTTGGAAACATATTTTTTTAGTAACTTTTTAATTTTTTGGCTAAAATATGATATAAAAAAAATTAGTATGTTTGAGATGACTTTTCAATTTTTTACGAAAAGATATGTAAAAAATAGAAAAAAAAAGATAATCTTTAACTTTTAAGTATAAGTTGTTAGCTTTTTAATTTTTTTAATAATTTTTTAACTTTTTAATTAAAAAAATCACTTACCAAAAGTGACCTTATTAGTTTATTTTTATTTTTTGAAAAAGTACAGAGGAAAGAAAATTCCTTTCAAACGCCACTAACTTTATGAATTTTCATTTGACACGTACATTGAATGAGACCCATTACTGTATTGCGGAAGTTGCCGAATCTGATTCTTATCTGGTTGGCCCAGTGCTGCTGACAACCAATAACATAGGCTTTAACTTTATGCTTTTCTGTAATTCCATAGAATTATCTTGTTTGAAGTGGATGCATATAGTTAATTACATAAAATAACACACACAAAATATATATATATAATATAATTTATAATTTAGATTGAAGCAAGAAAGACAAATTACACTATTCGTTTTGCTTGTATTATGTTTTAAAAATTGTGACTATCAATCTTTTACACTTTTGATCAAATTATAATTTGAATTTATTCTGAGTTTCAAAAAATGCATACAAAGTTTAAATTATTGAAGAATAAAGGAAAAAAGCCATTAGAAATTTTTATCCGAACTCGGTTCAAATCATTAAAATTTCTGACAATCTCAAACGCTTCGGATCTACCTGGAGTATCTGCAACAATAATTACCATGTCGATCCCATTTCCACCACTATCTACTCCCACAAATTGTTTGTTGAACGCCCTTAATTGATAGCTCGTATCATTGATCCTCCACAACTTCACCACAACAATGACAAAAAACAGAGAAATTAAAGCAATTTTACAAAATTTAATTCAGACCCATCGAAGAAAACATAAAGTCATCTGTGTTTTTCTACAAAAAAAAAATAATAATAATAATAATTTACTTTGAAAAAAAAATAATAATAATAATTTACTTTGAATGTTTCCCAACTAGAAGCAACAGTCCTGTTGGCAACTATGATTGAACCTCCCCCTGTCTCGGCGCAAAGGTATTTTCCAGCCGTTACTGATTTAAACTGCAGCCCAGACCCATCCTAATCATCAAAATTCAAAACAAGATTGAGCTGTTAGAAGATGAAAAATCAAAACCAAGAAATTTTGGATGTTTTTGTTTGTGTAAAAACCAAGAAATCTTTTTGGGATGCCATCGAAGAGAGATGGTTTGATGCATCCTTCTGTGACCAACCAACCTCCAAGATAAACGGCTCGGATTTTGAAATTGGGAGTAGGCCTCCCATGAGAAAGAGAGAGCATAGAACTGAGGAAGATACAAAAGCATAGGAGTGGGTGTCTTCTTGTTGAATGTGCTGTTGCCATTTTGATCCTTCTCCAACTTATAGTGCTAGTCTTTCTCTCTCTTTTTTTTCTATAGGTTTCACTCTCACATTCCTGCACAGGCGCGCACACATACCTCTATACACATGAAAAATTATTTCGTTGTCTGAGTATGGCGTTGTCACATCCTTTATTAATTATAAATTATTATGTCTCTTAATATTTATCAATCATTCAATATAAAATTATAAATTCTACATTTTCTACGATCAAAACGCACCTAAAATATCATGTGATCATATTCAAGACTATCAAACGCACCTAAAATTATATATACCTATCCTAATTTGATAAAGGAAAGGAAAATGATTTAAGAACAGAAATTTATATGAGTTTATCACTAGCATAATATCATAATGTGACTTTTGTAATTAAATAATGGAAAATGATTTGTTCCTCTAAAAATGTCCCCCTAATCTCCCTAATGCCCAAAACGACGTCGTTTTGGGCTTTTTTTTTTTTTTTTTTTTTTTGAAATTTAGGGGGATTAGGGGGCCATCTAATCTCCCGAAATTTCAAACCAAGGCAAAAAAAAAAAAAAAAAACCCAAAACGACGTCGTTTTGGCATTAGGGGATTAGGAGGGACATTTTTAGGGGGACAATCATTTTCCTATCTATTATGAGTGTTTGAGATTGACTTTTTGTCAATTTTAGTTTTGTTTTTAATAATTTTTTAAAAGTATTTACACATTTAGGTTTATTTGACCAAACAAACCTGAAAAGAAAAAAAAAAATTAAGAAATTAAGAAAAAAAATTCCTGAAGGCAAAAAGACAATTCAAAAAAGTTGATTTTTTTAGCTTTTAGGTTGGCCTCTTTTTTAGATTTTCTTTAAAAAAATCACCGAGGATTGAAAAGTTTTAAACAAAATGTAATGAGTTTAAGAACTTTACCAACAAACTATTTGGAAAAGTACTCAATAAACTACATTCATGCAACATTTTTTTTTTTTTTTTGTTGTTGTGATTCATATCACATTTATTTTTGTTCATTTCATTTTTAATTTTCACTAATTTCATTAACAACAAATAAATAAAAAAGTGATATTACAATTTGATTTAAATTATAAAAGATTGACTCTCACAATTAAAAGTGAAGAGTCTAAAATAAGATTACGAAAAAAATATATGAATACTAAGAGTGTGTGAGTGATTTTCTGATCACACTGCCCTCCTTAGTAATTCAGCTGTAGAACACAGGCAGAATAGATGGCACCCTGCTGTCCTGCACAGAAAGAAAAGGCTCTGGCGGTGGTTCTTCCACCCGGAGGCACTCCGACGATCAAGTCAGTATATCTCTTAAAGATAAATCAATTATTCAACTTACAAGCTTGAGCATAAAAAACATACCTTAGACCCATGGGGGTGCCTCTCTTTTATAGCCAACTCAATCCTAGTCCCAATGGGAGCCTAACTCCAATGGACTCAGGATTACTGCTAATCTGCGACTCCCAGTGGGATTAGGATAAACTCTCTAAGAGTTTATCTTACCCAAACTGAAGTCTTTTTTCATCTTTGGACTCTCGTCCCTTATCCGCTTATCCCGGATTCCGATATCTTCGGAGATAACCTCAGCAACTCCGAGATCACCTTGGCATAACTACCACGACACGTGGCACCTCGGCCGACACGTCGGTGTCATCACGCCACGTGTTGGTACTTAGAAAATATATCCCCACAACTGCCCCCTAGGTTCTATTACCTCGGCATCTTGAGGTGATGGAACCTACATCGATACTTCTTTCCAGTGCGTCGGCTAAAACATCTTCTGCCGAGATCATTTAATTCAGGCCGACATGTCTTCATGTGAACAAGATTTCCCATGGACTTCTTCACGCGTGTAAGCTGTCAAGCATCACTTTTCAACTGTTTCATTTACGCGTTTGATCCTCATTGGCCCGTGTCTGCGACGCGCCTGAAAATTATTTTCCCTGCGTGCGCCGTCTGACGTGTGCGTTGCTCCAGGCGCAATAAATGCCCTGTTTGCCGCCGTTTCAAGTTTTTGATAAAACTTTTCTTTCTTTCTTCCTTTCTTTACTTTTGCACTGGATTTACTTACTCTTTTTCTCTCTAAACTTTCTCAAATCCGCCATTGCTCTAGCTCCAAGCTCTGCAACCGTCTTCAATCTTCCATTTCAGCGAAGCTTTCACCGTTCCGTCGTGTCTATATCCGTTGTCTGACCTCGGCAATCTTCATACCGACTCCAGTTATCTTGGTAAGCCCCTGTTCCTTTCATTCTTAATTCCTCTATGCTCGTTTGCTTTCGTGCTGCCATTACTGCTTTGTTCAAACCTTTGATTTACTGAACTATTCATCTGGATGCGTCTATTCCATGATTTCGCTATGTTTTGAACACTTGCACTGTTTCACTACTTTTTTACCACTGTTCTTGAGCCTGTATTTCTTGTATTCTTTATGCTTTTGAGAACCCCACCTCTGTTCTTTATTCTGAAACTTCATTCTTATTTCTGTATTTTTTCCAGATCTGTGCCTTCAATCTTTGCTTTCGTAGATTTAGGTTTGGGATTTGTCTATAGAACCTGCCAATTCTTAGGAAAAACTGAAACAATCGTAACCTGTGTTTACCTAGGTTTTTGCCGAGGTTCCTATAACCCTTTAAGAACATCTTTTTCTGTAACCAAATTCCTTTACGCCGAAATCATGGGTATGTGGAGACATAGGGTAGATACCCCTACCAAACTTGAATTCTTTAGGAAAGAGTTCGCCATTCCTGCCGACGTCCATCTGAGACTGGCTGGGGATGACGACTCTATCATGCCCACAGATAATACGATGCCCTTCCCTATTGCTGCTTTTACTGAATGTGGACTCCGGCTTCCACTTGATCCCCTTTTTCGTGAAGTTCTCCACTATTACAAGTTGAACCCCATGCAGCTTACCATCAACTCCTACCGAGTGATCAATGGTATCATAGCCTTAGCTAGGCAGGAAAACGTTAGGATTACCCTTGCCGACATTCAATTTTGTTATACCATGTGTGCCCTTAACCTCAAAGAAAAAGGCTACGTTTATTACCTCAAGCCGAGGTCCACCGAATTTAAAATCGTAGCCGACCTCCCAGACTCCAACAAGGGAGCTGGAGATGATTACGTTATTGCTTCGGAAAATTGGGAGTTTGGCGCAGACGAGGACGCTCATCTGTACCCTCTTCCTCGATCAGTTAAGGAGGGCAAGGGTAAGAGCCCAATGTCAATACTTAGTTGTTTCTTTCCAAGTGTTTCAATATTTTATCGTTTCTAATGTCTGTTTTCTTCTTGCAGACGTTCGCAAGCCACCGAAAAATTTCGCCAATCTTACGTTCCCAGCAAGGATCTGAAAAAGCTCCTGGACTTGCCAGTTCATAAAAGAAAAGCCCCTCTTCTTCTCAACTTTACCCTACATACAAATCAATTTTGCCCAACGTCCCCAGAAGAAAGAAGAAAAGCATGTCTCCACCTTCTGCCACAACTCTAACCGCTTCTACATCCCGAACAGATCAAGGATCAACATCGGATCCAGCCGATCAACCATCAACCTCAGCTCCATACTTGATCCCCATACCTTAACGAAAATGTCGGCGAAGACTTGTCAAAACTGCCGAGATGGGTCGCCCAAAGCCTGTTGCCGCAGATCTCCTAGCCGACCTCCCTACCGATGTTGATGCTGCCCCGACTCAATCCATGCCCCCACCAAAGCCAAAAAGAACTAAGAAGGCCCAACCAAAGGCCAAAGTAACTCAGGTTGAATCTGAGGATACTTTGCCTATTTCTAAGCTGGCTGAGAGTGAGAAGTCTCTACCCTCTGTTGGGAAGAGGCGCTCTGAAGCCCAGCCATCAGAGTCCCAGAAATCAAAAAAGCCGAGGTCTTCCTCTGCAACGACTTCGAAGTCCAAAGTACCAAATGTCCCCTGGACGCCTGAGATTACCCTGGAGAACAAGCATGTTCTGGCAAGTGATAGCGCCGATGACATCAATGTCGGCGTTGCACTCAGTACAGCCCTTCTTCTTCCAGGCGATCTGGAAAAGAACGCCGAGTTGAGCGAGTACGAAAATTACGCTCTGATGCTTCAACGCTGTGTTCAAGTAAGTGTCTTCACCTGGTAACCTGTCTTTCTTTCTTTGTTTCATACTTGCAAAATTTTGTAATATCTTTTACTTTATGTTCTTTGAGGCTGTTCAGCATGCCCATTCCTTCTCCATGCAATCTTTCGAGAACAGGGAGAAGTTAACTGATATAAAGAAGGAGTATTCTGCCCTCCAAAAGATCAACAAGAGTCTTTAAGCAAAAATGAAGAAGTTGGAGGATCAGGCTGAAGCTGCCACTAAGGCCCAACAGATAGCAGAAGAAAAAGCTGAATCTGCTGAGGCTATCAGGAAGGTCGCCGAGGCCGAGAAAAAAGAGGCCGAGGATAAAAAGGCCCAGGCCGAAAAGGAGCTTCAGGAGGCCTTGGCTACGAAAGAAGCCGAAATCAAAGAAGCTGATGAAAGGCTTATGCCCAAGGTATAGTCGACGTTACTGAGGACTACAAGCTTCAAGTCAGGCAGGCATGCAACAGGGGCTTCTCCCTTGGTTGGATGTCCTGATAAAGAAACTTGACCTCCCTGCCGATTCACCTTTCCGCAATGCCGATGCTATCCCACTTCCATTTCCTCCACCTCCACCTTCAACTCAAGCCGAAGACGAATCGGAGTCTGAATCCGAGGATGAGGATAAGGATGATGATGAGGCTCTAGTAAGGAAGTCTAAAGATGCCACTGAGACCAAGTCCCCTCCTCAGGATAATTAAGTCCTAGACTTGACTTATGAGGAGGAAGATGAGGAGGTTGTCAAGGAGGCTACTCCTGAACAAGCATCATCTGACGTTCCTCCAACCGATCAAAGTCTTGACCAAACACTTGCCGAAATCGATGCCGAGATCGTGGCAGAAAAGGCTGCCGAAGTAGTTCTTCAGGAATCTGCCGAGGTAGTTCTCCAAGAATCTGCCGAGGTCTAGACTCAAATTGCGCCTGAAGTGTGAAGAATCACAACCTTGATATCTTTTGTACTTTTTTGTTTTCTGGATAATATAAGTTTCTTGTATGGCCGATGTGCCTCCAGTTTATGTTGAATGTTTTAATATAACTTTCTTTGAATGTCTGCACTCTTTTTCTTTGACTGCCTCTATATGATTCTATACTTAGAATATTTTGCATGCCTTTCAAACTTTGCCTTCTTTGTGCAATTTTCTCGGGGTTACATACCTCGGGTATAATAACTGCAAGCTTTACTTCGGTAAGATACTGACTTGCAAACTTTTCATAAATTTCAACAAGTGTTTAAACAGTGATCTCGGTCTAACCTACTTGTAAATTGCTACAAATTTCAACAAGGATTAACATATACTGTAAACTTTTCTCAAATTTATAACAAGTGCTAAACAATGATCTACTTGTAAATTGCTACAAATTTCAACAAGTGTTTAAACAATATACTTAGCTTTTACTTCAACCTGTAAATTGCTGCAAATTTCAATAGATGATCATATGTCGGGTTAACATCATCTTGTAAATTGCTACAAATTTCAACAAGTGTTAAGCATTTTCTCTGATCTAACCAACCTGTAGATTGCTATAAGTGTTTAAGTAATAACCTCGGCTTTACTTCGATTTGTAAATTGCTACAAATTTCAACAAGTGAAGATAAAGAATCAGCTTAACTTCAACTTGTAAATTGCTACAAATTTCAACAAGTGAAGACAAGGAACAATCTCGGCTTAACTTCAACTTGTAAATTGCTACAAATTTCAACAAGTGAAGATAAGGAACAAACTCGGCTTAACTTCAACTTGCAAATTGCTACAAATTGCAACAAGTGAAGATAAGGAATCAGCTTAACTTCAACTTGTAAATTGCTACAAATTTCAACAAGTGAAGATAAGGAACAAACTCGGCTTAACTTCAACTTGTAAATTGCTACAAATTTCAACAAGTGAAGATAAGGAATCAGCTTAACTTCAACTTGTAAATTGCTACAAATTTCAACAAGTGAAGATAAGGAATCAGCTTAACTTCAACTTGTAAATTGCTACAAATTTCAACAAGTGAAGATAAGGAATAACTCGGCTTAACTTCAACTTGTAAATTGCTACAAATTTCAACAAGTGAAGATAAGGAATCTCGGCTTAACTTCAACTTGTAAATTGCTACAAATTTCAACAAGTGATAAGCAGTTAAGCATTTCTTCTTCTCTTTGCCCCCAATGTGAACCTGAGTTCCACTTGGGTTCTCATTATTCAGAAATAATATTGCGCATCTTTTATCAGTGTAGAGGAATTCTGCTATGATTTTATTGAACATTGAAAAAATAACAAGGAACATCTAATGATAGTAAAATTTCAGATTACAAGTGTTCCATGGTCTAGGTAATGCTTTGCCCTCGTTATCTTCAAGTCGATAGGCTCCATTGCCTAATACCGAAGTGATTCTGTAGGGTCCTTCCCAGTTTGGGCCAAGCTTGCCCTCTCTGGGATCCTTCTTGTTGCCGACGACTTTTCTCAGGACTAGGTCGCCGACTTGAAAATCCTTGGATTGACCTTCTTGTTGTAAGCTCTGGCAAGCTGTTGCTGGTATGCTGCGAGCTGAATTGCAGCTTCTCTCTTCGTTCTTCCAAAAGATCCAGATCTCGGGCTAAGAGTATCATTAGTCCCATTCTCAACTCCCTGGGTTCGGATCCCTGGGATGCCGACTTCCAGTGGAATGACTGCTTCTGTGCCATAAGCCATGGCAAAGGGGGATTCCCCTGTTGATCTTCTCGGCGTAGTCCGATATGCCCAAAGTACGTTGGGCAATTCGTCTACCCACTTTCCTTTTGCTGCCTGCAGCCTCTTCTTTATTCCATCCAAAATTACTTTGTTGGATGCTTCTGCTTGCCCATTACTTTGGGGAAAACTTAGCGTTGAAAAATAATTTTGATCTTGAATTTCGCACAAATTCTTGATAAGTTTGCTGTCAAACTGTGTTCCGTTGTCGGCAACTATTGCTCTTGGAATCCCAATCTGGTGATGATGTTTCTCCATATAAAGTTCTTGACATCCACATCTCGGATTTTGGCAAGAGGTTCTGCCTCTATCCACTTTGTGAAGTAATCTGTTGCTACCAGCAAGTATTTTCTCTGCCCAGTTGCCTGGGGAAGTTGGCGAACAAGATCCATGCCCCACTGAGCAAACGGCCAAGGGCTGGACACTGGATTTAGGTCAGCAGCTAGCTGGTGTATCAGAGGTGCAAACCTTTGGCATTGTTCGCATTTCTTCATGTATGCTTCGGCATCTTTTTGCATGTAAGGCCACCAATACCCCTGGGTAATGGCCCTATGAGCTAATGATCTACCCCCAGCATGGCTTCTGCAAATTCCTTCATGAATTTCATACAAGAAATCCTCAACCTGCGAAGGGTGTACACACCTTAAGAGGGGTCCAGTGAAGGACCTTCTGTAGAGATGTCCGTCCGCTGTCAGACTGAATCTTGCCGACTTCAATCTGACCTTGTGTGCCTCCTTACGGTCTTCTGGCAGCTTTCCTTCTTTCAGGAATGCAACAATTGCATCCATCCAGCTTGGTCCCATACCCACGCACACTGCTTTATGCTCTGTGATCGGTGGTTCTATGCTCGGGCTCGACGTAGAGTCGATCATTATTGTCCTTCTTTTTCCAGTCTGTACTGAACTTGCCAGGTTGGCCAACGCGTCGGCGTGGTTGTTATCATCTCGGCTTACTTGAAGTAGTCGGCAATTCCGAAATAAGGCTGCCAATCTAATGACCTCTTTTGCATATGCCGACATCCTCTCGTCTCTGGCTGCAAATTCTCCTGTTGACTGATTAACAATTAATTGTGAATCACAAAAAACTATTACCTCATCTGCTTCTGCTGCTGCTGCCAGCTTTAGCCCTGCAATTAATGCTTCGTATTCTGCTTCATTGTTTGAGGCCTTGAACCCCAAATGGATGGACTGTTCTATTATTTCTCCGTCTGGAGATATCAGCAGTACTCCTACTCCCGCCCCTTGCCGGTTTGAACTTCCATCGACAAACAGTCTGAAGGAGTCTCCGATGTAAATGCTGCAGGGTCTGAGCTTTTCCTGCCTTTGTTCTTTTGTCTTTGGATGGGCTTTTCCTTGCTTGCTTGGACATCGTTCATCATGGCTCAACGGAACCCGATGTTTGATTGATTCTGGCGTGAACTCGGCCACGAAGTCGGCCAAAACTTGGCCCTTAATTGCTGTTCTTGGCCTGAACTCCAGGTCATACTGGCCCAGGGCTACTGTCCATCTTGCTATCCTTCCTGTTAAGTCTCCTTGTTGCAACAAGGACTTTAGTGGGTGCTCTGTTAGGACCACAATCTTGTGCACCTGAAAGTAATGGTTCAACTTCTTTGAAGCCATTACTAAGGCTAGCATTAATTTCTCCAGTGGTAGATACCTTATTTCTGTGTCGGCCAAGGTTTTGCTTACATAGTAAACAGCCTTTTGCTCCCCTTTTTCTTCTCCGATTAACACCGCACTTACTGCGTGTTCTGAAACAGCTAAGTACAAAAACAGCTCTTCCCTAGGTTCAGGTGTTGAGAGGACTAGAGCTGTAGTTAGATACTTCTTTAGGTCGGCCAACGTGGCCTCACATTCCTCTGTCCAAAGGAAATCCGTGGCTTTCTTCACCAGGTTGAAGAAAGGTTTACATTTGTCTGAGCTTCGGCTTATGAACCTGTTTAGGGCTGCGGCCCTTCCGGTAAGTTTCTGTACCTGTTTCGCCGATGTTGGGCTCTGTAATTCTAGGATGGCCTTGATCTGATCTGGGCTAGCCTCAATGCCCCTTCGTGTTACCAGGTACCCCAAGAATTTACCAGATCCAACTCCAAACGCGCACTTGGATGCGTTGAGTCGGAGCCGATATGTTTTGAGTATCTTAAATACCTCTTTTAGGTCGACAAGATGACCCTTAGGATCCTTGGTCTTTACGACCATATCATCGATGTAAACTTCCACTGTTTGGCCGATCAAGTGTCTGAACATCTTGGTTACTAGCCTTTGGTAAGTTGCTCCTGCGTTCTTCAATCCAAAAGGCATTACTTTGTAACAGTACAGGCCTTTTAGAGTGATGAATGCTGTCTTCTCTTCATCTGGAGGGTACATGGCTATCTGGTGGTACCCCCGGTAAGCATCCAGGAAGCTCATCCTTCCATGTCCAGATGTGGCGTCTACCAACTGGTCAATCTTGGGTAGAGGAAAGCTGTCTTTGGGACAGACTTTGTTCAGGCTTGTGAAGTCTACACAGACCCTCCACTTACCGTTCTTCTTTTTTACTACGACAGTGTTTGACAGCCACGTCGGATAATTGACTTCTCTGATGGCCCTGGCCTCCGGAAGTCTGTCTACTTTCTTCTCCACTGCTTCGACGTGCATCAACGTCGGTCTTCTGGCTCGCTATATCACAGGCTTGGCCGACCTGTCGACATTCAGTTTGTGGCATGTGACCTCGGGGTCGATGCCAGGCATTTCATAAGGTGTCCAGGCGAACACCTCTATGTTTGTTCTAAAAAAGGCTTCCAGTTCCTTTTCTTCTTCTTCGACTAAGCCTGAGCCGAGAAGAAAGAAGCGCTCTTCATTGGCCTCCTAGACAAGGATTTTCTTTAGTGTTTCCTCACTCTTCTCGGTCGGCTCCTTGCCGACATCATCTAGGACCTCCATGTCCTCATCTTCAATTTCTGCTTTCCCTGGTTCTTGTATGTTGCAGGTTGTTTTCATTGCTGCGATGGAGCAATTTTTTGCCTGCAGCTAGTCTCCTCTGACTTCTTCAATTCCATGTTCTGTTGGGAACCGCAATAGTTGATGCAACGTTGAGGGAACTGCCCCCATTGCATGCAACCATGGCCTCCCCAAGATGATGTTGTATGGTGAAGGTGTGTCAATCACGATGAACTCTGTCCTGATCTTCTTAGTGCCAGCTTGTACTTCCAAGTTTGTAGCGCCCAGTGGCCACGTCGGCGTTCCATTGAAGCTGACCATCGGGCCATTCGATTGCTCCATGTCATCTGGGTGAAGGCCCAGCTCCTTGTAACATCTAACATACATGATGTCACAAGAGCTGCCTTGATCTATCAGGATGCGTTTCACTTGGCACTCCTCAACCTGGAGGGATACTACCAAGGCATCATTATGCGGGTGCTGGACCATCTCTAGGTCGGCTTCGGTGAAGGCTATCATCGGGCCTGGGACTCTTCAGGCCGAGGTCTTTTCTGTCCGACCTGGTTCACGTGTTGCAGGTGTTTTACTCTTTGGGTTTCCCCCCGTATGTCGTTTTTCGTTCACCTTGGAGTGAATTACGTTAACCACCCTAGGTCCTCCTCTCTGTGGTTGCTGTGCTGGAGGAGGCGGGGCTGCTGGTGCTTGAGGCAACCTTGCCTGCTCTTCTCTGGTCCTGGTTTCGTCGACAAGATCCCTCAGATGGCCTTGTCTTACTAAGTCCTCTAAGTATGCTTTTAGGGCTCTGCAGCCCTGAGTTGGGTGCCCTTCTTCATTGTGGTAAGCACAACGCCTACCAACGTTCATGCCCATGTATTTCCCTGGGGCCTTTGCTGGTGCTCTGAAATAGGGTTGATTTCGGATTTGATCCAGGACTTTGTGGACCGGGATTCGGAACACAGTCGTCACTGCCTGTTTGCCCCTCAATTCTGTCTCTTCTTTGCTAAATCCGTTGTTACTTCGGCCTCGCTTCGGCGAGCCGTTCCCTTTTTCCTGTTTTACCTCTTCATTCCCCGATGTATCCTCCTCGGCTCTGGCATACTTCTCGATTCTTGCCATGAGCTCTTCCATGCTCTTCGGCAATGTCTTTGCCAAAGATTTCCGCAGTGAACAGTCATCTTTTAGGCCGTTCTTGAAAGACACGACCGCCACTTCTTGGTTGCATTCGGGTATTCGATTGAACACCTCATAGTATCTTTTTGCATAGGCCCTAAGGCCTTCATCCTTGCTGATCTTCAGAGCCATTAATGCGTCCACCCTTAATGGCTGTAGCTTATTTGTCACGAACCTGGCCACAAACATCTCGGCCAGACCTTCCCACGTCTTCACACTTCCCTTTGGCAGTTTGTGGAACCAATCTGATACAATCTCCCCAAAGGATGAGGGGAACACTTTGCAGAGCAACAGCTCGTTTCCACTGTATAGTGCCATTGAGTTCTAGAATAATCCAACGTGGAAGTTAGGATCTGACTTACCATCGTATATTTGAAACCTCGGCATACTAAATCTCTTCGGTGCCTCAAATTTGTCCAGCTCTACCGAGAACGGTGTCCTCGGCTTGTCGGGTGAGGTAACCTCGGCTTCAGCATTATGTTCCTTCCTCTTGAGGTAATTTCGCAGGTCTTCTTTACTCCTCCCTAGAGCTCGGCTATCTTTTGACTTCAGTCTTTTTGGTACACTACTTTCGGCCTCGTGGTGGGCCTGTTTTGATCTTTCTCCATGGGTTGTGTCGAAGCAGAGTGCCTGTCCCTGGACATGCCGATGTTCTCTGGGTTCTGGGTCCTTCGTGTGATATGTCCTTTGGGACTTCTCTTGTCTCGGCTCCTCTCGTCCGACTTCCCTGGAAGGCGGGTGAGAGTGCCTTCCACTCCTGGTGTGTTGAGGTACTTCGGGAATTGTTTTCCTTCCTCCCTTCTGGGTATTAACTGCTGGAATCGGCGTGTCCTGCAACGGGTACGGTGGCTGCATGACATTGTTTTGCATCATGAAGTCGACGACCGACTGCAGGTCTGCCAACTTGTCTGCCAATTCTTTTACTTCCTCATCCGTCCGTAGGCACCTGTCCTCCATACCTGGAGGTTATCTTCGTTGTAGTATCTGTCTTGGTCTGTCTTCTTTGAAGTGTCGCCCTCCTGGCCGACGTCTTTTCCTCCGCGCCCCTGGTCACGGGCTTCTTCGTTGTGGTTGTCTCCTTCAATGTCAAGGTCGATAGGCCTGCCACTCCCAGTGGGAGCATCATCCCCAGCCTTTTCTTTTTGTACGTTACTGGCCATCTATTCGTCTTTCTTTCCCACAGACGGCGCCAAATTGTGTGAGTGATTTTCTGATCACACTGCCCTCCTTAGTAATTCAGCTGTAGAACACAGGTAGAATAGATGGCACCCTGCTGTCCTGCACAGAAAGAAAAGGCTCCGGCGGTAGTTCTTCCACCCGGGGGCACTCCGACGATCAAGTCAGTATGTCTCTCAAAGATAAATCAATTATTCAACTTACAAGCTTGAGCATAAAAAGCATACCTTAGACCCATGGGGGTGCCTCTCTTTTATAGCCAACTCAATCCTAGTCCCAATGGGAGCCTAACTCCAATGGACTCAGGATTACTGCTAATCTGGGACTCCCAGTGGGTTTAGGATAAACTCTCTAAGAGTTTTATCTTTACCCAAACTGAAGTCTTTCTTCATCCTTGGACTCTCGTCCCTTATCCGCTTATCCAGGATTCCGATATCTTCGGAGATAACCTCGGCAACTCCGAGATCACCTCGGCATAACTACCACGACACGTGGCACCTCGGCCGACACGTCGGTGTCATCACGCCACGTGTTGGTACTTAGAAAATATATCCCCACAAAGAGTAATTAACTTTTTTTTTATTATTATTATTAATAAAATATCCAAGCCCCTCAAAGTGGTTAATTAATGGAAAGTAAATCCCACTTGTACCAAGTTGATCGACATCAAGAGTCAAGATGATTGCAGTGGCATATGTGGGCATTTCAACCAACAGATGATCTTCATTGTGATATGATATGAGCATCTAACTGCATATATAAGAATCCATTTATCAATCACCTTTATGACGATGCTTACTGTACGAGCACAGAAATAATCTTCTCGTATAATCCTATTGATCAAGTTTCCACTCCTCCAAACGTCGTCGCTTTGTCACCTGAAAACACAAACGTGAGCTAGTTGGCGGGTGTGTGCCGGAAACCCCTCCGATACCTAAGTCAGCAACTAGACAATAGACAATAAGTTCTGTATATTCTAGAGTAAGAATTGTGATTCTGATACCTGTCCATAGGTCCTGCTATGAGCTTTTATAGACTTGGCCTAGTCCAATCCTAGTAGGATTCCAACTCTCCTTATAAGAGTCCTCCTAAGAATCACACACCCTACTCACTACCAACCAAGTGAGATGGTTTGTACAATCCTAGTAGGACTCTACTTTCCTTAGCAGAGTCCTCCTAGGAGTCACACTCCTACTCACTGCCAACCAAGTGAGATGGTTTTGCACAATCCTAGTAAGACTCTACTCTCCTTAGCAGAGTCCTCCTAGAAGTCACACTCCTCATGCTCAGATATAAATTCCTGACCGAACTGCCTTATCTCGGTCCCCTGTCATTCGGGCCGTGTGACCGGAAGCCGATCTATCGAATGGCACCGTGCCGAGCTACGCACAGCTCAGTTCTCTCTATTGACAACATCTCGATCCAATAAAGGACTACCTTCAGATAGCTAGGTCTAGGCCCTGGCAACCCATCTCTGACCGGCCTAGTGTCTTCTTAGCCCAAGACCGAGCTACACCAGCTCTTATCTCGGCCCATTTTGTGGCCCAACTTTCAAAGAAGACTTTTCCTAGCTTAGCCCAATTTGTTTACAAATTACCCTCTCAATTGCCCCTTAATTCCATCTGCGTAGCATGATTGGGATTATTTTCCTCCAGCCGAGCTAAGAATGCCCAACTCTGCCGAGCTAGAAAAGTTGTTTGATTTCACAACTCGTTCGGCCCCAATAAGTCTTGTCAGTCGCTTAACATGTCCTTCTACTAATCTGGCATGTCTAACACGACGTCATTCCCAGGATACGTGGCGTGCCCCCATTATCCTCGTTCTTTTGTTACAACCGTCATGTACCTCCAAAAAAATTTGAACAGCCCCGCCTTTTTGCCTTCAACATTTATGTCCTTCGAGTTCGCAATCGTATGGCGAGTCGTTCTTTCTATGTCTCACCAAGCAGACTAACTAACTCGGTTTACACTAACCCTGCCGACCTTCTTTGGCCGAGATCCTTATCTCGACTGAATAATGAAAAATTGTTGGTCAAACCTGCCAACCTTCCTGAGCCTAGATCCTTATCTCGGCTAGAGGGAAAAAAAGTGTTGGTCAAACCTGCCAACCTTCCTGAGCCTAGATCCTTATCTCGACTAAAGAAATAAAAAGTGTTGGTCAAACCTGCTAACCTTCTTCAGCCTTGATCCTTATCTCAGCTGAAGAACATGATATGTTTGGCCCAACCTGCCAAACTTCCGTTAGCCTAGATCCTTATCTCGGCTGATGGACTAGATGTTGGTCAAACCTACTAACCTTCTTCAGCCTTGATCCTTATCTCGGTTGAAGAACAGGATATGTTTGGCCCAACCTGCCAAACTTCCGTCAGCTTAGATCATTATCTCGGCTGATGGACTAAATGTTAGTCAAACCTGCCAACCTTCTGAAGCCTAGATCCTTATCTCGGCTAAAGAATGAAAAAAGTGTTGGTCAAACCTGCCAACCTTTTTTGTTGCCCCCAGTCGGGGAAAAACTTGTTAGAAAGAGTTGGTCAATGCTGCCAACCCACTTTGCCCCCAGTTGGGCAAAGATTTTTTACTTGGTTGGTCCTTCGTGTTAACTTTTACCGAGGGTGTTTTGTCCGACATCGTTGTTTGTATCGGACTCTGCCTTGGTACGCATCCCATCTTCCTCTACCAAGATATGTTGGTGCACTCTCTTCATCAGGGCTTCCATAGTAAGAGGCGACGTCATTGTCATTGAATCCCTTAATTTATTATCAGTTAGCAAACCTCGTTTGTACTGTGCGATAGCTAGGTTTGTGGGGCAATCTCCAATCTGATTAAAAGTCTCCCAATACCGGTTATTGTAAGACCTCAATGTTTTTTCTCACCCATGTCTATGGAGAGACTGGTCAATCTCCACTGGCGTCTTGGTGTTTGTTTTGAATCTGGTCACAAATACCTCTGCTAATTGCGTCCATGAAGCTATGCTACTTTCTGGCAACCTTACAAACCATGTTAAATTCAGGTCACCAAGGTTGGAAGGAAATATGATACACATTAGAGCCTCGTTTCGCCGATACACCGCCATAAACTTGGCGGAAGTGGCTCAAGTGCATGTAGGGGTCTAACTTTCCCTCATAAATAGTGAATTTAAGGTGGTGGAAGCCGGAGGGTAATGGTGCGTTCTCTATCGCCGGAATGAACGGCGAGCTCTGTAACCTTGCTAGTACTTTATCTGCTAGTTCGTATGCAAGGTGCGGTATTGGCATTCTTACCTCGACACTCCCATGTGTTCTAGGAGCCAACCGTCGTAGTGCGGAAACTCTGCGAGGGTGGCGAGCCTGAGTGTCTTCTCTCCTTCGAGCCCTTTCCTCAAGCACTGTCCGCAAGTCAGCTGACCTAGGCAACTCCATGTGCCTAGATATCGTTTGGTATGAATGTGAGGGCCGATAACTGCTTCCTTCTTTGTAAGACCTTTTAGTTCTCGTCCTCTCAGACCTGGAGCAATGAGTCCTAGAAGTCCTCGATTGCATATTGCTTGACCTAAGGCTTCTACTTTCAGCTTGTGATGGTGTGACTTGTCTGTCACGATCTTCTGAGTGGCGAGGGTGCATGTCACGACCCAAACCCGCCCCTATGAGTTTAGCATCATAACCGGCCAGTAATCCGTGATCACCAAAGGCCTACTTAACAGTAATGACAGTAACACAGAGTAAGGGGCTGGCGGAAGCCAAACAGTAAATAAAAGATGTCTAATGAGCTGTGAAAATCTGAATGCAAAAAGACTTTTATGTGCAAAGCCACATTCACAACCAAAACATATATACATACATCATATATACATAACATCTAGGTTAGGGACCAAATCCCTTCACCATAGCTGTACAGTCAAGTCTTATTCAGTCAATACAAAACAGAGACAAAGGGGTGAATCTGAAACACCCCAAAACAGCCTTGGCTTGAACGAACTTGGAACCTCGAAGTGAGGCACAATGGTTGGCTTGACAAAACGAAAGCTTAACTTGACACTCCGAGCTTCGGTCCGGTGCCTGGCCACCTACATACATATATAAACAATGAGCTAAAGCCCAGTGAATAACAAATGCGTAAAGGGGTTAAGAATAAATGTCCTTTCATTAATTAAAACAGTCATTTGCATCAGTAAATCAGTTATTCAATCAGTGGCTCATATTTCATGCCATATCAGTCATTTAGAAATCATAACAGTCATACGTGGTACGTCCAATAACAAAACAGTACAATAGGTCTTAATAGACCGAACAGTCAGTTGATGGCTATCAAAACAGTAAACAGTAGTAGTTCTAAACATTGGAACTGACAGAGATCTCTGTAACAGTAGCAGTAACAGTACAGTAACAATAAGTTGCTATGGATGCCACGAGTATAGTTTACAAATAGGACAAACATTCATTCAGTAAACAATGTCATTTCAGAAAGCAGTACAATCAATCGTTCAGAAATAATTATAATTGAACGTATCTTTACAACATTGTTACTCACAGAGTACTGGGCTATAGACAGGCTAGTCAGCGTCCTCGGGTGCCAACCCTACATAGTTGCAAAACGAACACACACACTAAGTCACACACACGGGATTAATAACTTAGCCCCTAACTTGACTTGGTGTGGTTCTATAACATTATCCTCATTAAGATGCCTTAAACTTGGCCTAGGAATGCCTATGATGAAATGAGGATGCAAAAATATACTTTAAAACACTTTTCAAAATTTGCTAAAAATAAGGGTCTCGCTCGAGCGTGGCTTTCTCCGCTCGAGCGAGCTTACCAAAACAGAGAGGTCATTCGAGCGTAGACTCCCTCGCTCGAGCGGTCTGTAAAAATGCAAAAAGTACTGGTTGCTGAAATTCTCCGCTCGATGCTCGCTTGAGCATGAGACACAGTTCCTCGCTCGAGCGTGGGTTTCGTCGCTCAAGCGTGCGTCTGCACACGCAAAGAACGTGAGAGCTTGCAATTTATGCTCAAGCCAGCATTCCGTCGCTCGAGCGGAGCTCTGAACACAAAGGTGGTCGCTCGAGCGTGGAATCCTTCGCTCGAGCGTGCGTCTGCACACGCAAAGAACCTGAGAGCTTGCAATTTACGCTCGAGCCAGCATTCCATCGCTCGAGCGGAGCTCTGAACACAAAGTTGGTCGCTCGAGCGTGGAAGCCAAAATCTGGGTTTTCCAGATTTGCTTCCAAAGCTCAAACCAAGAATCAAACTTGCAAAACTCAACCTTTTGGGCCAATTTTCTGGAAAACACTTAGAAACTCATAATACAACATGTTTCAAGATCATTTTATAAAATCAAGCCCAAAGTGTGACAATTGAACACAATTTCAAATGAAACTTGAAGAACAATGCAAGAACATAACATGCATGAGTTCTTATGAATTCCAATGCTCCAAAACATGATCAAATGCAAGATTGAGCTCAAAACATGATGAATTCATGGACTACAACCAAAATATGAACATATGTGGAAATTCTCATGAAAACTCAAAACTCAATGATATGGACATGCATGCAATTACTCTCAATCAACACTTTAGCTAATTCTTGACTCTAATCACCAATTTTTCCATGAACCATGCATGTAACAACTTAAATTCATAATTAGAGGATGAATTTCCTACCTTAATCTTGAATTCCAAGTATGTAGCTCAATTTTGCAAATCTCTTCAATTCCTTCTAATTTCAAGCCAATTTCTTGATGAAATCAATTTTCTCCTATCTCCCTCTCTCTCATGTTTTGGTCTCGAAGATGGATGAAAGATGATGCATCAAGTATAAGAATTAAGCCCAAACAATGACTCTAAAGGTGGCCACTCAATGGCACAAGTGTAATTTACCTAGGTTCAATTAGTTTAACATTATTTAATCTAATTTAATCATTCTAAATTGAATTTTAATTAAACCTACCATAAAATTCTATAAATCCTAATTAGCATATAACACTAACCAATTTCTAAATCAGTCGCCGATAAGGCTTTCAATTCGCAATTCGAAATCAAAACATGAACAGATCATTCAATGACAAACAGATAGAAATGCATTTAAGGCAACACACTCATACAAACAATTTAGGATTTCATCTTAATCAATTACTTATCATGCTTGATCACAATTTAACACTAATCAGAGGTGAGGGTTGTCACAGTCTTCTTCCCTTAAAAGAGTTTGGTCTTCCAAACTCGGACTACCTTTATTTTGGAAGAACACTGGATTCAGGGGGAACAATTCAGGATATCTTTTCATCATATCGTCTTCCCTTTCCCAAGTGGCATAAATGCCACCATGGTTTTGCCAATCCACTTTCACTAGCGGAATTTCTTTATTTCTCAGCTTCTTGATTCATCGGTTTACAATCTGGATAGGCCGTTCTTCATAAGTGTAGTTATCGCTCAGTACCACACGGGTAGGTTCAATAACATCCAAGGGATCCCGAAGATAATCCCTCACATTGAAATATGGAAGACATTATGCATATGCTCTATTTCAGGAGGAAACGCTACTTGGTACGCTACTAGATTGATCTTTTCAATGATTTCATACGGCCCAACATATCTCGGTGCTAGCTTACCCTTAGCCCCAAAACGAGTCTATCCTTTCATTGGTGTCACTTTAACAAAAACATGATCACCTACTTCATATTCCCTGTCTCGCCTTCGGACATCCGCATAACTTTTCTGTCGTCTTTGTGCAGTTTTCAATCTTTGTTGAATCAGTTTCACCTTTTCTGTGGTTTCGTGTACAAACTCGGGCCCAAGCAAAGACCCATCTCCAACTTCTGCCCAACAAATAGGAGATCGGCATTTTCTGCCATATAAAGCCTCGAAAGGCGCCATACCAATGCTCAAGTGAAAACTGTTGTTGTAGGCGAATTCAGCTAAAGGTAAATGACTCTCCCAATTTCCTTGGAAATCAAGAACACATATACGCAGTAAGTCTGCCAGAGTCTAGATGGTTCTTTCTGATTGGCCATCTTTGAGGATGGTATGCACTACTCAGCCTCAATTCGGTACCCAATGCTGTTTGCAGACTTTGCCAAAATCTCGATGTAAACTTCGAGTCCCTATCAGAAACAATAGACACAGGCACTCCATGCAATCTGGCAATATCATCAATATAAATTATAGCCAATTTGTCCGCATTATAAATTGTTTTGACAGGTAAGAAGTGAGCAGATTTAGTCAATCGATCAACAATAACCCAAATTGAATCCATACCTTTACTGGAGCGAGGTAATCCGACAATAAAATTCATAGTAATATGTTCCTATTTCCACTCCGGTAATGGTAAGGGCTGAAGTAAGCTTGCGGATCGTTGATGTTCGGCTTTGACTTGTTGGCAATGTAGGCATTTAGACACAAACTCGGCAATTTCTTTCTTCATTCCCGGCCACCAGAAATTAAGTTTCAAGTCTTGGTACATTTTTGTATTTCCTGGATGGATGGAAAGTTTCGAATTGTGGTCTTCCTGCAAAATTTGCCTTTTCAGTTCAGAATCATTTGGTACACACAACCTTCCCTAAAATTTCAATACATTGTTTTCAAATTTAAAATCTAGCCTTGGTTTGGTTTCCCGTTCATCAATGATCTTCTTTAAAAGGTCATCTTGGTGTTGTTTCTCTTTAATCTCCTCAATGAGTGCGGTTGGGCAGAAATAGCAGCCAATGTCCCACCTTGTTCTCGTAAAACAATCTCAATTTCAAATTTCTCAAGATCACATAGCAGTTCTTTCTGTCCGGTGAGTAAACAGGACAAATTCCCAATTTATTTTCGGCTCAGTGCATCGGCAACGGTATTAGCTTTCCCCGGATGGTACAAAATTTGCAAGTCATAGTCTTTTATCAGTTCTAACCATCTCCGCTGTCTCATGTTCAACTCTTTCTGTGTAAAGAAGTATTTTAAACTCTTGTGATCGGTGTACACCTCACATGTCGCCCCATATAAGTAGTGGCGCCAAATTTTCAATGCAAATACTACTGCAGCAAATTCTAAGTCATGAGTCGGGTAATTCTTTTCATGTGGTCTCAGTTGTTAGGAAGCATACGTAATAACTTTACCATTCTGCATTAATACACATCCCAAACCCTTATAAGAAGCATCACTAAAAATAGTAAATCCATCCGTACCTGAGGGTAGGGTAAAAATCGGTGTTGTCACAAGTCGAGTCTTCAATTCTTGGAAAGCTGATTCTCTCTAATCGGTTCAGTCAAATGATATCCCCTTTTGAGTCAACTGAGTCAATGGTAGGGTAATCTTGGAAAAATCTTTCACAAACCTCCTGTAGTACCTGGCTAAATCCAAGAAACTCCGAACTTCAGTAACATTAGTTGGTCTAGGCCAATTCACCACTGCTTCAATCTTCTGTGGGTCAATTGAAATGCCATCCTTACTAATGATATGTCCCAAAAACATAACATTATCAAGCCAAAATTCACACTTGGTCAATTTTGCATACAATTTTTGTTCTCTTAAGGTTTGTAAAGCAATTCTCAAATGTTGTTCATGTTCTTCCTTTCTCTTGGAATAAATCAAAATGTCATCTATAAAAACAACCACAAATTCGTCGAGGAATGGTTTGAAAATTCTGTTCATAAGGTCCATAAATGCAGCAGGCGCATTAGTAACTCCGAAAGGTATAACAAGAAATTCATAATGTCCATACCTCGTTCGAAAGGCAGCCTTTTCAATGTCCTCTGTTTTGACTTTCAACTGGTGATATCCGGATCTAAGGTCAATTTTGGAGAAAACTTGAGCACCCTGTAATTGGTCAAATAAATCATTAATACAAGGCAGTGGGTATTTGTTTTTCACTGTTACCTTGTTCAATTCACGGTAATCAATGCAGAGTCTTAGTGAGCCGTCTTTCTTTTTCACAAATAAAACTGGTGCGCCCCATGGTGAAATACTGGGCCTAACGAACTTCTTATCCAACAATTCTTGCAACTGAATTTTTAATTCTTTTAATTCAGTAGGTGCCATTCTGTACGGAGCTTTGGAAATTGGCTGTGTACCAGGCAACACTTCAATAGTGAACTCAATCTCCCTATCAATCAAATCCCCTGGCAAGTCATCTGGAAAAACATCTGGGAATTCTCTGACTATAGGAATACTATCCACATTAGCTTTAGTATCAGTAGGTACAGTCAATATGCAACATAAATACCCTTTACACCCCTTTTTAATTAATTTGAAAGCTTTCATGGACGAAATCAGATATGGGGGAGGTACTACACCGACTCCGTTAAATACAAATTCAAGCAATCCAGGTGGACAAAAAACAACTTGTTTCGTTACACAGTCTATGGAAGCATGATATTTTGTTAACCAGTCCATTCCCAAAATTACGTCGAAATGATCAATATTCAAAAGCAGTAAATCAATATACAAAAGTGCATCCCCAATAACAATCTCACATGTAGGATACACATAAGCATAAGTCATGGGTCCCCCATCAGGTGAAGATACAGCTAACAAATAGTTCATGGGTTCCAGTGGTCTATTTAATTTTCGTGAAAAAGCATGCGAGACAAACGAATGTGTAGACCCCGAATCAATCAGAACATAAGCATTTTGAGCACAAATTGAGAGTATACCTGACACAACTGTCTCGGTGTTCTGCACATTTCCCGGTATGAGTGCAAACACCCGGTCTTGCCTTAAAGGCTCCTTTCCAGTAGCTTTGGGATTGGGTTTCGGTGTAACAGTTGATGCTGCGGCACTAGCTGCAGCCTTACTATTGCCTTGAGACGTGGAAGGGAAATCTTTGACCATGTGACCCACCTTGCCACACCTGTAACATGCCCCGAAAATTTTATAGCAAACCCCCTTATGCCTTTTGCCGCATTTGAAGCAGGGTGGTATGGAACTATTTCCCTGACTGGAGCTACTTGTTGACCCTGTGTTTTGCTTTTTATTCAATGAGTTATTTCGGCCCTTTTTGAAATTGAAGCCTCGCCTCTTACCCCGCCATTCAGTCATCGGTGTCTTGGTCTGCTGTAATGCAGTAACGTTTGCCTCGGCCATAATTGCTCGGTCGAGGACATCCACATATTTAAGTAACTTCAAAACATTGATTCGATCAAGTATCTCTACATTAAGCCCACCTTCAAACTTCCTAGCCTTTTTATAATCAGTATCAACTATGTGTGGTGCATATCGGGCGAGTTCAGTGAACTTAGATTCATATTCTGCTACTGACATGGTACCTTGCTTTAACTGTTCAAATTCAGTTACCTTGCGGTCTTGGACATACAGGGGAAAGTATTTTTCAAAGAAAGCTTCCTTAAACTGAGCCCAAGTCATAGCATTATTAGTATCATCTATAAGCATCCACCACCGTCTAGCCTCTTCTTGTAAGGTAAAGGTAGCCAGTAACACTTTGTGTGCTTCAGAACACGGATACACTTCAAACAACTTTTCGGTTTCTAAAACCCATGCTTCAGCTTTTAGTGGCTCAAGGCCTCCTTGGAATGATGGTGGCTTCATTTTGTTGAACTTCTGTGTCAAAGCAATTACATCATCATGAACATTCGGTTCGGGTTGTACTGGAGGAGGTGGGGGCTGTTGGTTCTATTGTTGTCTTAGGGCCTCAGTCAACAGTTCAACCATTCTTTCTAACCTTGTCATTCTTGCCTCAGATGATTCAGACTCATCGGCATTTCTTGCATTCTCCATTTCACTATATGCAATACAGTAATAATAAACATAGGAAATCGCTCACTTAAACACATTAGCATATTAGCACATATATTCATATCATGGCCACACACACCTTCTTATGCTCATGCAATGCCCTAATTACTTTTCTAGGACATCCTATAGCTTATTTGGACACGTGTGTGCAGTATAACTCGTGCTTTGATACCACTCTGTCACGACCCAAACCTGCCTCTATGGGTTTAGCATCGTAACCGGCCAGTAATCCGTGATTACCAAAGGCCTACTTAACAGTAATGACAGTAATACAGAGTAAGGGGCTGGCAGAAGCCAAATAGTAAATAAAAGATGTCCAATGAGTTGTGAAAATCTGAATGCAAAAAGACTTTTATGTGTAAAGCCACATTCACAACCAAAACATATATACATACATCATATATACATAACATCCAGGTTAGGGACCAAATCCTTTCACCATAACTGTACAGTCAAATCTTATTCAGTCAATACAAAACAGAGACAAAAAGGTGAATCTGAAACACCCCAAAACAGCCTTGGCTTGAACGAACTCGGAACCTCGAAGTGAGGCACAATGGTTGGCTTGACAAAACGAGAGCTTAACTTGACGCTCCTAGCTTCGGTCCGATGCCTGGCCACCTACATACATATATAAACAGTGAGCTAAAACCCAGTGAATAACAAATGCGTAAAGGGGTTAAGAATGAATGTCCTTTCACTAATTAAAACAGTCATTTGCATCAGTAAATCAGTTATTCAATCAGTGGCTCATATTTCATGCCATAACAGTCATTTAGAAATCGTAACAGTCATACGTGGTACGTCCAATAGCAAAATAGTACAATAGGTCTTAATAGACCGAACAGTCAGTTGATGGCCATCAAAACAGTAAATAGTAGTAGTTCCAAACATTGGAACTGACAGAGATCTCTATAACAGTACAGTAACAGTAAGTTGGTATGGATGCCACGAGTATAGTTTACAAATAAGACAAACATTCATTCAGTAAACAATGTCATTACAGAAAGCAGTACAATCAATCGTTCAGAAATAATTATAATTGAATGTATCTTTACAACATTGTTACTCACAAAGTACTGGGCTATAGACAGGCTAGTCAGCGTCCTCGGGTGCCAACCCTACATAGTTGCAAAACGAACACTCACACTAAGTCACACACACGGGATTAATAACTTAGCCCCTAACTTGACTTGGTGTGGTTCTATAACATTATCCTCATTAAGATGCCTTAAACTTGGTCTAGGAATGCCTAGGATGGAATGAGGATGCAAAAATGTACTTTAAAACACTTTTCAAAATTTGCTGAAAACAAGGGTCTCGCTCTAGCGTGGCTTTCCCCGCTCGAGCGAGTTTACCAAAACAGAGGGGTCGCTCGAGCGTAGACTCCCTCGCTCGAGCGGTCTGTAAAAATGCAAAAAGTTCTGGTTGCTGAAATTCTCTGCTCGATGCTCGCTCGAGTGTGAGACACAGTTCCTTGCTCGAGCGTGGGTTTCGTCGCTCGAGCGTGCGTTTGCACACGCAAAGAACCTGAAAGCTTGCAATTTACGCTCGAGCCAGCATTCCGTCGCTCGAGCGGAGCTCTGAACACAAAGGTGGTCGCTCAAGCGTGGAAGCCAAAATCTGGGTTTTCCAGATTTGCTTCCAAAGCTCAAACCAAGAATCAAACTTGCCAAAACTTATCCTTTTGGGCCAATTTCCTGGAAAACACTTAGAAACCCATAATACAACATGTTTCAAAGATCATTTTATAAAAATCAAGCCCAAAGGTGTGACAATTGAACACAATTTATAATGTAAACTTGGAGAACAATGCAAGAACATAACATGCATGAGTTCTTATGAATTCCAATGCTCCAAAGCATGACCAAATGCAAGATTGAGCTCAAGAACATGATGAATTCATGGACTACAACCAAAATATGAACATGCATGTGGAAATTCTCATGTAAATGATCTCAAAACTCAATGATATGGACATGCATGCACACATTGCTTCTCAATTCAACTCTTTAGGCTAATTCTTGACTCTAATCACCAATTTTCCATGAATTATGCATGTAACAACTTAAATTCACAATTGAGAAGATGAATTTCCTACCTTAAATCTTGAATTCCAAGTGTGCTAGCTCAATTTTGCAAATCTTCTTCAATTCCTTCTAAATTTCAAGCCAATTTCTTGATGAAATCAATTTTCTCCTATCTCCCTCCCTCTCACGGTTTTGGTCTAGAAGATAGATGAAAAGATGATGCATCAAGTATAAGAATTAAGCCCCAAACAATGACTCTAAAGGTAGCCCACTCAATGGCACAAGTGTAATTTACCTAGGTTCAATTAGTTTAACATTATTTAATTTAATTTAATAATTCCAAATTGAATTTTAATTAAACCTACCATAAAATTCTATAAATCCTAATTAGCATATAACACTAACCAATTTTTGAATCAATCGCCGATAGGGCTTTCAATTCGCAATTCGCAATTCGAAATCAAAACATGAACAAATCATTCAATGACAAACAGATAGAAATGCATTTAAGGCAACACACTCATAAAAACAATTTAGGATTTCATCCTAATCAATTACTTATCATGCTTGATCACAATTTAACACTAATCAGATGTGAGGGTTGTCTCAGTGCGCCTTACTCTTGCCCACCTCTTCTTTCGTTGCCCCTTTGCCCTTTATCTGGCGCTTCATAGTCTCTATGTCTGCCGCCATCCTCCATATCAATTCATCTTGCTCCCTTACCCGATCTTTTAGAACTTGAGGATCCAACCTTCGCCTCTGCCTTTCAGGGCCTCGGGAGCAACGAGGACTGGAGCCCCGTCTTTCATGGGTGTCCCTCCACGGGTTCCGTCACTGGGGATTTAACTCTGCCATGGGCGAGATAAAAGGTAAGCCTTCACGCCTCCCGCCCCTTCCGGGGTTTGCCCATCAATAGTAGAGTGTGGCAAGTCTTCATTGTGCGCCATAGAATTTAACTAAAGAGAAAAACTCGATCAAAAGGTTTTTGTTCTTTGTGTTTTCCCACAGACGGCGCCAATTGTACGAGTACAGAAATAATCTTCTCGTATAATCCTATTGATAAAGTTTCCACTCCTCCAAACGTCGTCGCTTTGTCACCTGAAAACACAAACGTGAGCTAGCCGGCGGGTGTGTGCCGGAAACCCCTCTGATGCCTAAGTCAGCAACTAGACAATAGCCAATAAGCTTTGTGTATTCTAGAGTAAGAATTGTGATTGTGATACTTGTCCATAGGTCCAGCTATGAGCTTTTATAGACTTGGCCTGGCCCAATCCTAGTAGGATTCTAACTCTCCTTATAAGAGTCCTCCTAGGAATCACACACCCTACTCACTACCAACCAAGTGAGATGGTTTGCACAATCCTAGTAGGACTCTACTCTCCTTAGTAAAGTCCTCCTAGGAGTCACACTCCTACTCACTACCAACCAAGTGAGATGGTTTTGCACAATCCTAGTAAAACTCTACTCTCCTTAGCAGAGTCCTCCTAAAAGTCACACTACTCATGCTCGGATATACATTCCTGACCAAGCTACCTTATCTCGGTCCCCTGTCATTCAGGCCGTGTGACCGGAAGTCGATCTATCGAATGGCACCCTGCCGAGCTACGCACAACTCGGTTCTCTCTATTGACAACATCTCGGTCCAATAAAGCACTACCTTCAGATAGCTAGGTCTAGGCCCTGGCAACCCATCTCTGACCGGCCTAGTGTCTTCTTAGCCCAAGACCGAGCTACACCAGCTCTTATCTCGGCTCATTGTGTGGCCCAACTTCCAAAGAAGACTTTTCCTAGCTCGGCCCAATGTTTACAAATTACCCTCTCACTTACAGTACGTTTTTTTTTTTTTTTTTTTTTTTTTTTTTTTTTTTTTTTATGGGTAATCTATATATATAAGGAAAAATATCTTTTTAAGAACAATGATTGTGGAAGTTACAAACTCCCAAATTAATTTTGTTAATTTATTAATTTGTTTTAAAATTCAAAACAATATGATAAGTCACCTTCACTTTTTCCAAAACTAATGTTGATCAAAACAATTCAAATAAAAAAAAAAATAAAGATACTAATTATCTATGATTTTGAATTTCGAAATTCAAAATAATATAGTAAGTCACTTTTATGAAAATAATATGGTAAGTCACCTTCATGAAAATAATATAAATCTAATATTTTAAAAGCACAATCAAATTAAAAATTTAATACAATTCTCATTTTAAAATACTCAACATTTGATCTTTTTTTCAGCCCGGCCAACTCCTTTCCAAATGTAATGATGCAATGGTTATTCTCTCTCTTTGTCAATAGTCCAAACTTATTTCAAATTTGTTTGTTTGTGATTTTTATTTTATTTTTTTGGTGTAAATTTATATTTTTGTGTGAGTTTTTTTTTTCTTTCTCTATATAACTTTTTTTCCAATGTATTTTTTTTCCAACTGAATTAATAATAAATATATATCTATTAACTATCTTTGTTTTGAGAGTTGATTTGAAGTTTTTTGTTTTTTGTTTTTTTTTTTTTTGTGGATGTTTGTGTATTTTTTATATTGTTGTTATTATTTCTTTTGATATATGTGAATTGATAATATAGTTACGAGTTTTTTTTTTTTTTTTTATAGAATAAGGCATCTTATATTGTTCTTTATGATTTGGCCATTTTTTAAATTTCTTAAACAAAATTTTCAAATTTTTTATTTGTAAAAAATTAAAAACATTTAATTGACTTACCCATTAATAAATAAAATTTTAAATAATGAATACTATTTCATAATTTATGGAATTAAAAAAACAAATTTAACACTCATATATGGAATAAGAAAACCTAAAATCACGCATTTTTTTATTTTTCATTTTTAACTCTTTAAAACTTTAACGGTACCTTTTTATTTCCACAACATTGTCTTTTTATATTTACAAAGATAAAAAAAAATTAGACCGGAGTTGCATAATGGTTAATGGGGGTGGTGAGCATAGCAACAACAAAGGTGATGATGAGCTCGGCCAGAGCATTGTCTAGGTGGATTTTGAAAAGGTGAATATTAAAAGAATAGTAGATAGTTTGGGTGGTGAATTGATTTAGAAAACTAATATGTGGTTGAGATTAAGTATGAATTTTACCACATAAAAATTGAATATGGAACATATATTATTTTTTATATATAATTTTGGATACTTTTGTATAACTATCAAAAATTATTGTGATCACATGTTACTTATCATTTGATATATTATTATTGTATTATTGTAATGAATTTTATTATTAATGTTTATCATCAATGCAGTGGTGAGACGTCACATGATAAATAAAAATATGTTTTGTTATTATTATTATTGATAACGTAATTCTTTATTTACCTTTTTACAGTGTTCAAAAAATTAATTTATGTTTATTGTTAGTTTTTGTAGATGAGAAGTCAAAAATAAATTTTAACCAAATCTATATATAGAAGGAAAAATGTCTTTTTAAGAACAATGACTGTGGAAACTCCAAACTCTTAAACTAATTTTGGGTTGGTTTGGGAAATGAGTTTGCTTTTTTGACTTTTTGGCTTTTTTGGTTATTTTAGCCTAAGCTAAAAAGCTTAGTTTGAGAAGGACTTTTTGGCTTTTTGACTTTTTTTGTGAGAGAAAAGTGTAATGATTATTTGATTGGATGTGATGTTTTGTGTGTTGTGGCTAAAATAGCCTATTTTGTCTTTTGTGACTATTTTAGCCGCAAACCATCTTGCCAAACGATGCCTTAATTTGTTAATTTTTAAAGAAATAAAAAAAAAAATCTATTGGTTAGTTCCTTAAATCAAAAATTTAAAAACAAAAAAAGTTACAATCATCTACAATTTTGAATTTAAAAATTCAAAACAATATGATAAGTCACCCTTACTCTTTCCCAAAATAATATTGATCAAAACAATTCAAATAAAATAAATAAATAAAGACACTAATTATCTATGATTTTGAATTTCAAAATTCAAAATAATATGGTAAGCCACCTTCATCCCATTCTCACCTTTTCCGGAAATAATATAAATCTAAAATTTTAAAAACCCAATCAAATTCAAAATTTAATACAATTCTCTTTTTAAAATAATATTTAATCTTTTTTCCAGCCTAGCCAACTCCTCTCCAAATGTAATGATGCAATGGCTATTCTCTCTCTTTGCCAATAGTCCAAACTTATTTCAAGTTTGTTTGTTTTGTTTATTTGTGATTTTTTTTTTTTTTTGTAAATTTATATTTTCGTGTGAGTATTTTTTTATATATTTTTTCTTTTCTATACGACTTTGTTTCCAATGTATTTTTTTTCAACTAAATTGATAATAAATATATATATGTTAACTATCTTTATTTTGGGAGTTGATTTGTAGGGTTTTTTTTTTTTGGTGGATATTTGTGTATTTTTCATATTGTTGTTATTATTTCTTTTGATATATGTGAATTGATAATATAGATATGAGTTTTTTTTTTTTTTTTTTTTTTTTAGATAACGCATCTCATATTGTTCTTTATGATTTGGCCATTTTTTAAATTTCTTAAACAAAATTTTCAAATTTTTTATTTGTAAAAAATTAAAAACATTTAATTGACTTACCCATCAATAAATAAAATTTTAAATAATAACACTATTCCATAATTTATGGATTTTAAAAAAAAAATTTAACACCCATATATGGAATAAGAAAACCTAAAATCTCACATTTTTTTATTTTTCATTTTTAACTCTTTAAAACTCTGACGGTACCTTTTTATTTCGACAACATTGTCTTTTATATTTACAAAGATAAAAAACTAGACTGGAGTTGCATAATGGTTAGTGGAGGTGGTGAATATGGCAACAACGGGAATGATGATAAGCTTGGCCAGAGCATTGTTTGGGTGGATTTTGAAAATGTGAAAATTAAAAGAATAGTAGATAGTTTGGGTGATGAATTGATTTAGAAAATTAATGTGTGGTTGAGATTAAGTGTAAATTTTACCATATAAAAATTGAATATGGATCATATATTATTTTTTATATATAATTTTGGGTACTTTTGTATAACTATCCAAAATTATTATGATCACATGTTACTTATCATTTGATATATTATTGTTGTATTATCGTAATGAATTTTATTCTTAATGTCTATTATCAATGCAGTGGTGAGACGTCGCATGATAAATAAAAATATGTTTCGTTATTTTTATTATTGATAATATATTTCTTTATTTACATTTTTACAATGTTCAAAAAATTAATTTATGTTTATTGTTAGTTTTTGTAGATGAGAAGTCAAAAATAAATTTTAACCAAATTCAAGTTATAATTAATTTGAGATTGAAAAGGAAATTTCAAAAGAAATTATAATTAAATATAATTTTAAAATATTTTTAAAAAAATTCAAGGAAAAATTGGGACTATAAATTAAAATTATCAAACAATCTAATTCTATGAAAAATTTTAAATGAAAAATTGATCAAATTTGAATTTATAATTATTAAATATTTTTAATAAGTTATTAATTTTTTATTCAGGTTCTTGCGTGGTCCGGTCTTAAATAGTTTTTTCAAATATAAATATATCTTAATATTGATACAATCAATATTGGACATATATTAAGAATGGTAAATTATATCGATAGTCCCAGCATTTTGTCTCTTTTGTCAATTTGGTCTCTGAAATTTCAATTAGTTTGATTTTTACCCCTAATTTTAGATTTTGTATTAATTTGATCTAATTGATAATGCCGGTTAAGATTTTTGAAAGAAAATAGTTATTGAGTTAGTTGAGATTAACTTATTAAGTTGAACAAGTTTATAATTTTGTCTATAAAAGTATAGCAGATGCTACTCATGTGTGTATTTTCAATATTAAAAAAAAAAAAACTAGCAATTATAACAATTGGAACAAATTGAGACAAAATTATAAATTTAGGGTCAAAATTGAGCAAATTAAAATTGCAAGGACAAAAATAACACAAGAGTTAAAATATAGGGATTACCAATGTAATTTATCCTTTTAAGAATAAGTACATAATTTCTTAATTAATTTTTAAATTGTTAATAAATATACCAAGCCAATATGTACATATTTCCTATTTTTGTTATAATTTTTTTAAAAAAATATATATATATATATTTACTAATTAAAAATTAAATAAATTGGTAGGTCTACTAACTCATGGATTGGACATGAGCTACATGATTTTTTAAGGACTAGGCTTAATTCAAGAATTGTTGGCAAAAAAAATCGACTTGAACTAAATTTTTTTGGCTACTTTTTAATATTTGATCTAATATTAGAATCCCCAAATTAACTCATATTAGTCACGAACTGATAAATTATGATACAATTTAATATAAAATTTAAATTTATTAGGACTAGAATATGACCTATAGTTTAGGGTTGCTTTATCTAAAATAATTTTTTTATACATAAATATATATAACTATTCATTTAATTTTTTTAAATATAAATAAATAGTTTTTTTTTTTTTTAAACTATAGTTCAAACTTTTTAATAAGTATGCATAAAATAAGTCCATATTTCTTATTTTTATTATAAAAAAATATTTACAAATATTTATTTACTAATTTAATAAATAGATAGGTCAAATAATTCATATAAGTTGGGAACAAAACAAAACAATTTTTAATGATTAGGTGAATGATAAGTTGGCGTAAATCTAATGTTAAACCCAAATTTAATATCGCAAGTGAATCCTAATTCATTTTTACGTAAATCTTATAACATAAGACAAATTATAATTTTTAGACTTCACAAAATAAGAAAAAATTACTATATTGACAAATGTAATTTACCACTATCATATATAATAAATTAAATTTACGAAGCACATAAGACGAAATGTATTTATATTTTATCATAAATATAATTTTTGTAATTTATTTTTTAATTTTTACCATTTAAATTATGACATATATTTGTTATCAAGAACTTAGGCCCTGTTTGTTTCACTGGACATAAAATGGAGAATATAATATGATGTGAGATTTAGTCATGATATATAATGATTAGGATATATGTATTGGATAATATATCTTCCAATTCATGTTTGTTGACTTGATATATAAGACTGAATATATATTATTCATGTTTGTTTTAAAAAATATATTGTGGGATATAAACAAGTAATTTCCAAGATTGCCCTCATAATATTATATTATATTATATTAAATTCAATAATATTATATTATATTAAATTCAAATTTTAAATTAAATTAAATAATATCATATTATATTAAATTAAATTCAATAAATTATATTACATGAAATTCAAAAATTATATTATATTATATTAAATTATATTTTGTTGGATAGACAAGAGGGTAAATTGGACTTTTTAAATCATATCCCAACCAAGAGGATATGATATAATGGGGGATGGTGGTATTGTATATCCTCCAATTTTGGGGGATATACAATCCCATAGTATATTATATTCTCTTTAAAAAAAATTGCAAACATGGGATACGTGGACCCAATAGGATATAATATCCAATCTCACTCTTTATATCCTAGAATCAAACAAGGCCTTAGAGCACACAATTAATGACATAAGAATTAAAAAAAAAAAAAAAATCTATTATATGTAACTGTGATAAAAATGAATAAAATTTAATTAATTCTAAATCATTTTTGCTAAATATTGTAGATAAATTTTTTAGATTATTATTTAATTTTAAAAATTATTTGATTATTTATTTATACCCGTGCATAGCATGGGTAATTATGCTAGTATATTATATAAGAAAAATGATTTTTAGTGAGAAGCCTTCTAAAAGTTCCAAATCCTCATTCTAATTTTCTTGATTTTCTTAATTTTAAATAATTACTTTGAGTTCTAAATCCTCAAGGGACTTTTTAGTGAAAAACATTCTAGGAATTCCAAATTCTCATTCTAAGTTTCTTAATTTTAAATAATTACTTGGAGTTCCAAATAATTTTCTTGATTTTCTTAATTTTAAATAATTACTTTTATTTGAATCAAAAAAAGAAAGAAAAAAAAAATGAGTTGTTTTACTCATATAAAAATAATCTTATACTCACATCTCATTTAGTGAGGAGCCTTGTAAGAGTTTCAATATCTCTTACTAATTTTTTGAGATTTTCTTAATTGTTTAAAATTAAGAAAATCTCAATTAGCTAACTTTTCTTTAATAATTCCACATCTGGAAAAAGAAAGAAATAGTGAATTGTTTAGGTTGGAATAGTTAGATTGGAAGCTTTTATCATAGTTTAGGTTGATTGTTCACCAAACTGTACGGTAAAAATAATGCCTGTCTAATAAAAGGCCAACTTATATAATTAAAGGCTTTTTTTAATAATTAATGTTATTATTATATAATAGAAGGGTTTCAAAATTTGGAGGCTGCCACCCCATTTCCTCCAATTGGGTCCACTTGCTTGCATGACTACAATTAATTATATTTTTAAAACAATATTTTGCTCCAAATGCAATGATGCAAGTTAATTCCACAATTATGACCACATGGATGACAATATAACAAGGCACATATCGGAGAAGAGAAGAAGTCAGTTGATTGATTTTAATTTATTTCAATTTTCATTAGCAACATTCTGAACAAATTAAAGTTTGATTTACTTTGAACGAGACTCTCGTTTATAATCACGTAATTTTATTATATTTAATTTTTAAAAATAAATAATATATATAATTTTATAAATAGACATATATTTTTATTAAAGATAAATATATTGAAATCGCATGAACATAACTTTAAAATGAATTTGATTTTTTTTTTTAATATGCATATGAGTTTATAAAATGATCGAGTATGATAAACTCACCAACCTACACTATGTCTCTTTGATTCCCGTTGGCTATCTTCCATTTACCTTTTATTTTACAATCCTATATTGGAATAATAATGAAAAAATGAATTGTTTCACTTACATAAAGTCAATCTTATGCTCCCATTTATATAAGCAAAATGATATTTTTAGTGAGAAGCCCTATGATCAATATCTCATACTCATTTTTTCGATTTTCTTAATTTTAAACAATTAAGAAAATTCTCATTGGCTAGCTTCCATTTAAATTTTATTTTACAATCCCATATAGTTTTGATTTTAAAAATAATTATGTATGAGATTTTAAAACTCTTTAATATTTAACTTAAAAATAATTACAATCTCACATCAAGAAAAGAAAGAAAAAGTGAGTTGTTTAACTTATATAAAATGAATTTATAAAGGGAGTATTAAGAGAGAAGCCTTCTATAAAGTCCAAACCTTTGTGCTAAAATTATTGAATTTTCTTAATTTTAAACAATTAAGAAAATTCTCATTGGTTAACTTCCATTTACCTTTTATTTTACAATTTCACATTGGGAAAAAAGTGAATTACTTCACTTATATAAAGTGAATCTTATGCTCTCATTTATATAAGCAAAAGAAGATTTTTAGGAAGAAGCCCTATAATCAATATTTTTTTATTTTTTTTATTTTTTATGTTTGATTGAGAACACATGTTCAATACTCCTAGCATATCACCCGTGCTATATGAAGGTGTAATGCGAATGTGCTTTTGCAAGTACAGTTTCAATCTGCAATCCAATGTGCATATCTATTTAATTTTTATTTTACAATCTCACATTGGGAAAAGAAGAAAAAGTGAAAAGGAATCGTTTCACTTACATAAAGTGAATCATATGCTCCCATTTATATAAGCAAAGAAGATTTTTAGTGAGAAGCCCTATACTCAATACTATTTATTTATTTTATTTTGGATTTCTTAATTTTAAACAGTTAAGAAAATCTCCATTAGTTAACTTCCATTTAACTTTTTGTACAATTTTCACATAGGCGTTTTGATTTTAATAATTTGTATGAGATTTTTGAAACTTTCATAATATTTAACTTAAATAATTACAATCCCGCATCGAGAAAAGAAATAAAAAGTGAGTTGTTTCACTTATATAAAGTGAATCTTATACTCTCATTTAATATTATAATATTGTGCATGTTTCAATTCAAAATGGTTTAAATTTTAAAATAAAATTCAAAGGTTTTAAAATTAATTTTATTGTAAACTGGTTGGTCTTTGACTTAGCCGATTAGGCTAAATCGTTTTCAATTTGACTAAATCGTTTTTAATTTGACTGATTCACTGGTTTAACCACGGTTTTAGTTGTTTTATCAAATATATTACTTAGATTTGTTTGATGTGAAATAAACAAAGATTGGCCTAATTAAAATTTGAACAACTGAGATTGTTTGATTAGAAATAAACTTTCTGTCCAAACAACTATTAACTTTATTTTATAATCTCACATCAGGAAAATGAGGAAAAATGAGTTGTTTCACTATATAAACCTTATACTTCTATTTAATATTGTAGTGTTGTGTATGTTTCAGTTCAAGCAGTTTAAATTTTTAAATTAAAATAAAATTTAAAAGTTTTAATTAATTAATTTTTGTATAAGTTGATTTGTCCTTGACCTAGTCGATAGGTGAACCGTTTTTGGTTTGACTGATTCGCTGATTTAACTGTGATTTTAGCGGTTTTATCAAAATATATTGGTTAAATTTGTTTGATTCAAAATAAATTAAGAATTGACCTAATTAAAGATTAAACGATTAAGATTGTTTGATTCGAAATAAACTTTTCGCCCAAACAATTGTTAACTTTTAAACAATTAAGAAAATCTCTATTGGTTAACTTTCATTTAACTTTTATTTTATAATCTCACATCGAGAAAATAAGGAAAAAGTGAATTGTTTCACTTACATAAAGTGAATCTTATACTTCCATTTATATAAGCAAAATGAGATTTTTAATGAGCAACCTTATCATCAATATCTCATACTATTTTTTTATTTATTTTTTAATTTTAAACAATTAAGAAAATCCCGATTAACTAACTTCCATTTAACTTTTATTTTACATATATAAAAAAATTAAATATAATTATTATATTTATTAAATAATATATTATTTTATCCCATATATAACACGGATGATATGCTAGTCACTGAATTATATAAATATAGAGGGTGTAACTCATTGTTATAGTGTTTGTCTTCCATTTCATGTTTTTATTATTATTATTATTTTGATCCTACACATTGAATTAGAATTTTTTTATTTTTAAAGATGTGCATTTATTAATTGAGTTGCAATAAAATAATTCATTTTTACCCATTCAAATCTCTTTGCTTCTTTTTTTTTTCTTTTAGATAAATTACAAATACACCTCTTGAAATTTGCTTAAATACAAATTCCTCATGTGGTCTGAAAAATTACAAAGATCTCACTGTCAGAATTTTTTATTTAATAAAATTAATTGAAAAGGTAAAATTTATAACTGTTCACCTATACAATAATAAAATTATCTAAATTATTAATTAAAATAAAATTTTAACATTATTAAAAATTGATAATTAACTTGATTATTTATTAATAAAATGATCTACTTGTTATGAAATTAGAAATCTTAGGAGTATAATGTAATTTCTAAAATCACATAAGGTAATTTATAATTTAAGTAAAACTCAGGAGATATATTTGTAATTTAGCCTCTTTTTTTTTTTTTTTGGATCAACTTATTTGATATTTACATGCGTCTAGTTCATTTTAAATATTTATGATTAACGGTCACATGCAGTTTTCTCCTATCGACGGGCTAGGTCCATTGCATTAAAACTTGATGATCCTTGCATCAATACCCTTCTAAGATAAGAGTACATGTCTACTGAAAAAGCCGCCCCCGTGCAACTCACTGAGCAGGTAGAACTATTTTATTTTTATTATTATTATTATTATTTGATTTTTGTCAATTCATAAAAGATTAATTGTGATTATGAAAATAATTTACATCAAAATGAACAATTGCATATTTACAAATCCAATAATTAGCCCACAAAAATCACATGACCCAATCCAACCATCACCAAATTTAAAATAATTCTAGATACTTACTTTTATTTGTTCTGAATTTATCCGGAATGAAATTATGTGATTGTGATTGAATTTGTATGACATAGAATTCACGAATCTGAATCCCAAAATAATAATTCTAATAAATTCCAAATAAATAAAAGTGAATTTATAATATTACTCCCAAATTTAAGTTTATACAGGGCCGAAACCCCTCCCAGAAATATCTGGACTAGCGGGCCCACATTTCCTTTTGCGTACATGAATTAGGCTAAATGAATCAAATGGTCCAGCTTTGCTCCACAAGAGCACTGAACTGAATAATTTCTCGTTTGGCTAATTTGGTCAGTACTATGACTTGTCCAGTTCCAAGGACGAGATGACATGGTGTGTTAAAATATTTGTCAAAAAAAAAAAAAATGTAGATGTTTAAAATATTGAAAAATGTTTGAGGGCCCTAATTTTTGTAGCTCAAATAGCTCAAAATTGTCAAAACGACGTCGTTTTAGCAAATTCGAACAATTTGAGCCATAAAAATTAAGACCCTCTACCATTGTTGTTAAATATTATTCTTCCATTTATTCATATTGTCATGACAGTGGTTAAATTTTAATTGATTAATTTTAGATAAATTAATAACTAACATGGAACAATCTACATCATTGGAGATAGAATCATGTTTTAAGGATCTTAAGTATTTTACCTTTTAAAATATATAAATACTAGCGAATGCCCGTACCTGAAGGTACGGTGTAAATAATGTTAGTATTAGAATATAATTGTAACCCTAACACTATTTAAATTTATTTTTTAATTTGATAAAATCACAAATTTATTATAAAATTTTGGAGTTCTCACAAAACTCCTCACGAAAACTCACTTTTGCTTATATAATAGCTAAATAAATAGATGTGCCTGGTATACATACAATTTCCACAAGTATACATACAATATTGCTTTTGCTTATATAATTATATGGAAATTATATGTATGCCCATAATGTCTTAGTGTATTACGTGGCATACATACATTGTATGAAAATATGTATAAAATATATTGAACAAAAAGGAGAAAATAAAAAAATAAACAAATAGAGAGAAAAATAAAAATGGGAGAAAATAAAAAGAAAAGAGAGAGGAATGTGGGATCATGGGATCATGGAAGGATGTGTGAGAAAAGGAAAAAGTAAGAGAGAGAAGCGGGAAAATAGACAATGTACATGTAAGATATTTTTTGAAAAATATATCTCAGCCGTTGTTTTATAATTTGAATAGATCTAAATTATCCAAATGTCCTACACTACAAGAAAAAGCATTTTTGCCGACCACTTTTAGCTACCAAAACCAATTTAGTCGCCAAAAGTCAGGGAATTGGCTACCAAAAATAATTTTAGTCGGCAAAAGTCAACTTTTTAGCTACTAATTTTTTTTAGTAGGGGAATTGATTATTGGCTACCAAAAAAAATTTAGTAGCTAAAGATATTACAATTGGCGACTAAAAAATTTTTAGTAGCTAAACATATCACAATTGGCGACTAAAAAAAATTTAGTAGCCGTAGAGGTACCTTTAGCTACTAAATGTTTGGTAGCCGAATGAAAATTAAAAAAATTAATTTTTAATCTTTCCCGACCAAACTTTTGGTCGCCAAAAGTGAAGTTTCGGCGACCAAATTTATTTTAGCCGCTATAGACCTACTTTCGGCTACTAAATATTTGGTAGCCGAATGAAAATAAAAAAAATTAATTTTTAATCTTTCCCGACCAAACTTTTGGTCGCCAAAAGTGAAGTTTCGGCGACCAAATTTATTTTAGTCGCTATAGACCTACTTTCGACTACTAAATGTTTGGTAGCCGAATGAAAATAAAAAAAATTAATTTTTAATCTTTCCCGACCAAACTTTTGGTCGCCAAATGTCAAGTTTCGGCGACCAAATTTATTTTAGTCGCCATAGACCTACTTTCGGCTACTAAATGTTTGGTAGCCGAATGAAAATAAAAAAAATTAATTATTTATATTTATATTTATATTTATATTTATATTTTTTTTTATGAAGAGGTTGTACACCCACCATCCAAAAATATTAATTTTTAAAAAAATTAATTAAAAATAATATGAATTTCTTATTTTGTCCTTTTTTTAAATCCATTAATAATAAAAAATTTACAATTATGACAATTGATATTTCTAAAAAAATATACTATGAAAAGGTAATTTTGATAAATTAATATTTTTAAAATGTAATAATTGTATTATAAAAAGAAATTAGCTATCATTTACATCATTATCAGTCCCAATGTGACGTAAATCCAAATACACTTGGTTTCAATTACAAAATTTCTTGAAGCTTGTTCAATGCTTTTAATGTGATTCTGTCTTACCTTAGGAAGCAAACTGCAAATGCTAAATTGTTTGCCTTCTGAATAGAATATTTCTGGCCTTTACTATGTTCATCATTACCAGCTTGAATATTATGGGAGTGCAAATGTCGCTTGTTTCTCCATTTTTATTTATGATTTTTGTGGGTTGTTGTTGTTGTAATGCTCTTCATTCATTAAACCCCTCAAACTGGGGTAAGTTGACTTTATCAGACTAATTTAGTGGAACTAGCTTCACTTTAGCAGACTAATTTAGTGGATGTTGAACCTGTTTACTTTTTATGCATAGAGATAGGCTTTGTTAATTTCTTATTAGTTTTCATTTTATTTATATTATGCAGGATGTTTACATGTACTTCCGTGGCAGTGGCAAAGCAGCAGAGATGAAGTGTGAGGCTGCAAAACGGACAATGATGGCTGCGCTACCATGATTCAGAAAGATTCTTTGGTTTGATAATGCTGAGAGAAATCGAAACATTCACTATTTTTTTGCACTTGTGCCTAGTCTAGTATTATAAGCCTTCATATAATCTTCTTAAAATATGTATGTAAAAGACAGATTCTGACAAACAAGTTTAAGTTAGGACATGTTGTGGTACATATGTCCTTTTTGGAAATTAATTTGGTTAGTCCTGTATTATGTATGAAATGAAATTATTGACGTTCGATTAGACTTGGTTTGTATGGAATTTGTATTATATATAGAATTGGACGTTTATTTTTAATGTTTTGGATGGTTGGAACTAGAATGTGTGCACGTTGTTGAATGCTTGATAATATATTTAGCGTTGATGTGGGTTATATGAGTTATATTGAATCCTGTGTTATGTACGTACAGGTTGTATTAAACATGGATGTAGGTTGTTTAGAATTTTTTTGGAAAAAAAAAAAAAAAAAAAACAGAAAATATTTGGCCACCAAATATTTTGGTAGCCAAATACATTGTTGGAATTTTTTGGCTACTAATAATTTAGTAGCAAAAACATTTGGCGACTAAAACATTTGGTAGCAAAAAGTAATGAATAGTTGGTTAAAATTTTCATGTAGAACTTTTAGTGACTAAAAAATTAGTAGCCGAAATGTCACTATTGCCGACTAACGAAAATTTAGTAGCCAAATGCTTACTTTTGGCTACTAATATTTTGGTAACCAAAACATAACCTTTGCCGACTAATGAAAATTTAGTAGCCAAATGCTTACTTTTGGCTACTAATATTTTGGTAGCCAAAACATAACCTTTGCCGACTAATGACAATTTAGTAGCCAAATGCTTACTTTTGGCTACTAATATTTTGGTCGCCAAAACATAACCTTTGCCGACTAACGAAAATTTAGTAGCCAAAACGTTCACTTTCAGCGACCAAAAAAAATTTAGTCGCCAATACTATCGCCGACAGGGTATAGGCGACCAGTTTGGCGACAAAAAATTTTGGTCGCTAAATGGTTTCGGCGACCAAATTTTGGACTTTTGGCGACCAATATTTTGGTAGCCAAAAGTGACATTTCTTGTAGTGCTAGTAGGGTAAATGTGTGTAGGACAAATTCAAAAATCATCTTGCTTTATTATATAGATGTTGAAGTTTCATATATGGTTTAAATTTATGAAATCTATCAGGTATTCAATATATTTAAAAATAATAATTAATTGTTCAAATTCATTTAATTTGTGGACTATAAAATTCATTAATTTAATCTCCACTACACACATTAAAATCTGGCTCCTAATTCTGGGGTCGCAGATTTTTTCCATATAATATGAATAAAAATAGGGAACAAAAAGGAGAAAATAAAAAAAATAAACAAATAGAGAGAAAAATAAAAATGGGAGAAATTTAAAAAAAAAAAAAAAAAAAAAAGTAGAGAGGAAAGTGGGATCATGGAATTATGGAAGGATGGATGAGAAAGGAAAAGGTAAGAGAGAGAAGCAGGAAAATAGAAAATGTATATGTAGGATATTTTTTGAAAAATATATCTCAGTCGTTGTTTTATAATTTGAATAGATCTGAGCCGTCCAAATGTCCTAGTAGGACAAATGTGTGTAGGACAAATTCAAAAACTATCCTGTTTTATTATATAGATTTTTATTTTATTTTTAGGTGGGATGGTTTTGCAAAACTTATTTTCCTATCAATTATGCTAGGGAACCCCAGTACCCCCACTGGCATTTCATTAGCCAATTTTTTTTATTTATTTATTTTTTTCTTTTCTTCCAATCACCCACCCTCACGTGGGGTGAGAGTGTTGGGGGTGGGGAAGTACAGGGGGTCTGGGGCATTAGTCTTTTCCTACATAGTGTTTGTTCAATGAAAATAAAATATTATATATTTGAAATCCAAAGCAAATTACAGAGGCATATTTATGACTATTTCCATAATCCAAAATTACTCATCTCTAATTAAGTTGGGCCATTTAAATTCAAAAAATGTAACATGTTGGAGCAATTTTTATGGCCATTGTTTCTCATTCTTTTTACTTCTCTGACAAGTTAATCTTTTTAGCTAGTCTAAATTAAACAGATAAATTATACTTTTCACTTTAATGCCTTGTTTGATAAAGGTTTTTTTTTTTTTCTTTTCTTTTCTTCTTAACTATAAACAATATCTTATTTGATTTACTAACGACGCGTGATGATGTGAACCCATGCATAAGTCTTTCATTTCAAAAAAATTTATAAATCAATCAGTTGAGCAAATAGATCACATTGGACAGGAATTTTCTTTATAGTGGAAATGAAAAGGACAAGTTCACCAAAATAAGAGACCAGACTAGTGATAAAGCTAGGCATATCATGCCTTTTTTTTGTTACAACTTCATGCCTAATATTGGTATTTTCTTAGGGTAATACGGCTATTAGATAAATGATCTTATTCATCGAACAGCTTATTGGTCATTTAATAGCCCAAATTGACAAGTGATTATATGCATTCTAAAGCGTGATATAATTATGGTTGATCATCCATTCCAGACTCCAATGATTGTGCACATTCTTCAGAGTCCAATAAGCCCACCCAAACGAAGCCTTCCCATACACATCCAATTGGGCATTGGCAAACTTTTGGTAATCCTCTTTTGTTGCCCCTCCAACATTCCATTCAGCTACCCACTCCCCTGCAAATTCCAATCAAATAAATTAAGGGGGGAAAAACAATAAATAAATAAATGAAAAAAAAAAATATGAGCTGCATGAGTTCGGGATTGTATACCTATAAAAGTGAGAGGTCCATTCGATGTAGTAAGTTGATTCAACTCTGGTAATCGGTTGTTATAGATGAAATCGATGTTTTGTTGGACACTCATTTTGTCAAAGTTATGGGAGTAGAGATTGTAGTAATGTATATCAATGACTGATCCGTCTAAGCCACTTGCAAGAGAGAAGAATTCTTTTGGATCCGAAGTTGCTATACGGTTTGACATAATCACATAAGCTGTGGATGAGTACTTTCGGACAGCTTTGTAACCAGCTCTATAGTACTTGTTCAGGCTCTCCACAGTTGCTCCGGGTGAGAGAGGCTCATTGATCAACTCTACCGCATATAGGCGTGGATTATTAGCATACCTATATGTGTGCAAAACAAAAATTATAAGAGACTAATTGTTACCATATTGTTCTATGAAAGTCAGATATGGTCCAAAATGCATTATAATTAAGAATGGTTGTACCTGGAGGTGAGAAAATCTATAACATTAACTGTTTCTTGTATGTTTTGGTCCGATAGTCCCCATTCTTGAGACCCATCTCTAGAAGAGCTATGCCCGTTGCCATTTTGAGAACCAGGTGCAGCGTGTAAATCAATAATGACATTAATTCCGTATTTTCTACAAACAGAAGACCTCTATGAATCAAACATCACCAGATATACCTATATATTATATTAAGGTGTCGATTTGTCTATGGCTAGTCTATCATGCTTAGAAATATGCCTAATTTAATTTTAATGTCGGTGCAGAAACAAATAATTTTTTTGGGCAAGTCAGTATTAAACACTCAAAATTGATGCTCAGCTAAGCCCATTGTGTTTCAAAATTCTCACCACGATTGCAAGGATCCACCATAGGCAACATGAATTTTTATTACAAAGATTTCGTTGTTGTGATTTGCAGTTTTTAGTTTTAGATCAATTGGGATTAGGAGACATACTGTGCCCAATTGAAAGCATTATCCAAGGCTTGCAAGGATCCCCAACATAAGTTGGTGGAGGGTTGGATCACTGGCTATCCACCACCCTACAGGAATTCTTTACTGCATTTATTCCGTTGCTTGATATGAAATTGAAGTCATCTTCAACTTATGAATGTATTCCAATGCTCCTGAGATGTACACAACCATCAAATTTTCTTGACATATAATTATGATCGTAATTATATACACCTCTAATCAATTCTTTTCTTTTTCTTTTTTTAAATACATCTCCTTCAAGTAATAAACACTTTTTAGTGGCATTTTTATCCTGCCTCAATAAGAAAATAATTATTTAATTAAATGAATAAGGTGTTATTTACCGTCATAACTTGTGGTGCATTCACTGGACCATAACCATTCGTCAATTGAAATTCACCATCTAGCCCCCCAGTGTTTGTAATGATGAAAACAGATTGATCGTCATTTCCCCAACTACCATCTCCTTTTGAATCAGCTGTCACAAGATTCTCTGTCTTTACCTATAAATTCTTATTGAGAAAGTCAATAAGTAGTAATTTTTGAAGTAGATAATGAGATTTATGTGGCTGTGTTTGAAAATACCATTGTAGTCCTTTGTAATTCATCAATGTTAAAATAAAACCGTCTCATTATTCTTACATTTTTAACATTTTTTTCCCTCTCTTGAACTCTTAGACAGACTGGCAATTTTTTGAAGTCATCACAATCCATTGCCCTCCCTATTTTATGAAGTTTGGCCTTCAAGCTATGTTAGATAATTTATGAATAAAAAAAAAAAAATAGAAAAGTGTAAGAAACTATTCCATTTCTGATTTTAGGATAACGAAAAGAAGGAATCGGGCTGTTTGGGTGGTTAGGATAGCAAAAAGGAGGATGGGGGTTGTTTGGGCCTGTGGATCCATTACGGGTTCTGTTTCGATAATCTGAATTGTTAATTTTATTGAGTATTTTGTGTATTTCATCTACAAAAAAAATTAAGTGATTCGATAATTGTAACTTATTCACTTTATCGTGTTTTTCATTAAAAAATGGATGATAATTGTATTTTTAAAAAATAAATCATATATTTTTTTGATGACAAATATAATAAATTGAACAAGTTGTAATTATCAGATTAATCTATTTTTTTTTTGTGTGTGGATGAGATATACAAGCTGCCTGACAAAATGAACGATTCGAATCATCGAAACAGAATCCGTGGATAGGCCCACGGACCCAAACATCCCTCTCCAATTTAGATTTTGGATTTGAGAGAATCATCCTCTCAATCAAAATAATATAATATATATTTATATTTATCAAAATGATTCTTTTTTTTTTTTTTTCAACGATTCTATTAACGTGTGTTCTTAAAAACATGTTTAAAAAATCAGTGGTGTTACAAGCACTAATTGGTATACTAATTACTATACTAACATATATTTTAACATTGGCACTTCAAAACTATGGACCCGCCCATGATACAAATTACAAAAATTCAAAACTTCTAAAATTATGTCACATCATCTGTTAGTATACTAAGTAATATATCAATTGGTACATATTACTTTATTCTAAAAAAATTAAAATATTTGTACATTTTATATAAAAATATATATAATAAAAATTGTATGAATATTTTTAGTGATTTGAAAGTTTGTTAAAAGCTGAGTTTTTTTTTTTTTTTTAAACTTTTTTATGTAAAAGTAATGTGACTAAAAATAAGTTAAAAATTAACTTTTGATTTTTTTAACTTATTATTCCCAAATAACATGTACAAAATGCCCCGACATTAGGGGTGCGCAGCGGATATATTGATCTGCTCAAACCGATCAAACCGAACCGATCCGCCGCATTTTGAACGGATGCGTGATGACGAGTGAACGGTTGTGGATTGATTTTTCCAATCTGCCTAGTTTTGGACGGATGGCGATTTGAGGTTCATTGGCCGCAACCGAACCGCCAAACCGCCGAGCATCCCAGTAATTTGGAAGACTTTGTGTTTTCAATTTGTTTATATATTCTATTTATGTTTTCAATTAAAAAAGAGTTTAAATATTATGTTGAATATATTATGTTGAAAAAGAGTTTTCAACTTAAATATATTTTTTGAATTGAAAAAAATAAATATATTATTTATCTATATATTTTAGTTTTTAAATCTAACTCAAAAAATAATAAATAAAAAAGATTATATATGCTGGTTGGTTTTTGTTTTTAAAAACAGATATAGATGTAACAATACAGAGGCATACAATCTCTACTACTGCTCGGTTCGTGATTTTGGTGGTTTGAATTGTTTTTATATTTTAAGAACTATAGATTATAATACTTTATGTGGATGAGGCATGCTGTGATTGTAATATGTGGATAAAGTTTCAAACTTTCTTTCTTTTGGATGAAGCATGCAGTGATTGTAATACTCTATCAAGCCATTTACTGTAATTTTTTTTTTTTTTTTGAGAAAGTGCACAAATTGAATTATGTTAAAAATTTATAAAATTTTAAACCACCAAACCTATTCACATCCATCCGTCAATCCGCTCAATCCACAATCATCGGATTGGCGGACAGATACGGATTAATTTTCTCCAATCCACCAATCTGACGGACAAATGGTGAATTGGAAGACAAATGGTGAATTGGAAGTTCTGTGGCCGCAACTGACCGCGCCTACTCCTACCCTCAAAAAAAAAAAAAAAAAAAAGAAAAAAAAGAAAAAAAAAAACTTTTAGTAAGATTTTTTATATTAGTTTCTGAAAAGAGTAAGGTTAGGAATTTTAAATATTTCATATAATTGGGGACTTAAATGAGATCTATATAATGTGGGTTCATGTGAGATATTTAATAAAATATTAATAAAATATTTAAATTTCTAACATTTTTCTTTTGAAAAAGCTATAAACACAAAAATCTTTTTACAGAATTATTGAAGCGTAAGGAAAAAAGTGACAGTTTTCCTTACACAAAAATCTTTTTACAGGGTAAGGGAAAAAGTGACAGTTTCCCAAAAAAAAACAAAAATGTATGCATAGTGTAAATTATTGAAGAAATAAAGGGAAACCTGTAAGAAGAAGCCATTAGGAGCTTTTATCCGAGTACGGTTTGGATTATTAGAATTTCTGACAATCTCAAACGTTTCGGATCTACCTGGAGTGCCCGCAACAATAGCTACCATGTCGATCCCATTTCCACCACTATCTACTCCCACAAATTGATTGTTGAACACCCTTAATTGATAGCTTGTCTCATTGATCCTCCACAACTTCACAACAACAATAACAAAAAAACAGAGAAATTAAAGTAATTTGACAAAATTTAATTCAGACCCATCAGAGAAAACTTAAAGTCATCATCTGTATTTTTCGACAAAAAAAAAATTACTTTGAATGTTTCCCAACCAGAAGCAACAGTCCTGTTGGCAACTATGATTGAACCTCCGCCTGTTTCGGCGGAAAGGTATTTCCCAGCCGTTACTGATTTAAACTGCAACCCAGTCCCATCCTAATCGTCAAAATTCAAAACAAGATTGAGCCGTTAGAAGATGAGAATCAGAACCAATAAATTTTGGATGTTTTTGTTTGTGTACAAACCAAGAAATCGTTGTTTGGGATGCCATCGAAAAGAGATGGTTTGATCCATTTTTCTGCGACCAACCAACCTCCAAGATTAACGGCTCGGATTTTGAAATTGGGAGTAAGCGTCCCATGAGAAAGAGAGAGCATAGAACTGAGGAAGATACAAAAGCATAGGAGTGGGTGTCTTCTTGTTGAATGTGCTGTTGCCATTTTGATCCTTCTCCAACTTCTACTGCTAGTCTCTCTCTTTTTTTTTTTTTTGGTCTATGGTCTCACTCTCTCATTACTTGCACAGGTACACACAAATAATATATATATATATATATGAAAACCTAGTTGTAACAGTCCTATGCACGGAAGGAGAAAAAAAAATTAGTGACAACCTGTCATGCACGGCATGCAGAAAAAAAATTAATGGTAACTGTATGCACGGCAAGGAAAAAAAAAAATAGTGGTAACCGCGCCATGCACGCCATGAAAAAAAAAAAAATAGTACGCACAGCATGAAAAAAATTAATAACATATTTTTATATAAAATAACATAAATAATTAAATTTTTATATTCAAATTATGAAAATAAAGATGATTGAAATTTACAATTTAAGTATCACAATTTTATTACAATTGATTTATTATTTTTTAATTCATCATAAATTTAATTATAGAACTTTCAACCCTTCTTATTAAAATTGCAAACTTAGGTGAGTTCAACCCAAGTAACTTGAGTCGAGTTTAAAAAATTTTAAAGATTGAACAACATAATTTTCAAAAATTCAAATTAAATTTGAGTGAATTTGGATAGAAATACCAAATAACCCGAGTAATCAAAACAAAAATATATATAATATAAAATTATTTACTAATTTATTTTTTTAATAATAAATAAAATTAATTAAAAGTTTAATATTAATGAACAAAAGAAAAAGTAATATTTAAGATTTCCAATAGAATTTTTTTTGAAAATATTTTTAAAAAAAATACACCTTTTAGAAATGGATCATCGAATAAAGGGTTGTTTGGAAGTGCCATATTAATTCACTTTTTTATTTTTGTATCTTTTTTTAGTCACATCACATCTCTACTTTTCTACACATCTTTTCGTAAAAAATAAAAAAGTATAATTATATTTTTTTAGTCACATCACATCTCTACTTTTCTATACATATTTTCGTAAAAAGTAAAAAAGTATACTTATTTGACACTTTCCAAATTACCACTAGGTTGATATTGAAAAATTTTACTTTGTATAATGGCATAAATGATTTAATATGATTTTTTTTAGAAATTCTTTTTAATTTAAAAATTACAAAAATATTAAATAGAATAAAAATAAATTTCTTACAAAATAAAAGTAAGAAATAAATTGTAAGAAGAAAATTTAATTTGGTATTTTCATTTAATCTAAAAAAATTCTAAATGAACAATAAATTATCACCTATAACCCTATTTTTTTAAAATAAAAAAAGTTTAACGAATTATCACTTTTGATAAAAAAATAAAAAAATAAAAAAATTAATGTTTCTTTCTAATTTATTTTAGCAAAAGTAACTTTTTAACAACTTGAGCCAAAGATATCTTTATTCTTTATTTTAATTTCTTTAAATGACAATTGAGATTAAAAAAAAAAAATTATCTAACAAAATCCACCATGTTTATTAAGTGCTAAAAAAATTATGTTTGTTCTTTTGTTAAATATATATATATATATATTAAAAAATATTATTTTCTTATAAAGTTTAAAAAAAAAAGGAAAAAAAATTAATAGTGATTAATAATTTGAACACATGTATTTAAAACAAATAATATTATGACATATCATTATGACACATGTGAATATTGATCTCATTCTAATTGTAGGAATATAATTTGAAGAATAATTAAAAATTAAATTTATTTTATAATTTAATAAATGATGCAAAATTTAAGGAATGAATATTGATCTCATAGCAATTATCGTAACATAATTTAAATAAGAATCCAAATTGAAATTTTATTTTAAGAATATAAAATTAATTTATAGACTAATCATATTATAACAGTATTAACAAAATTAAAAATTTAAAAATGATAAAAAGGAATTACAACTTTCAACCTTAATGAAATGACAATATTTTGCAATTCTAATAGTATATAAATATATAGATATATAGATAAATTATGGAATAGATCATTTAAAAAATTATATTAGGGATAAATCATTATAATTTTAATTTAAATTAATGGAATGCTTTCCATATAGTGTCCCTCAAATTTGACTTTTGAAATGAATTAGTATACTTTCTATTTTTATTTCATATATTTGATATATTTTCATCTCAAAGTCATAAATTAAGAGTTTTTTTTTTTTTTTTTGGAATGAGAGCTATAGAGATTTTTTTTAGTTACTTAAAATCAAAAATTAGAATTTTTAGTTTAAGATATTAGAGCTCTCACAAAACTTGTGATTAGAAATTCTCTTTTACTTATATAATATATAAATAGATAAATAGATAGATTTAATAAAAATTTATATTGTTTTAGATATTTTTTATATACAATTTTTTTTTTTATTTTTTTATAAAAAATAATTTAACAATTTCATTACTAACCATAATGTATCGGAAAAGCGGAAAAGGGTGCAGCACTAGGTATAAGAGAAATAAAAAAGGCTTGTAGGTTGAGAAAAGTCAATAAATGCTGAGATTTTTTTTTAAATCAAAAAATTAGAAAATTAAAAGTGGGATATTGAAACTCTCACAAGACTTGTGGGTTAGAACTCCCTTTTCTTTATATAATATATAGATAGCTTATTTCGTTGTCCATGAGTATCACATTGTCATGCCCATGATTAATTATAAATCATGTCTCTTGATGTTCGTCAACCATCCAATATAAAATCATAAGTTCTACATTCTTCACAACCAAAATGCACGTGAGAACACCTATCCTAATTTGATGAAGAAAGGAAAATGGTTTGGGAACATAAATTTTATATGAGTTTATCACCAGCATAATATCCTAATGTGACTTTTGTAATTAAATAATATATTTATTATGAGCGTTTGAGATTGACTTTTTGTTAATTTTGGTTTTGTTTTTAATAATTTTTTAAAAAATATTTACACTTTTAGGTTTTATTTGACCAAACCAATCTGAAAAGAAAAAAAAAAAACTAAGAAAAAAAATTACTCAAGACAAAAAAATAATTCAAAAAGCTGATTTTTTTAGCTTTTTGGTTGGCCTCTTTTTTAGATTTTCTTAAAAAAAAGTCACTAAGGATTGAAAAGTTTTAAACAAAATGTAATGAGTTTAAGTTGGGGGTAGACGTGGGTCAGTTGCGGTCACGAAATCTTCAATCCGTCAGATCGACAGATTGGAGAAAATTAATCCGTATCTGTCCGCCAATCCAGCGGATGTAGATTGGCGGATGGATGCGAATCAGTTTTTGACGGTTTAAAATTTTATAAATTTTCAACATAATTCAACTTGTGTACTTTCTCAACCAAAAAAAAAAAAGTATTATTGTCAATAACTTAAAAAAGTATTACAATCACTGCATACATCATCCAAATGAAGATAGTTTGAAACATTAGAATATTACAATCACTGTATGCCTCATCCACATATTACAATCACAGCATGCCTCATCTACATAAAGTATTACAATCTGTGGTTTTTAAAATATAAAAATAATTCAAACTACCAAAATCATGAACAGAACATAGTAGAGATTGTATGTATTGTATTGTTACATCTATATCTATTTTTGAAAACAAAAATCAACTAGCATAATCATCTTTTTTATTTATTATTTTTAGAGTTAAATTTAAAAACCAAAAATATAAATAAATAATACATTTATTTTTTTCAATTCAAAAATATATTCAAGTTGAAAACTCTTTTCAACAAATATTCAACATAATATTAAATTCTTTTTTAATTGAAAACACAAATAGAATATCTAAACAAATTGAAAATACAAAATCTTACAAATTACTAAGTGTGCTTGTGGTTTGGCGGTTAGGTTGCGGCCAAAGGAACCTCAAATCCGCCATCCGTCCAAAACTAAGCAAATTGGAAAAAATCAATCCGTAACTGTTCGCTCATCATCATGCATCCGTTCAAAATGCGGCAGATCAGTTCAGTTCAATCAGTTTGGGCGAATCGATATATCCGCTGCTCACCCCTAGTTTAAGTTCAGGGACAGATAGCTAAGGTTGGCATGAACTTTATTACCAACAAAGTATTTGGAAAAGTACTCAATAAACTACATTAATGCAACTTGTTTTTATTTTTTTGGTGTGATTCATATCATATCATATCATATTAAATTTTGTTCCTTTCATTTTTAATTTTCACTAATTTTATTAACAACTGATAAATAAAAAAGTGATATTACAATTTGATTTAAATTATAAAAGATTGACTAGCATAATTAAAAGTGAAGAGTCTAAAATAAGATTATGATAAAAAATATATGAATACTAAGGTAGCGTTTGGTAATATTTACGTTTTTTTATTAATGTTCACAAAAATTTCATAAACTGATTTTGTTTGTTTTTAAAAAAAACATAAACTACAAACGCGTTTAGCTTGAATAAAATATTTGAAAAATTTTAAAAATATAAACTCGAGGGATATATTTGTTCAGGCTTAAAATATTTATATTTATTTTTTATTATTTATGATAATGGGATCATACACATTATAATTGAAAAAAAATCCTTAATCTAGAGTTATTTTTTATTATTTTTTATTATTTGTCGTTCGGCTAATTTGGTCACTTTATGGGTTCGTTTGGAAAGTGGTTGGCTTTTTGATTTTTTAATTTTTTAGTTATTTTAATCTCGAGTTAAAAAGTCTCTTTTAGGAAAGGTTTTAATGATTATTGGTTAGATATGATGTTTTGTCTTATTGAACTAAAAAGTCTATTTTATTTTATTTTTTGTGACTAAAATAACCCAAAATCTAATCCAATCCCTCTTGCCAAACGAAGAGTATGATTTGTCCAATTCTTAGGACGAGATGACATGTTGTGTCAAAATATTTTTCATAAAAAAAAAATGTTAGAGATATTTAAAATATTATTATTCAATTTACTCAGATTGTCATGACAGTGGTTAAATTTTAATTGATTAATTTTAGATAAATTAATAACTAACATGGAACAATCTAGGTCATTGGAGATAAGGTCATGCTTTACTGATCTTAAGTATTTTACCTTTTAAAATATATAAATATTTTTATTTTATTTTTAGGTGGGATGGTTTTGCAAAACTTTTCCTGTGTAGTGTTTGTTCGGTGAAAATAAAATAATATATATATTTGAAATCCAAAGCCAATTACGTAATTATCGTATACAGAGGCATATTCATGACTATTTACATAATTCAAAATCACTCATCTCTAATTAAGTTGGCCATTTCAAATATTTAAATCATTTGAAAATTGAAAATTTTTTTTTCCTTATTTTTTGTTTTTAATAAATATTTTTAAAATTTTAAGTATTTTTTTTTTTACTTTTTAGATGCACCTTACTTTGATGTATCTAAAAAATAAAAAAAATTGTGAAAAAAATATTTTAAAACATTAATAAATACATAAAATACGAAAAATATATTGAATTATCGTATTTTTTTTATATTTTTGGTATTTATTGAATGTTTAAAAGATTTTTTTTACAAAAATTATACTTTTTATGTGTATTTATGTTAGGTGTGTCTAAAAATTAAAAATATTGCTTAAAATATTAAAAAAAATTCAGTAAAAATAAAAAACACAAAAAATAAGAAAGTGTAATTTTCTGAAAAGTGTTTTGAAAAACCAAAAACATGTAAAATGACTAGTTTTTTTACCTCATATTTAGCCAAAAAGCTAAAATGTTACAAAAATAACCTGTTTCCAAACGAATTTGGCCGCATGGCTTAAAAATGTATTGAGACAGAAAATCTTGTGCTTAGTGGCTGTTTGATGAAGTATTTGTATCCAATTAATTTATATTGATTTTTTGTACCAGTCAAAAAAAATTAGACGTATACCAAAAAAAGAAGAAGAAGTTGGCATCCCTTAGGTTCTATCACTATATAAACAAATTGCTATTAATGTAGCTTACATTTTAAGGTTATCACTACCACATTATTCTGGTATATAGGTTCTCAAATGACCCTTAGCTATACCTTATGTAATATTTGATTATATTAGACAATTTTAATATCTTTTATTTATTTATATTGTTCATAAATCTTCTTTTGTTTTATTCATGAATCTCATCTTATTCATGAATGGAGATTCATTGTTTTGGTGTCTTTTTGTCTTGTTCATGAATGGAGTTTAATTAGAATTCATGAACTTGGTGGTGAATTCATTTTTGGGTATATTCTCCATTTTCTCTAGGTTCATGGCCATTATTGTTTTTTGATGTATTTTATATGTCTTAGTGGCCTATAAATAGTCTTCTTCTCTTCTTCTTTTTTACAAAAAAAAAAAACACATCAACTATTTTCTATACAAGAGAGATTACTAGCAAAGAATGGTGTTTTTCTTGGTGAAGCTTTGGGTTCATCATTTTGTGCAGAGTTGGCCTAAACCATATGACAAGTGGTCGGGCTGTTGTATCCTGGAGGGGATAAATCATAATTTTATGACTGCTGCATCAGTATTTGGTTTCTTCCTACCCCAGTGGGCTTGATCTTCTTAAAGAAAACAAGATATCCGTGACTCAGCCTGATTTATTTGTATCTCATTTTCTTTGTATTATTTATCAATAAAATATATTTTTTCTGGTATTTTCCCCAACAATTTTAAGGAGATCAACGCCTCTAAAGAAGTTTCCTTTTGTTTGTGACGCATGCTCTTTTGGAATTCTCTCCAAGATGGCGGTAACTTGTCAACAAGTCCTGCAACTACCAAGTTGTCACCAATCTTGATGCCTCCTTCAAATCTCACTTCTGCAAAGAAAATTTGGAAAGCTTTACAGACTAAGTATGATACTTAATATTATTTTCCATGTCAAAAAATCTATAAGCTGTATTATGCAATGCATACCCAAGAAAAGCATAGGTGGTACCTCGTTCACCCAATTTAGGTCGTTTAGGATCTGCAAGCCTCACAAAAGCTAAACAACCCCAAACCCTCAAATAACTTAGATTTGATTTATGCCCCTGCCACAACTCATAAGGTACAATTTTAGTCTTTTTATATGGCACTCTATTTATCACACGGCAAGCTGTCAAAATAGCCTCGCCCCAAATATTTGAGAGAGCACCTGAATCGATAAGCATAGCATTTGTCAAGTCAATTAACGTTCTATTTTTTTTTCAGCTACGCCATTAGATAAAGGTGAATATGGTGGAGTAGTCTCATGAATAATTCTCAATGACTGAACAAAAGAGTTGAATCCAAGAGATTCATACTCTCGGCCTCTATCACTTCTAATTCTCTTAATCTTTTTACCAAATTGATTTTCCACTTCAAAAAGGAATTCTTTAAATTTCTCAAAAACATCACTTTTATTTTTTAATAAATATACGTTTGTGTATTTTGAAAAATCATCAATAAAAGTGATAAAATATCGGTTACCACCCCGAGTTAAAATTCCTTCAAACTCACACAAATTAGTATGAAATAATTCTAGCAATTTGGTATTTTTTTCAACACTTTTATGAGGCCTCTTGGTAATTTTGGCTTCACTGCAAACTTCACATTTCTCAAAATTTTTTTGTCATTTTAGGAATTAATCCTAAACTACTCATGATTCCCACATATTTACTGTTAATATAACACAAGCGAGCATGTCAAAAATTAATAGAAGACAAAGTGTAAGTAGTGTCATAGTAATAATCATAAAATTGATCAGCAAGGCAATTTAAGAGATAAAAGCGACATTTATACTCATCTGTATTATAGGAAGCCACTTTTGCTTCATCTGTCTCGTAGTCTTCATCATTCATCTCCTCGGTTGGGATTTGGTTTGAGTTCTTCTCGGTAAGAACATATGCAACTTTCAAAAGGTTAAGGTAAAAAAGAACTTTTCCTTTCCATCTCTTAAAATGAACTCCCTTGAACTTGAAAGGCTTGTTGAGATCTCCAATTCCATCATTGGTTTTTTCTGGCACTTGATCTATGCTTGATCTCCTTAAAGAAAACGAGATATCTGTGCCTCAGCTTGATCTATTTATATCTCATTTTCTTTACATTATTTATCAATAAAATACACGGATATCTCGTTTTCTTTAAGAAGATCAAGCCCACTACGGTAGGAAGAACCCAAATACCGATGCAGCAGTCACAAAATTATGACTTGTCCCCTCCAAGATACAACAGCCCGACCACTTATCATATGGTTCAGGCCAACTCTGCACAAGATGGTGAACCCAAAGCTTCACCAAGAAAAATACCTTTCTTTGCTAGTAATTTCTTTGTATAGAACATAGTTGGATGTTGGTGTAGAAAAGAGTAGATGAGAAAACTATTTATAGGCCACTAAAACTTTACAAAATATACCAAAAAATAATAATGATCATAAACCTAGAGAAAAGGGAGAGTGTATCCAAATATGAATTCACCACTAAGTTCGTGAATTCTAATTAAACTCCATTCATGAACAAGACAAAAGGACACCAAAACCATGAATCTCCATTCATGAACAAGATGTGATTCATGAATAAAACAAAAGAAGATTCATGAACAATATAAATAAATAAATAAATAAAAGATATTAAAATGGTCCAACAATCCCCCACTCATTTTAATCTCTAACCAAGAAGAAGTAAATGAGCTAGAGTTGAAAAAGATTTTGGCTCTGACTATTATCTTTACAATGTGGAAGAAATTCCTCTTATGGTGCAAGAAGTTTTATCATCACCTGATGCTATTTTTTGGAAAGATGCTGTAAATGATGAGATAGATTCGCTACTTTCAAATAAAATATAGAAGCTAGTGGATTTACCTCCAGGATGTAAAACTATTGGGTGTAAATGGGTCATTCGTAAAAAACTTAAACCGGATGGAACTATAGATAAATATAAAGCGAGGCTTGTCGCTAAAGGTTTTAGGCAACAAGTTGATCTTGATTTCTTTGATACTTTTTCTCCGGTTACTAGAATTACATTCATTAGACTGTTGATAGCAGTGGTTGCAATTCATGATTTAAAAATTCATCAAATGGATGTGAAAACAACAATTTTAAATGGAGATCTAGACGAGGAGATTTACATGGACCAAACCGAAGGCTTTGTGGAGCCTGGCCAAGAAAGCAAGGTGTGTAAGCTAACTAAATCCTTTTATGGTTTAAAACAAGCTCCTAAACAGTGGCATGAGAAATTTGATTCATGCATGCTTGAGAATGGCTATAAGACTAATGAATGTGATAAGTGCATATATTATAAAACTTGTGAGAATGCATATGTGATTATTAGCCTATATGTGGATGATCTACTTATCTTTGGCTCTAATTTGCATATTATAAATGAGACTAAAAATATGCTTAATAGCCACTTTGATATGAAAGATCTTGGTGAAGCCAATTTTATTTTGGGAATTAAAATTACCAAGACTAATGATGGCATTTTTCTTGATCAGTCGTATTATGTTGAGAAAATTTTAAAGAAATATAATTTTCTAGATTGCAAACATGTTGCTACTCCTTTTGATGCAAGCATACATTTATCTGTTATAACAAATGAAAAAGAAGTGATTAATCAAAAGGAATATGCTAGCATGATTGGTAGTTTAAGATATGCTACTGACTGTACTAGACCTCACATTACATATATTGTTGGAGTACTTAGCAGGTTTACTAGCAAGCCAAGTCGAGATCATTGGCTAGCCATGGGAAAAAATTATGAGGTATTTATCTGGTACCAAAAATTATGGTTTGTTTTATAACAAGTATCCTGTGGTACTTGAGGGATATAGTGACACCGATTGGAACACTTTGTCATGTGATTCTCTCTCTACCTCGGGTTTTATTTTTACCTTGAGTGGTGGTGCTATATGTTGGAAGTCTAAAAAATAAACTATAATTGCTAATTCTACAATAGAAGCTGAGCTTATAGCGTTAGCTTCAGCATGAGGAAACGAATTGGTTAAGAGATTTGTTACATGAAATCCCTTTTTGGGAAAAACTAATTCCTCCTGTGTTAATTCGTGTGATAGCACTGCTGCTATTGGTAGAGTGAACAACCATTTTATAATGGTAAATCGAGGGCTATTCGAAGGAAAAACACAGTAATGTGAGATCCTATTTGAGTAATGGCATCATAACTGTGAATTATGTAAGATCTTGTGATAATCTTGCGGATCCGTTAACCAAGGCCTTGGCGAGAAATAGAGTCTAGAAATATTGAGGGGGGATGGGTTTGAATCCTATAAAATCATAAACCATGTATGAGGATACCCAACCTAGGGACTAGAGATCCTGTAACTAGGTTCAATGGGAAGAACGAATCATATGGTGATTGTAAAAATACACTCTTTAATATTTTGTATCCATCCCTATGATGTAAGTGCATTTGTCCCTTAATGTTGGAGGGTTGAGTTTTTATACTCTTAATGAAATTCTGTAGCTCTTGTTAAGGGGTGTGTAAAATTACAGGAACATCCTTGACAGATTTCACCTATGTGTGCATGAAAGTGAGGCCGCTTTCTATGAGAATAAGGCTTATTTAAAATGCTCATGAAAACTGGATAAGCACAAGGCCATAATGTGCTGGCTATTAAAGCTCATGTCAACATCTGGATTATTATGTGTGAGCAGTAATACTTTATTTCCCCTAAGCAGTCATAGTTCAAGTCTAAGACCACTACTGAACTCTGGAGTAGAGGTTGCTTTTTACTAATGAAGTTCAATGCAGTTCATTATGACTACTAGTCTATCTTTGTTTGTAATCTCTTTATCCTTGTTGATATTAAAATGAGTGGGGATTGTTGGACCATTTTAATATCTTTTATATTATTATATTATTTATTTATTATATTGTTCATGAATCTTCTTTGTTTTATTATGAATCTATCTTGTTCATGAATGGAGATTCATTGTTTTGGTGACCTTTTGTCTTGTTCATGAATGGAGTTTAATTAGAATTCATGAGCTTGGTGATAAATTCATTTTGGGTACATTCTTCATTTCTCTAGGTTCATGGCCATTATTGTTTTCTGATATTTTGTATGTCTTAGTGGCTTATAAATAGTTCTTCTCTTCTTCTCTTTTTTACAAAAAAAAAAACACATCAACTATTTTCTATACAAGAGAGATTACTAGCAAAGAATGGTATTTTTCTTGGTGGAGCTTTGGGTTCACCATCTTGTGCAGAGTTGGCCTGAACCATACGACAAGTGGTTGGACTGTTGTATCTTGGAGGGGACAAGTCATAATTTTGTGACTGCTACATCGGTATTTGGTTTCTTCCTACTGCAGTGGGTTTGATCTTCTTAAAGAAAACGAGATATCCGTGCCTCAGCCTGATCTGTTTGTATCTCATTTTTTTTACATTATTTATCAATAAAATATATTTTTTTTGGTATTTTTCCCAACAGATTATATTTCAAAAAGTATGAAATTATGTTATAGTCTTTCCCATAGATATATATTAAAATTAAAATAAAAATAAAAACAGAGTTCCGAGAAGGTGCAGAATTGTCGTGTTTCTTATTGGTATTTTGAGTGTCATCAATATACTTCATTTGCCGACGGCAGTGAATAAAACTCACTCATTCTTTTTTATGAGAAGATCGAGAAAGGGGGCTGAAGGGGCTGAATGTGAAATGGGTCAGGTCCAAGCCTTGGGCCGGCCCAATCCGACAAAGCCCAAATCCAAGTGGGTCAGATGAGCATACGGACAGAACAATTGAGCCCAACTTCATGATCAATAGTACGCCCAAGTCCTCTAGCACTTGGGCCCAACCCGCAGTGGAAAGGTCAGCCCAGTCGCAACGCTGGTCTGGGCCGAGCTGCGGGATGGGGTTTGTAGTCCGAACAGATAATAACCCAGCCCACCTCTGTGAATGAGCCTGGAAAAGGCCGAGCTAATGTACACCGGTACCGAACTGAAGAGCGTAAGTACCGAACTGGAGAAACCTCGTAAAGAAACGTGGGATCTGTGAGCGCAAGCATGTGCAGGATGCCACCTCAGCTGGTCCCCCACGCCTAAAATCACGGAAGTTGTTAAGCCAAGGGAATGTGGTTAGTTATCAGCATGCTTACAATGAGAATATACAATGAATGGCAACTATCAAGTGGTCCACCACGTGGAGCATTGCTGAGAAGACACCTGGCAGCACCTATACTCCATTAACTCACCTTGAGAAGCAAGTAAGAAACACTATATATACAACATGAGCTTCACATTGAAGGTAACTGAACAACTCTAATCAACAACACACATACACACCCATTCGACTATATACTCCTTCACCGATCACTGATTACCACGCCGGAGGGGTGATCCGGCCAGCCCCGGCCGGGTAGCTCTAACGGTGCTTCTTGTTGCAGGAACCCCAGTCCCTGGATGGTCCAACTGTGCGCGGAGCCCCGATCCACTTTCATCTAGTGCGGAATCCGGTACGCACAATTGGTGCGGTGAGCGTGGATCATTTTCATCTCTGAGCTCTGCATTCAGTTTCGGCGATGGGGATTGAGGACGTTCCGCCTTCATCACATACTCCGCAGACGGAAAAGACAAAGGAAAAAGGTTTGGCACTCCCGACGGCTCTGGAGGAGCAAACTGGAAACAATAATCGAACCCCGAATCTATCGACATCGATTGCCCTTCGCCGGAGGTTCTTCTCATCATTTCCTTCTGGAGAAGGATTATAGAGATCGAATTATAGATTCCATGGGAATGGAGATACAGGAATTGAAGGCTCAACTAAAGAGGGTGTTGGGTGATCCGACGGAGAAGAGGACAGAAGCAGAGCCTTCTCGTTTGCAACGAAGGAGCTCATCTAGAGAGTTACCAGTAAAGAAACTCCCCAGGAATGATTCGGGCAACGAAGCCAACCAATCCCAACTCAGAGCGAAGCGGCGAGTAGTCATACCCGTGGGTCACGCCGGAGGAGGGCCAAGAGGCAGAAGACGGGTAGTCAACAAACTGAATACCCTCCTCAGGACCTGCGTACTTGGCTGATTGGCAATAGACAGAACGAGCAACATCGAGATCATTTGGACCGTACTGTTCACCAGAGAGAACATCGAGCACTGGACAGACTTGTCTCTTCGCCATTTTCTCCGGAGATAGAGACCATGAGACCTCCAAAGAAGTTTACCCCAAAGTTCACTTCCTACGACGGGAAGTCGGACCCTCTGACGCATATCAGCCATTTCAGACAGATGATGTCTCTCTGGAGCCGAGATGAGGCACTGATGTGCAAAGTCTTCCCATCCAGCTTGGGAGAAACCGGACTCCGATGGTTCGATCGACTCCCCGCTGGATCAATTCATGGCTGGAAGCAGCTCTCCGAAGAGTTCCTGGCCAGGTTCGTTTCCAATACTAAGATCCCGAAAGAGCCGGACACACTGTTCGGCCTCAGGAAGGAGCAAGAGGAAACGCTGCGCAGTTATGCTAGGAGATATTGGGAAGAGTATAATGATCTGGAAGAAAATGTGTGCAGCGAGCAAATGGCCGTCATGTCCTTCAAGCATGGTCTGCGTCCGGAAAGTAAGTTGAGACAATCACTCACCAAGCGCCCGGCCACAGCTCTGAAAGACTTGCGCGCCAGGATTGAGCAGTATGCTCGCCTGGAGGACGATCAGATTCCCATTGAGGTAGTATCAGCAGAACAAGCAGCCCGGCAGAAGAAGAAAACGGATCGAGCAGAACACCGAGGAATTGCAGTGAATGAGGTGGATAAGTCCAAATCCCATGAAGCCGTTGTGACCGTGTTCAAAGAGCCAATCTATCGAATCCTGGAGAAGATCAAGAGAGAGCCCTTCTTTGTTTGGCCGCCGAAAATGATGGGAGACCCAGCTCGGCGCAATCAGAAGCTCAGATGCACCTACCACCAAGACAGGGGACACATGACTCAGAACTGCAGGGCACTAAAGCAACACTTGGAGGACCTGGTGGCGGCCGGGCACTTGAGGGAATACATAGATCAGGGCAAGGAAGTGGCCGAGTTAGGGAACCCACTTCCAGAAGTGAACGTAGAGCATCCGCCCGGCTAGTAATAAATGTGATCCATGGGACAGCGGCTCCGGAGTCTGAGGAAACACTGAAAGAAGAGATCGCTAAGGCTGCCCAAATTCAGCAAATCATGTCAGTGGAGCCGACATCGAAAAAGGTACGTACCGTACCACAATCCCCCCTGTGTACTGTATCATTTACTAGCAAAGATTTAGAAAACATACAGCACCCACACACTGATGCGTTGATCATAACTGTTGGGATTGGGAAACGGTTTGATGTGAAACGAGTCCTAGTAGATCAGGGCAGTGCAGCAGACATACTGTATTATGATTTGTTCAGAAAGCTTGGCCTCTCCGAGCAGCATCTCACCCCAGCGACAGCCCCGTTGGTCGGTTTCAATTCACAGCCGGAGTGGCCGCTCGGCCGAATAGTATTGCCAGTCGTCGTAGCAGGAACCAAAACCCTCCAGATAGAGTTCTTGGTCATTAATACACCATCCCCTTATAACGCCATACTCGGCCGCCCGTGGATTCATCGAATGGAAGCGGTCCCCTCAACCTATCACCAGCTCATTCGTTTTCCTACGGAACACGGAGTAGAGCAGATTTCGGGGGACCAAGTTGCGTCCAAACATTGCTTCATGGCAGCGTTAAAAACAAAGCAACTCTGCAACCGGGTACAGACAGTGGAAGTGGCCGGACAGCCAGTCTTGGAAGATGTGGGAGGAACTCCAGAGGAAAAGATGGTGGAGGATTTGGAGAAAGTCTTAATAGAAGAAGCCGACCCGGAAAAGTACTTCCTTATCGGTACCTCGCTAAGCGCTGATGAGAAACTTCAGCTGCTGGAACTGCTGAGGGAAAATATGGAGGTATTCGCGTGGTCAGCATATGATACTCCAGGGTTGGACCCAGAATTTGCCTGCCACAAGCTCAACATCAATCCTTCAGCTCGGCCTATCGTACAGAAAAGTCGGAGATCCTCAGTTGAGCACACCGAAGCAGTGATCGCCGAAGTCGAAAAACTTCTGGCCTCAGGCGCAATCAGAGAAGTGCAGTACCCGCAGTGGTTATCCAACACAGTTGTAGTCAAGAAAAAGAACGGAAAATGGAGAGTTTGTGTCGATTTCACTTGCTTGAACAAAGCCTGCCCTAAGGATAGTTTTCCATTGCCTCGCATCGATCAACTAGTAGACTCAACAGCAGGGCATGAGCGCATGAGTTTTCTGGATGCCTATAGCGGTTATCATCAAATACCGTTGTTCGGTCCGGATCAAGAAAAGACAGCGTTCATTACACCGAGAGGGACTTACTGCTATAGGGTAATGCCGTTCGGCCTCAAGAACGCCGGAGCGACCTACCAGCGGATGATCACTCGGATGTTCAAAGATCAACTGGGGAAAACCATGGAAGCCTACATAGACGATATGGTAGTAAAAAGCAAGTTCGCTACAAACCACCTCACAGACTTGAGAGAAGTATTTAGCATCCTGAAAGCCCACCAGCTTCGCCTCAACGCCTCGAAATGCGCCTTCGGGGTGGAACAGGGAAGTTCTTGGGATACATGGTCACTCGTAGAGGAATTGAAGCGAATCCGGATTAGATCAAGGCTATACAGAATCTCGAAGTGCCAACAAAGTCTAAGGAACTGCAAGGAAATAGCCGGAATGGCAGCCGCACTGAACCGGTTTATCAGCAAATCCTCAGATCGGATGAAGCCCTTCTTCCAGCTCTTAAGGAAAAAGGCAACATTGAATGGAATAGCGAATGTACTGAAGCACTGCAGAACCTCAAAAGATACCTCAGTACACCCCCTCTATTATCCACCCAGAACCGGGAGAGGAGCTGTATCTCTATCTAGCAGTGTCAGATCACGCCATGAGCGCAGTATTGATTCGAGAAGTTGGCAAGGATCAGAGACCAATATATTACGTCAGCAAGACTTTACTAGATGCCGAGACACGGTATCTACCACTGGAAAAGTTGGCTTACGCGCTGCTTATTGCCTCGAGAAAGCTGGCAGCATTACTTCCAAGGGCATACCATTAATGTCCTCACTGAATTCCCCCTCAGATCTGTATTCAGCGAGCCGATTTCTCTGGCCGAACAGCGAAGTGGGCAGTAGAGCTTGGTGAGTTTGACATTAGGTACCAACCCCGAACAGCAATCAAGGCCCAGGTCTTGGCGGACTTTGTAGCAGAATTCACTCCCACCCAGAGTACCGAAACCGGTGAATCTAAGCTCGGCACAGGTGCCATGCACGCCGAACAAGAAAAACCTAGCGCTTCGGAAGCATGGAAACTCTTTATTGGAAACATCTGGCAACTCTACGTCGATGGTTCATCCAATAACCGAGGCTCGGGGCAGGAGTAGTCCTTTTTTCGCCATAGATTTCTGGAACAGGCTCTCAGGCTTGGCTGGAAAGCTTCGAACGAGGCCGAATACGAAGCATTATTAGCCGGCTGCGGAGCGCCGAACACTTCAGTGCAGAACAGCTTCTTGTTTTCAGCGATTCACAACTAGTAAAACCAGCTTTCTGGGGTCTATGAAACTCGGGATGAAGAATGACTATGTACGCAGGCAAGGCCAGAGACCTACTCAGAAAATTTCAATCCATAACGAGTGAAGCGAATCATGGGACAAAAACAGCCACGCAGATGCTCTGGCTGCCTAGTCTCATCAGTGGACACAAAGGATGCCAGAAGAGTTGGGTTGAGTTCATACCAGAACCAAGTATTGCATCTCCAGTCTCTCTGCAACAACCTAGAGCCGAGCTGGATGGATCCAATATTGGTCTTTTTGAAATCTGGTAAACTCCCCGAAACAGAAAGGAAGCCAACAAGATCAGGCATAAATCAGCTCGATTTGTTTCGGATCTCACCGTCCTGGGAAGCTTTACAGACGTCCTACCTCGGTCGTCCCTACCTCTTATGTGTGCATTCCGAATCTCGTCGAGAATGTTCTCTATGAAATTCACGATGGGATTTGTGGGTGCCACGTTGGCGGGAGGTCACTGGCGCACCGAGCCCTAACACATGCGGTACTGGTGGCCACGAATGCAGCAAGATGCACAGCAGTACGTGCAAAGGTGCGACAAATGTTCAGAGGTTTGCTCCACTCATTCATCAGCCACCAAAACTCTCACTCCACTCACCAGTCCCATGGCCCTTCGCGCAATGGGGTCTGGATATTGTTGGACCATTGGCGCGAGGCACTGGAATAGGCGATTCTTCATTGCTGCAACCGACTATTTCACCAGTGGGTTGAAGTTGAGGCACTGGCAAATATCAAGGAGGCAGACACAAACACGGTTTGTTTTGAGAAGTGTGGTAGTGCGTTTCGGGCATTCCGCGGGTACTAATCGCGGCAACGGGATCAGTTTGATGGAAAGATCTTCAGGAAATTTTGTGCCGACCTCAGAATCGAGTATAGGAACTCTTCCCTGGGTACCCACAGAGCAACGGTCAGGCAGAAGCGTCGACAAAACCATCATCAATGGAGTGAAGAAGCGGCTTGAGCACGCCAAAGGCAAGTGGGTTGAGGAGTTACCACATGTATATGGGCCTACCGAACTACAGCACGGCGCCCCACAGGAGAAACACCTTACTCTTAACCTATGGAATGGAGGCCATCATCCCACTTGAAGTAGGTCTCCCACTCTTCGGTCTGAATTATTTGAAAGCTCCAGTAACGAGGAAGCCATCGCGCAAGCACTGGATATGGCAGAGGGCCGAAGAGAGGCAGCACTGATCAGGCTTGAAGCATATCAACCAACACTCATCAGAAGTTTCAACCAAAAGTTTTCCCAAGGCAATTTATACCAGGAGAATTGGTTTTGAGGAAGGTCATGGATCATAAACGGGTGCCTGGTGAGAGGCAAACTGGGCCGAACTAGGAGGGTCCATACAAAATCACAGCCGTAGTTGGAAATGGAGCTTACTACTTAGAGATCTGAATGGCAAAAGCAATACCTCGGCCCTGGAACATAGCAACCTCAAGAAATACTACCAGTAGGGTCATTTCCCCAACCTCCTTATCAGGATGTAAAGGCACTTATTTGTTGACCAATACAAATGTTTTCCCATTCCTATCAGATTTATTCAATTCTTTTGTAATTAGTTTGATGTTTATCAAAACGAAACTAGCTTTGGTTCTTACCAAACGGAATTAGCTTTGGTCTATACAAACGACTAGCTTTGGTTCTTACCAAACGGAATTAGCTTTGGTCTATACCAAACGGACTAGCTTTGGTTTTTACCAAACGGAATTAGCTTTGGTCTATACCAAACGGAACTAGCTTTGGTTTTTACCAAACGAAATTAGCTTTGATGTTTATCAAACGGAATCAACTTTGGTGTTTAACCCAAATGGCCCAGTTTCAGAACAACTGAACGGAATTTAAATTCAGTTAGCACTCAAACATGCTAAGTGGTATAGCTTGGTGGAAAATGTTTGGCAACTGGATTGGAATACTAGCCAGGTGGAATTGCTTGGTGGAAACCGCACTAATGCATCTTAAGTAAACATTTCTATTTAGCCAAGTGGAATTGCTTGGTGGAAACCGTACTAACATGTCTTAAGTAAACACCCCTATTTTAGCTAAGTGGCATTACTTGGTGGAAGTTGCACTGACATTCCCTAAGCACGCATCTGTGCACCTACAGAACTTCTTAAGTATCAGCACAACAACACTTCAGTATTGACTCAGCAACCAGAGTTAGAACAAACTCAACCGAGCTAGCATCAGCCTTACTCAGCCCCAGCTGGGGGCAAACAATCATTTTTAAAAGCCTACCTGGACCTGAGTAAGACATCTCTCCTTGCATTTCTCTCATACACACTTATACTATCAAAGTTGAAACAGACTCAAGCAATTCTTACAAAACAATTTCGATCTTACTTAGCTCCAGGTGGGGGCAAACAATTGTTTTCTACAAAACCAACCTGGCCTAAGAAAGACCCACTTATGAACTTAAAGCACAGCCATACTATATATTCGTTAACCACGCCGATCACTAGTTCGGCCCCGAGGTCCTTAACAGTGCTCGGACGGGGGCAAATGAGTGCAATGCCACACAGATAATCATTCGGCCCCGAGGTCCAACAGCGCTCGGCAGGGGGCAAGCAGTACAGAAGAGACCAGATGAGCATCTATTCGGCCCCGCGGTCCCAACAATGCTCGGCCGGGGGCAAGCAAGTATAAGAAATGTTCAAACATAGAAGCTAAACAAAATCAAATTGTAGAGTTCAAAAGGAAACCATATCATCCAAGCAAGGGGCACAGAAGGCCTCATAACCAGCAGTAAAAACAAAAAAGAAAATAAAAGGAAAAATTGTCTTCATCAGAACAGAAATGTAAAAGGTTCAACTTTCAACTCTCATCACTTCAACAATCAACTTTCATCAACAGCGGGCAATTCCGGAGCAGCATCTGCAACTTTGTCAAGACCATCCGCGGGAGGAACAGTAGAGGGAGCTCCAACTTCCTGAGAAGTAGGAGCCACCTTAAACCACATCCTCCGTGGCTTCGGTTTCCAGGGTGGCAACCCCTTCAATGTCCATCGTTTCAGTGGCAATATTCGCTCTGGGTCTCATTCACAGGGTCATCTTCAGGGGAAACATCGTCCGGCAGAACAGCAGGGATAGGAGTAGTCTTTAAACCAGAGGATTTCGAAGGAACAGGGACATCACGATACAGAGAAGAGCCTTCAGGAACCATTGCAGCAGCTAAGGCACTCGTCAACCTTCACAAAGAGCTGTGTCTCGCAGCACTAGAACCTCCTCCTTGTAGGCGGCTCCAGCTTCATCCCAGCCCTGTTGCCAGTGCTTGGCCTCCAGCGCAGTACGCTCAGCAGCCATCACAGCAATAACGGCCTCCAGCTCGGCCACCTTCCCCTCAAGTTGGGCCTGGGTTCAATAGCAGCCTCCTTCGATTGTTCAGCAGAAGTGACAATTTTGTTCAAACGGAAGGCTTCCCTCTCAGCGGTTCTCCGTCTCCGACTCCAAGCTTACTGTCAGTCTTTCAGCATTCATTGCAGCCTCCAGCACGGCTTTCCAGCTCTCAGCGCGGGTAATGGACAGGTGCATTCTCTGGATACACTACAAAGGACGACAAAGAACTTAGAAAAAAGGAAGATGGCAATACAACAGTAAGGTCAAGAAAAACGAAGAAAAAGAGCCTACAGCAGTCAACATTTGGGGGTCCCCTTCAGGATGGGAATGTCACGAGGCCCATTATGTCCAGCCATATCAACCGGCATCAACAAAAACTTGGTTAAACTAAAGGCAAAATCCTGTGAAGCAACAACCGAATCAGAGGTGGAGATGGGCTGCCCTCATATGATATCGGTGGCTCCCATCTCTCAAAAGTTTCATCTTCAATGGGATCCTGAGAAGTCTCCCCCACCACGGCCTTGCCAGTTTCCCTCCTTCTCTTTTTTGCTCGGGCAACGACTGAGGCGGAGGGCTCGGCGGCAGTTACCGGGGTCCCAGATGCCCCAACCTCCATCTTCACCTCCATAAGGCTCTTCGTCTCGGTCTTCTCCACGGGGAATTGCAGAGCGCCAGGGGCTCCGAAGGCCTCAGCCTCTAAGTCCACCAGCACCCTCCTCTTCGCTACTGATCCGCTCCCTGCGAAACTGGGGGCAGGGGAGGGCACTCCCTCAGGTGCATCTTGAACAGTGCGGCGTCTCGGAACCAGCGGGCTAAGAGACACCTCGGTCTCGGTATCAGAATCCAAAAGGGCAGCAGCGAGTCTCGCCTTCTTCGGCATAACAGAGCGGTAACTTGACTGATAATCCAACAACTCAGGAGCAGATCTCTCTTGTACCTCAAGGCAGCCTTGATGGCTTCAGCATTCTCCCGATTCGGTCTTCGCTGGAAACGGGAAGATTCTGTAAAAAAAAAAAAAAAAGAAGAAAGCAAACCATCAGAACAATATTCAGAACAAAGTAAGAAACGCAGAAGGCATTAGAAAGGGAGGCCCAGACCTGGGTAGCCGTCTTTCTGTGGCATTCTCTCAGACTAAAATTCGGTCCCAGCAAGGAACTCCCAATTCCCACCAACTTGCAAGAAATCATCATTGTGTTTATCTGAGTCCGGCAGTCCAGTGACTAGGTGACAATCAGCGGAACGAACACGCAGGTAGTATGTACTATGGTCTTTGTTGTGAGAGGGTGTAACATCCCAGAATATCCCATATATCAAGGTTCAAACCCAGTCGTCTATCGAGGGCAGCCACGCCACAGACAACACGGAAAAGATTTACAGACACCTGCATAGGGGTCAACTGGACCTGATGCAAGAAAGCGGCGCACCAACGGGTCAAAAGGAAACCGAACCCCTCCCTCGACAATTGAAACAACGGGAAAGGCAACGGTGTTCCTCGTGCCCATGCGTTTAGCATCCACCTTCGCCAGTGACAAGGTAACATCATGAGGAATGTTGTAATCTAAACGGAATATGGCCATGGCTTCCGAGGTATCGACTAGGGAACGGAACTTCCCATTTGATTAAACTGTTGGGCAGAAACGGGATTCAGATAGCGGAATACAAGACGCAGATGGCAAACACACAGGACCAGATGATTAAAGCAGAAAGAGAGGAAGAATCGTAAGAAAATTTATAGAAATCAAACAGCGATCACGAAGCAAGAATCAGCAGTGAAGAAGCCCAAGCGGAGACGGCGCGATTCAACAAGCGGAATAGGAAGAGGCTCCTCTCTTCTCTATCTTTCCCTTTCTTTGGAACTCACTAAAGGGATGAGAAGATCAAATCGAGGGGTTTGAATTGATAGCCTGAGCATTTATTGCACTAGTCGGCGCGCAGGCACACAAGCACGATCTTCAGTATGGAATCGACGCATAATCTCTGCACCTATCACGGTTGCCACGTGTCACACGAAAGGACGCATGCAGGAACCGTTGGTCAGATTGAACCGTCACAAGGCCGAACTGGGAAGAAGCCAAGACGACGCGACGCTTGGAAGACAGAACAATAGCTCCCCCCAAGGGAACCTTAGCGCGAGCTAGGGGCAAATGAAGGGGCTGAAGTGAAAATGTGGTCAGGTCCAAGCCTTGGGCCGGCCCAACGACAAAGCCCAATCCAAGTGGGTCAAATGAGCATACGGACAGAACAATTGAGCCAACTTCATGATCAATAGTACGCCCAAGTCCTCTAGCATTGGCCCAACCGCAGTGGAAAGGTCAGCCCAGTCGCACGCTAGTCTGGGCCGAGCTGCGGATGGGGTTTGTAGGGCCGAAAGATAATAACCCAACCACCTCTTGTGAATGAGCCTGGAAAAAGGCCGAGCTAACTGTTACACCGGTACCGAACTGAAGAGCGTAAGTACCGAACTGGAGAAACCTCGTAAAGAAATGGGATCTGTGAGCGCAAGCATGTGCAAGATGCCACCTCAAAACTGGTCCCCCACGCCTAAAATCACGGAAGTTGTTAAGCCAAGGGAATGTGTTAGTTATCAGCATGCTTACAATGAGAATATCAATGAATGGCAACTATCAAGTGGTCCACCACGGAGCATTGCTGAGGAAGACACTCCTGGCACTTATACTGCATTAACTCACCTTGAGAAGCAAGTAAGAAACACTATATATACAACATGAGCTTCACATTGAAGGTAACTGAAACAACTCTAATCAACAACACATACACACCCATTCCTCTATACTCCTCACCGATCACTGATTACCACGCCGGAGGGGTGATCCGGCCAGCCCGGCCGGGTAGCTCTAACGGTGCTTCTGTTGCAGGACCCAGCCCCTGGATCCAACTGTGCGCGAAGCCCCGATTCCACTTTCATCTAGTGCGGAATCCGGTACGCACAGGGGCCATATAAAACTCCTCTGGTTTGATACACTAATCCTGGAGGAGAACCACGTTTTCTTACCCCCCCAACTGGAAGAAAATTCCCTCTTCTATAAGTGAAGGCTTCCCATGGGTACATGGGTTTCAAACCCAAGATCTTCGGTTTTTAAATTTAACACACATTTATGGCCACATATCCATTAATGAGTATATATATATATAAATGTTTGAGACCCTTAAAAAAATTTCTAATTTGATTTACAATAATGTTACACAACGTGTTAACTTTTATTTGTCACACATTATATAAGATCCAAATCTCCTACTACATTATTAATAATGAATGAATTTGCAAATTTAAAATATATATTTTTTTTTTCTTGACGTTTTTCACGGTATGGTTGCTTAGGTCCCACGCACATTAAACGTATTTGTTGAAAACTCTAAGGCCTCTTTGGGAATAATTTTTTAGTGATTTTTTATTTTTTGGCTAAAATATGAGATTTGAAATTTTTAAAAACATTTTTGAATTTCAATTCATTTCTATATTTTTAATGATTTTAAAAAAAAAATTAATTAACTAATTAAATTTTTTTTTTTTTTTAGATCCACTTTATCTTGGTATAGTTAAAAAGTATTAAATTTGTACAATTTTTTTAAAATATTATTTAATGTAACAGAATACGAAATATACTTAGTTTTCGTTTGGGAAAGAGTTAAATAGCTACACTTTTTAACTTTTTGCTATTTTAGCCTCATTTGGTTTTATTTTTGGTTTTTTTGACTTTTATGAGAGAAAAAGTGTAATGATTATGGTTTGAATATGATATTTTATTTTATTAGCTTATGTAGCCAATTTTGTTTTTTGTGTTTTTTTAGCCAAAACCAAACATATCTTAAATTTTCATATTTTTTTTTTTTTTTGTATTTGGTGATTTTTTTTTTATAAATACATATATTATATTTTTAAGTGTATCAAGATACGTATATCTTAAAAAATAAACAAATTGCATAAAAGACTTAAAAATTTACTAAAAGCATATTATATATATATATGAAAAGCAAAAAACTTAATTTTCTTAAAAGTGAATTAAACCAAACAATATGTTTGGAAGACTTTTTAATTTGTTGCAAAGAGTGGAGTGAATGAAAAAGAAAAAAAAAAGAAAAAAGAAAAAAAATTAATATTTATTGACTTTTTAATATTTTTAAATATTTTTAACTTTTAAACTAAAATTGTAACTTGAGGTCCAAGTCTTTCCATTTGGCTTGTGGAAAAGGTCAAGAAGGTAGAGATTCGGACACGGGCAAAAACACATTTTTGGCCATTCGTTAATACTTCTGTTTAAATCTATGGGTGTTTGGCAACTTGGTAAAAGTCTAGGGTTGAGACTCCAAGTCTCAAGTTTAAAACTCTTTGGGCCAATCTTCTAGGCATAACGTAGTTGGGTAAGAGATTAGTCTCAAATTGTTGCTACTACAGCACTTGGTGTAGGCCCAATACTCTCTCGCTGCGCGAGTCCTGACTTAAAAAAAACTTTCCAAGTTATAGTCTCCTTCTCGGAACGGACAACAAGACACCTTGGTGATCTCTGCAAGCGGTGCTCCTGAACCTGCGGGAGAGTGAGAGGATTTTCCTGTAACTAAAAAAAAAAAAAAAAAACTTCTGTTTGTTTTTGTTTTTGTTTTTTTTTATAATTAAAAACAAAATTGTTTTGATATATTTTGTTTTTATGTTTTCATTTTGATTTAAATCACTTTTCAAAAAATTAAGTTTTTTATTTTTTGTATTTTTTTTTTTACTGAATTTTTCTAATATTTTATACAATTTTTTTTTATTTTTTAGATACACTTAATCTAGATATAATAAAAAAAATATATTTGTGATTTTTTTTTAAAAAAATCACCAAATACGAAAATACAAAAAACAAAACAAAATTTTAGTACATTTTTATATTTTGTGACATTCAATGATTTTTTTTTAAAAAAAATATAATTTTTTTTAAGTATATTAAGATTAAGTGGATCTAAAATATATAAAAAAAAAATTAATTAAGATATTTTAAAATTTTGTTATAATTATCAAAAATAAGAATTAAAAACTCAAAAAATTATTTTTAAAAACTCCAAATTAAATTTTCAAAATAAATTTTCTGTGTTTCCTCCTTAACAACCTTCAATCACCACCATCAACTACTAACCACTAGTCACCAGTGGACTAACCTCCAGCCATATTTTGGCATGATTTGACAACCTATCGAATCGACGACTCTAACGCTTCGATCACATCATGAGTTTTGTCCATCACCACGCCACCACTACCATGCACCATATCAAAAAGGATAACGAATGATTTGTTAATTCTCTAATTTATCAAGTTTGAGAAAATGACCCCAAGCCCCCAATGATATCAAATCCGCACTATCTAATTACAAATTTATTGCCCCAAATTCACGACAAATTTTTTGTTTCTTTTTATAGACAATGAATTTTGAACCCTAAAATTGTTTTCAAATTTATGAATTATTATTTATTTTGTATAGCACTATTCAATTTTTCTAAATGGTATGAAAAATCAATATAATTATAATTGGATACAAAATTTCATCAAACAGTCGAGCACGAGAACTTCTTAGTGCATTATTTTAGCTATGTGCTTATGCTTCGGGAATTCTATGCCGCTAAATTCTCACAAATTCTACTTTTATTTTTTTATCAAAAATATATATATTATAATTAATAATAATGTGTTTCTTCACACCACGGTAACTTTCAAATTTCAATCACTTCTTAACTTTTGTATGATCAAATTTACACTCACACCACATTATAATCCCAAATAAACGTCACCAATAGAAGAAAAAAAGTTTCCAATTTGATTTACAATAATGTTACACAACAGGTGTTAACTTTTTATTCGACACACATTAATTATATAAGACTTGAGAGGGTAATTTGTAAACAAATTGGGCCGAGCTAGGAAGAGTCTTCTTTGGGAGTTGGGCCGCGTAATGGGCCGAGATAAGGGCTGGTGTAGCTTAGTCTTAGGCCAAGAAGACATCTCATATCTCGGGTTTGGACCGAACTATGGGCCAAGGTAATTATTTGTATAGCACGGTCCTTGATCATCTAAACATCGGGTCGGTCAGAGATGGGCTACCAGTGACCTGACCTAGCTATCCTGAACCGAGGTATCAGTAGAGGGAGAACCGAGCTAAAGGATAGCTCTGCAGGGCGTCATTTCAGAGTCAAGACTGACAGTGGTGCTTAAAGTATCACTGAGCTATATGAGCACGGTTGACCGCAATGTCAGCCGAGGTAAGGGTTCAGCCATCTCACTTGGCTTGCAGTGATGAGGGTTTTTAGGGATAATCATTATCCTTGGGCTTGAGCTCCTAGGAGGACTCTGCTAAGGAGAGTAGAGTCCTACTAGGATATGCAAAACCATCTCACTTGGTTGGTAGTGAGTAGGAGTGTGACTCCTAGGAGGGACTCTGCTAAGGAGAGAGAGTAAAGTCCTACTAGGATTGTGCAAACCATCTCATTGGTTGGTAGTGAGTAGGGTGTGTGATTCCTAGAATGACTCTTATAAGGAGAGTTAGAATCCTACTAGGATTGTGCCAAGTAAAAGTCTATAAAAGCTCATGACCAGACCTATGTACAGGTATCCCAATTCTGACTCTAGAATACACAGAGCTTATTGTCTATTGTCTAGTTGCTGACTTAGGCATCGGAGGGGTTTCCGGCACATACCCACTGGCTAGCTCACGTTTGTGTTTTCAGAGAATAAAGCGACGACGTTTGGAGGAGCGCAAACTTGATCAACGGACTATACGAGAAGAATTATTTCGTGCTCGTACAATTGGCGCCGTTTGTGGGAATTCCACAAAGAACAAAACCTCTTGATCAAGCTTTCCTCTCTAGTTGGAAGCAATGGCGCACAATGAAGACTTGCCGCAATCAGCCATTGATGGGCAAATCCCGGAGGGGTGTGGGAGGCACGATGGTTTTCCTTCTATCCCTCCCATGGCGGATTTAGAACCCCAGCGACAGAACCCCCGGAGGGATGCAAGGGGGAGGCGGGCTAACAGCCCCCGTCGCTCTCAAAGTCCTGAAAGACAGAGGCGGAAGATGGACCCTTAACTTCTCGAAGATCGCGTAAGGGAGCAAGATGAAGTAATAAGAAGAATGACGGCTGACATAGAGTCTATGAAGAGCCAGATAAAAGGCAAATGAGTGGCAGCAAAAGAGGGGCGCAAAGGCAACACACACTCTTGCCATTCAGAAGATCGTGACAGACAAGTCACACAATCACAAACTGAAAGTAGAAACCTCAGGTCGGGCGATACACAATCAAAGACTTCCAGGACATGCTACTCCAGGCCTGAGAGAATGAGGACTGAAAGGGCTCAAAGGAGAGAAGACACTCAGGCTCGCGACCCCCGCAGAGTCTCCGCACTACAACGATTGGCTCCTAGAACACATGGGAGTGTCGAGGTTGGAATTCCAGAGCCACGCCTTGTCTATGAACCAGCAAACAAAGCATTAGCAAGGTTGCAGAGCTCACCGTTCATTCCGACAATAGAGAACGCACCATTACTCTTAGGCTTCCACCAGCACAAATTCACTACTTATGAGGAGAAGTCGGACCCCTACATACACTTTACCCACTTTTACCAGGTTATGGTCGTGTATCGGTGAAATAAGGCTCTAATGTGTATCCTGTTTCCTTCCAGCCTTGGTGGCCTGGGTTTAACGTGGTTTGAAAGGTTGCCAGAGGTAGCCTAGCTTCGTGGGCGCAACTAGCGGAGGCATTTGTGACCAGATTCAGAACGAACATCAAGACACCAGTGGAGATTGACCAACTTCTCTCCATAGACATGGGCGAGAAAGAAACATTGAGGTCTTACAATAACCGGTATTGGGAGACTTTTAATCAGATTGGAGATTGCCCTACAAACTTAGCTATCGCACAATACAAACGAGGTTTGCCGGCTGGCAATAAGTTGAGGGATTCAATGACAATGACGCTACCCCTTACTATGGAAGCCCTAATGGAGAGAGTGCACCAACACATTCGGGTAGAGGAAGATGGGGCGCGCACCAAGACAGAGTCCGGCGCAACAGCGATACCAGACAAAAAGCCTTTGGAAAGAGTTAACACGGTTTGACAAGTAAGACTGACCGCGCAAAAGTCTTTGCCCAATTGGGTGCAAAGGGTTGGCAGGTTTGACCAACTCTTTCTAAATAAGTCTTGCCCGACTGGGGGGCAACAAAAAAGGTTGGCAGGCTTGACCAAACTTTTTTCATTCCTAAGCCGAGATAAGGATCTAGGTGTAGGAAGTTGGCAGGTATGACCAACATTTAGCTCTCTTCAGTCGAGATAAGGATCTAGACTGAAGAAGGTTGGCAGGAATAACCAACATTTAGCTCTCCTAAGCCGAGATAAGGATCTAGGCTGCAGGAAGTTGGCAGGTATGACCAACAAAACTTTTGCACTCTTTGGCCGGGATAACAATTACCTCGGCCAAAGTAGGTTGGCAGGTTTGACCAACAAGTTTTTTGGATTCTTTAATGCGTATCTCGGCCAAAGAAGGTTGGCAGGATCAGGTAAGGCCAAGCTAATTAGTTTGGCTAGGCATGCAGTCGAAATGATGCAAAACATTGAAAAAGAAACATAGTAACCAAGCAAAGAGATCGAAATTTTTTATTAATTGGAAGATGATTACAAAAGGTGGGACATATAGCCCGGTTACACTAAAAGAATGCCTTCTCATATGATTGCGAACTCGAAGGATATAAATATTGAAGGCAAAAAGGCGGGGCTGTTCAAAATTTTGAAGGTACATGACGGTTGTAACAAGAGAACGAGGATAATGGGGGCATGCCACGTATCTTGGGAATGACGTCGTGCCAGATTAGTGAAAGAACATGTTGAGCAATCGACAAGGCTTATTGGGGCCGAACAAGCTATGAAACCGAACAAATTTTTAGCTCGGTAGAGTGGGGCGTTCTTAGCTCGGCTGGAGGAAAAATAATCCCAATCATGCTACGCAGATGGAATTAAGAGGCAATTGAAAGGGTAATTTGTAAACAAATTAGGCCGAGCTAGAAAGAGTCTTCTTTGGGAGTTGGGCCGCGTAATGGACCGAGATAAGGGCTGGTGTAGCTCGCTCTTAGGCCAAGAAGACATCTCATATTTCGGGTTTGGGCCGAACTATGGGCCGAGGTAATTATTTATGTAGCACGGTCCTTGATCATCTAAACATCGGGTCGGTCAGAGATGGGCTACCAGTGACCTGACCTAGCTATCCTGAACTGAGGTATCAGTAGAGGGAGAACCGAGCTAAATGATAGCTCTGCAGGGCGTCATCTCAGAGTCAAGACTGACAGTGATGCTTAAAGTATCACTGAGCTATATGAGCACGGTTGACCGCAATGTCAGCCGAGGTAAGGGTTCAGCCATCTCACTTGGCTTGCAGTGATAAGGGTGTTTTAGGGATAATCATTATCCTTGGGCTTGAGACTCCTAGGAGGACTCTGCTAAGGAGAGTAGAGTCCTACTAGGATTATGCAAAACCATCTCACTTGGTTGGTAGTGAGTAGGAGTGTGACTCCTAGGAGGACTCTGCTAAGGAGAGTAAAGTCCTCCTAGGATTGTGCAAACCATCTCACTTGGTTGGTAGTGAGTAGGGTGTGTGATTCCTAGAAGGACTCTTATAAGGAGAGTTGGAATCCTACTAGGATTGTGCCAAGTAAAAGTCTATAAAAGCTCATGACCAGACCTATGTATAGGTATCCCAATTCTTATTCTAGAATACACAGAGTTTATTGTCTATTGTCTAGTTGCTGACTTAGGCATCGGAGGGGTTTCCGACACACACCCGCCGGCTAGCTCACGTTTGTGTTTTTAGGGAATAAAGTGACGACGTTTGGAGGAGCGCAAACTTGATCAACAGGACTATACGAGAAGAATTATTTCGTGCTCGTACAAGACCCAAATCTCTTATTACATTATTATTATTATTATTATTATTATTATTATGAATGAGGAATTTGCAAATCTAAAATAGTTTTTTTTTTCTTTCTTTTTTCTTAACGTTTTTCATGGTGTGGGTTCCTTAGGTCCCATGCACAGCAAACGTCATTTGTTGAAAATTCTAAGGCCTCCTTTGGAAATAATTTTTTAATGTTTTTTTAGTTTTTTAACTAAAATATAAGATTTGAAATTTTTTAAAAAACAATTTTTTCTGAATTTTTAATTCATATTTTTATATTTTTAATGATTTTTTTATTTTTTTTAAAAACTTCTTAGATCCACTTTATTTGGTACAGTTAAAAAGTGTAAAATTTGTAAAAAAAAAAATTAAATATTATTGAATATAACAGAATACGAAAATATACTAAATTTTTATATTTTTTGTATTTGGTGATTTTTTTTTAAAAAACTTACATATATTATATTTTTTAAGTATATCAAAATTAGGTGTATCTAAAAAATAAACAAATTGCGTAAAAGATTAAAAAATTCACTAAAAGCCAAAAAAAAATATGAAAAGCAAAAAACTTAATTTTCTTAAAAGTGATATATTTGGAATGACTTTTTAATTTTATTGAAAAAAAAATGAATGAAAAGAAATTTTTAACTTTTTAATATTTATTGACTTTTTAATATTTTTAAATATTTTTTAACTTTTAAACTAAAATTATAACTTGCAACGAGGTCCAAGTCTTCTCATTTGGCGTTAGGAGTAGAAAAATGGCCTGCGGCTTGTGAGTAGCCTGAAGCCCGCCCATATCCCGGGGTGGGCCCGGGCCATTTAAGCCCGTTTAGGCCCAGCCCGAGACCCTAGGCCAGGGCCTAAGCCATCATTTTAAAGCCCGGTCCATCGACCCTCTTAAGGCCCACTCGAGGCCTAGCCCGAGCTAAGGCCTAGTGTTTTTTTTTAGTAGAAAATAATAAAATTTTAATAGAGAAAAAAAAAAAAAAAAAAAACTTTGTTCAGGCTCGCCCCAAGCCCGAGCCCCTGCCCCGCCCATCGACCCACCCAAGGCCCGAATACCTCTAGGCCTAGGCCTGGCCCTAATTTTTGGGCCTGTGGCCCGGCCCAGCTCAACTCAATTTTTGCCAGAGCTGCGAGACTCGACATAGGCCCGCTCGGCCCGAGCCCAAGTGGGCCGGGCCGTGTCGTGCCAAATTTACACCCCTATTTGGTGTGGATTTGATGTTTATCCGATTAAAGCCTTCCCCCTCTCCGTATGAGATACGGTTAGGTACGTTGTTGGTTTCAGCACCTTTGTTCCTTTCACGTGAAACGTGTTAGGATTTGATGTTTACTTTCCTCATCTCCATATGAGATACAGTTAGATACACCGGTTGGTTACACAACCCTTGCTCCTTTCACGTGAAACGTGTTAGGATTAAATGTTTACCTAGTTAAAACCTTCCCCATCTCCGTATGAAATACGGCTACAAACATCTGTTGGTTACACCACTATACCTCCTCTCGCGTAAAACGCGTTTAGATTTCGATTTCATTATTTTTTCTCTCGCGTAAGATGCGTTTGGATTTTGAGTTCACCTATCATTTGTGTTGTGGCACATTTGTATGTGATCTTGTGGCATATTTAATGTGATGCACCCCCTGTTATGTTTCATATTATTTGCACGAAGCTTGCCTCTCATGTTGCCATATTCATATCTTTATCATCACTCCATGACATTGCATTGCATTGCATAATCATGAATTTTCAAACAACCAGCTTTGCGAAGCTTGTAAGTCCAACTTTTTAAACTGCATTTTGAGCATGTCATTTGCATTCTGCCCCTGAACTACACTGGTTTGATTCCTTACAAAAGGATATGTAGGCAACCTTCGGGTTTAACTAATTGCATCTACATCTTGTTTGTTTACCCAAGTCTTATGGCCTCGTCAAAAAGGTCGTCTTCGGGCTTTGACATTCACTCATGTCAAGAAATGACTTTGAGCTCTATCAAAGAGGAGAAACTGTAGACACTCCATTTTGACCGCCCCTAAGACTTGGGCGTTTCTTTTTGATCACTCGATGATAAAAACAAGAAGGTGTATCTCATAGAATCCTCAATAAGAAAACTTAGAATTTTAGCCCTGTTTCCAACCCTAAATAGTCACAAATTACCTTTCTGAGGGAATATTCTGACCTCACGGTTGCGTCCAGAATGGTTCGTTTAGCTAGGATCAACTTTCGCTGCACTTTTGGGGGCCTCAATGACAAATTCTCCTAACATCTAGGTTATAGCACAATTATTTGAAACATTTGCACCAAATTGTAATTTTCAAAACTTAGGGAATATTCTGTTAAGTCAAGACATATTCCGTCCATATGCAGAATATTCCGTCAATGCTGACTGTGACGCTGACGTGGCGGCTTTGCTAATGTGGCATGACTAGATTGGTCCTTGCTGATGATGTGGCGTTGACTTGTCTTTACCAAAAAAAAAAAAAAAATGAATTTAAGGAATGTTACTGGATTGGTCCTTGCTGATGATGTGGCGCTGACTTGTCTTTACCCAAAAAAATGAATTTAAGGAATGCTCATGAAGGGGTTTGAACCCCCAACTTAAGACTCTACACACAACACCTTAACTACTCTATCAAAGCTTTGCTTTGTGTTATATTTCCCCTCAAATAATATTTGAACATTTCAAACCAGCAAGCAAAGAAGGTGTATTTTTTACATATTTTTTCTTATGTGTGGGACACTCCCCTACACCATTGGCCGACTCATATATCACCAAATATATACCTAATCATCCCCCATTGTCAAAAAGTGGTTTTGTTTGCATCCATAAAGGAGTATCCCATGCAACCACTTTGAAAATTTGTCCTCCTATCACATTCTTGTCTTCCACCTTGTCTCCCATCTTCTTTTTGACCTTCACTCTCCCTCATTGCCTATATAGAGTGATCATATTGTAAGAGAGAGAGAGAGAGAGAGAGAGAAAAGACCACGAAATTGAAGAGAACAGAGTGAGAAAAGAGTGAAAAAAGAGAGAAAAATTGAGTTTTTGAGCTAAAAATATTCTTATCTTCCATATACACCCCATACATTCCATACAAACTGAAATTCCATCTTTTCTACACCTAAAACTCCTCCAAAAATTATGAAATACTTGAATTTCAATAGCTTTGATCAAGAGGAAGAGTGAGTGTTGGCAAGAGTGAGTAAAAACAAGAGAGATAATAATTTTTCCCCACATACACCTCCAAGCCATCATTTTAGCAAGAATTCCAAGCTTTCAAATTAAGGATTGAGAACACACTTCCTAAACTTGAGGGTAATCAAGAAGAAGTTTGGAAATCAAGAAGTTCAATCTTTCTTTAGAAGTGAATTTCTAATCTTTCATTTTTTTTTATATTTTCTATCTCATATTTATTTTCTTGCTTCTTATTTCATAATGTTTTGTTGTAATCCAAGTATTTTGTTTAGCTCATAATTATTTATTTATTTTATTCGTGCTTCAACTTCATATTAGTTTTGTTGTAATCTTACATGTTCTACCTCATATTTGCTTTCTTGTTTTAGGTTTATGTTAGTTTTGTTGTAATCTTGCATGTTCTACCTCATATTTGCTTTCTTGTTTTAGATTCATGTTAGTTTTGTTGTAATCTTGCATGTTCTACCTCATAGTGTTTTGTTATAATCCAAGTGATTTGTTTATCTCATATTTATTTTCTTACTTTATATTTCATAGTGTGTTGTTGTATCTAAGTGGTTTGTTTAGCTCATGATTATTTATTTATTTATTTATTTTTATTCTCTTACTTTAATTTCATATTAGTTTTGTTGTAATGTTGCATGTTCTACCTCATATTTGCTTTCTTGTTTTAGGTTCATGTTAGTTTTGTTGTAATCTCGCATGTTCTATCTTATATTTGTTTTCTTATTTTAGTTTCATAGTAATTATGTTGTAATATTACATCTCCTAGTTTATATTTTTCTTGTATTAATCTCATATTAGTTTTGTTGTAATCTTGCATGTTCTATCTTATATTTGTTTTCTTGTTTTAGATTCATGTTAGTTTTGTTGTAAGTTTGCACTTTTTTTATTTTATATTTGTTTTCTTGTTTTTAATCTAACCAGTAGTGGTTAGTTGAGCCACCTATATATTTCTTGTTTGTTCTTTTTCTTGGTTTCGCAATAAGATAGGTTTTGTTAGGCCTAGTTGGCTGGCTGGCCTATTTTGCTAGCCAGTTAGCTTCTTTTGAATAAGACGGCGTTGTCTTCCGATGGCTTCCAAGGCACAAGAAAATTTTTTTCTTTGTTTATTTTATTTTGATTGTATTGTGAGGTTTTTATTTTGTTGTAATATTCTTCTCACCCTCCTCTAATTTGGTTTGTAATAATTTATTCAAAGTGTTGTAATAATTTCCCGCCCCACTTCTTTCTATCCTGTTCTTTTACTTACTTTCCTTATTTATGGATATGCATCATGTTTATTTTATTTTATTTTATTTTTTTGTTATATCCATGCTTTGCATTTATGTTTCATGCATCTTGATTCGGCTAAGTTTGTATTTGTGGATTTAATTAATTCCTATGTGATTATGTGCGCTGCCTCATGTTTTTGAGATGATTCACATGTCATATCTTAGAAACCAAATCTTTAGTTACATCTCATGAGTGAATTCCATTAGGATTTTGTATATAACACCATGTATGTTTTACTAACTTTGTTTTGTAGTTGTTCGAGGGACGTCGGTAAATATATAAGTTTTTATCCTTTAACATCCTGTTTGTGTGTGTTTTTCTTATTATGTTTAAGCATCCTACCATGTGGCTAATTGCTTACTTCATATAACTGTATGAATGCTAGTGAATGGATGTCACGCCCTCAAAATAAACCCATAAATCATCCAACAATAGCATGCTTAAACATATGAGAATGAAGCATAAATATATTCCATCAGAGTAATCATTACAAAATGTATTACATGTTGACAACAAAAGTAAATGCCCTATGGGCTTACAACTTTCCAAGTCAACACTTGGTCACAAAAAGAGAGTACTAACTCTATACAAGAAAGCCCTAGGTTTGATATACATGTAATATAACAAAACAACAAAAGGAGTCCCAGCCACTAAGCCTCCCGAGCTACGTCCTTGGAGGTGGCATGCTACCTGTACCTGAAAATGATGTCCCATATAGGGTGAGCCACATCCCAGTAGAAGTATACTAAACCAACTATAAACAATGACTAGAATAATAGCATTCAACAGATGGTCCATACTTATATTCCAACACATACCATATTACAGTTTCATGACAATCATGTCCAAGTTACATTTCAGTTTCCATTTCTTATTCAACTTTCAGTTTGAAAACAAGGCTCAGAACCTGGCCCAAATAACTTAATGAGATTAAAACTCGTCACTCAACTACTTTCAATGTTCATGACAAATACACATTTTGGTGTTGTATCAATAACGCATAAAATCACTTTCATACTTCACAAATGATACACATTGTAGTGCTGTATCAATATAAACAAAACACTTCCATACTTCACAACTGATACACATTGTAGTGCTGTATCAATATAAACAATCTCCGGTTTAGAGGTCCATCCTCTATCTTCCCCTAAATCGTGGAGTACATCCCCTATCTCCTCCCATACAACACAATGCATATAAACAATTATCATATACATGTTCAATCATTCAATACACAATTTCGATGTATTTAGCCGATCGCTATACTCGATAGCCTATTCAATTGATTAGTTTTAGTTTGCCTAATCACCATGCATTGTCTACAACAATCAAGACTATCCTCCACCGATGGCCCAAAGCAGTTATTTCTAAACAGAAAATAAATGCACCAAATGGATAAATTATCAACATTTGCCTAGGTGAGCGGTAAATTAACCCAACTACACCCTTTAATCCCATACCTTTCCAATTTGAATATTTCCTATTCAATTTCTCATTTTCCAAAATTAATTATACAAATTAATTCATCAACAATTAGGGCTTTTTTCCCACAATTACTACACCAACCCTAAGGTTCCATTTTCATCAAAAATCCAATTTTCCAATGTATTACATACGTAAAGGTTTTAAACTTTGAAAACCCCTCTTTTGAAAATTACACAATGGCCCCAAACTTTCTCGAAATAACCCAACAACCCCCAACACATCGAAGTACCAAAATTCAAAGGCAAAGCTTATAAGATGGAGTAGGATATCCCTACCTCAAAAGGTGAAACCTAACGAAGGAGATGAAGAAAACGAAGATGTTTCAAATCCCAAAATTCTCGGATCAAAATGTAGCCCTCGACGATCAACACACTTTTTACAAAGGCCAAAGGGTGAGAGATTACTCTAACTAGATCAAACTCTAGAGAGAAGTGGAGGTTTTAGTGAGAGAAGCTCTCCAATGGCTATTTTGAAAAGTAAGAGAGAGAAATGGAGTTGAAAAAGTGATCCAAAAAGCTAAATCTCGGAGTGATATACACGACTCCCCGCTCGAGCGTGAAACTCCCGCTCGAGCGTCAGACACAGACTCACGCTCGAGCGTCAAAAGCGCCGCTCGAGCGTATATTGCACACTTCCAGAAGTTTTGCAGACAAGGTCCCCGCTCGAGCTTCAAACTCCCGCTCGAGCGGAGGAACAAAAACAAAGGTTCACGCTCGAGCATCAAGACTCCCGCTCGAGCGTCTGAAGACCTGCAGAAAAATACTGGGAGTTGGAAAATTACGCTCGAGCGTCAACACTCCCGCTCGAGCGGAGAAACAACAACGAAGGACCCGCTCGAGTGTCAAAAGCCCCGCTCGAGCGTGAAGGCCAAAATCTGCGCATCAACTCTAGGTTTCAAAACACAACCAACCTGTTTCAAACCTGCCCAACACAACCCAAGACTCAAATACAAAGAGTAAGGGAAGAAAATGAGAATGAGACAACAACACAACCACGGAACCACATCCGGAATACAAAATACAAAGGAAAGGAAAACCGAGATCGCTATAATGGAGGTTGTGTCGCTTAATTTGGAATAGTTTTGATTTTCATGTTTGTAAACTCAATTTATTTGAGTTGTACATTTCCAAAATTCTTTCAAAAACTAAATGAAATCAAATTATTTCAAAATAAATGATATAGTCTATACTTGTATGCTTCACATAGTAATTTTTAAGATTTATTAAAAATCGGAATATAAACATATAAAGTAATAAAATTCATATCATGGTTTAGTAAAGGCCGATCTTTTGATCAGGTGAGCGGGGGTGCTCAATTAATGACCTTCCTTTCTCACACCTAAGGTTTCGAACCAATACAACTTTGGTTATGACAAACAGTGGCCTTGGCACGAGTCATGAGTTTCTTAATTTTTCAAAATATTAGGTGGCGACTCTGAGATCTGATGACGCAGTCTATTTCTGGCAAATAATTTTGTAATAAAATGGATTTTCTATAAAAAGGTTTTGCAATAAAATGGATTTTCTACAAATTGCCAAAAATGGACTCTTGTATACGTTTCACATTGCACTTATGCAACTAGATCAAAGAGATAGAGGGTCCGAATTGTTTAACGAGCGCAGGTACTCCCCGGGCATGTTACAACTGTTCGTCATAACCAAATATGTCTCGGTTTAGAACCTTAGGTATAAGGGGGAAGGTCTTGAATTGAGCACCCCTACTTACCCGATCAAAGGATCGGCCTCTACTAAACCATGATATGAGTTTTATGGATAATATATGCTCATGTTCTGTTTATTATTGATGCTACAAATTACTATATGAAGCAATCAAATTAGAATGTGTCATTCATTTTGAAACGTTTTGATCTCTTGTATGATCATATATGCAAAATACTAATGCAATACATATACAAGAATGCAACTATAGATTCGACTACTAAATACATGATATGTGAATTATCTTGAAGCATATGGTAGTGCACGAAATCACATACTAAATGATAAGCCCACAGATGCAAATGAGCGGAATCTAAATGCATGAAATATGGATGCAAAGCATGGATATGATGAAAAAGAAAATATGATAATATCTGTAGATATGGAAAGCATGTAAATAAAAAGAACAGAAAGAAATATAGAAGTTGAAAATTATTACAATAATCCTTTACAATGAAAGGAATAGAAGACGTGGGGTTGAAATTAATCATAACAATGAATTGAATAGAAAGAATTGGGATTGGAAGTCATTTACAACAATGAATCGATTCAGCCAATAGAAGCTGAATCTAATATTCATATGAAATAAAAAGAGAAGCTGAAACAGGAGTTGTGCACGCCTAGGAGCTGTTCTACTCTGTTTTGCCTGGAAAAGTTATCTGGCCGACCTGTAGCACTTGTAACCTTTTTAAAACTTTTGGGAAGTGTATTTGAATCTTTTATTTTGTTTTGGAAATCTTTGGTATTGTTGTATCTTGATTTTGGAGGTGTACAAATTGATTTAAACTTGTTGGGATTGCTCATTCACGCTTGTTCGCATTGAAAAGTTGTTTGAAAACTTGAAAATCATGTTCTGGGGTCGACACTGGTCATGTTGGTGTCGACACCTTCTCTTTTAGTTGGTCGCAAGGGTCAACACCAATCTGGGAAGGGTCGACCTTTGTTCTGAAATTGTTCACTGCATTTTGGGGTCAACTCCAGTCTTAGAGGTGTCGACAACTTCCTTTTGTTGTTGGCCACAAGGGTCGACACTAGTCTGGGAAGGGTTGACCCTTGTCCAGAAGTTGCTTGCTATTTTTTGGTGTCGACACCAGCCTGGGGAAGGGTCAACAGCTGCTGTGTTATTAAACTTAGTGTTCCAGCTTTTCTTCATAAGGGTCAACACATATGTTGCAAGGGGTCGACACCTGCGATGTTTTTCCAGTTTTTTTTTTTTTTTGTCGGTTTGGGCCTACTTTTTCGGGGTTTTGACCAGATATTTTGGGTTGACTTTGGGGCTTATTTCTAACTTTACCTAGTGCTATAAATAGGCTCTCACTTAACCCTTTTCTTTATTTCTTCCTCTCTTTTCTCCCTTTAAACCGTGGGTCTCTCTCTCTCCCTCTCCAAAATCATCTTTTTGCTCAAAGATCTTTAGATCTATTCACTTGGAGACATCTCCTCGCCTAGCTCCTTTGAGAAAGATTGTAGATCTCGTCAAGAGCTTCACTTTGATCCAAGTAGAAGTTGGTTTTGTCAACATTGGAGTTACAACCTTTTTGCTCATCTCCTCTTCTAAGCTTGAGGTAGGGACATTTTTGAGTTATATATACAAGTTTTGCTATTTGATGATGGTTTTAAGAGTTTTCTTCTAGTTCCTTGTTGATTTCAATCTTGTGTTTCAAAAATGTAGAGAGTTTTAAATGTGGGTTGTTCTTCAACTCTTTTATAAATCCTAGAGGGTTTTCCTTTGAGTTATATATATATTTATGTAAGTTTTTAGTTGATTTTGTAACTCTCCTTGAAATTTCGAAAATAGGTTTGGTGGCTCAAGAGGTTGATGATTTATTAAAACAAACTCTATCTTGTGTTCATTTAGAGATTTTCTTGAAATTTTGGACAACTTGAGTTAAGATTGAAGTGTAGGATGAGATTTTATAAAAGAGGTGAACAATGTTAGGGTTTTTGTGAAAACCTAGAAAATTGGGGTTTTTTGAAAACATGAAAAATCTAGGGAATAACTTCTTTTCTTATGCTAAAATGGAGGAATTATTTTCTTTAAGTTGTTGTTAGATGCATGAAAAATATTTAATCGAGAAATAGTAATTGTTGTGCATAATGGATGGTGAGAATGTTGAATGGTGGAGGTTAGTATTTGAAAACCTCATATATGGCTTGAAAGGATTAAATTGATGAGAAATTGATGTTGTGTATTGAAGACACATGATTATAATGGGAAAGAGTAATGAAAAGAGAAAATGGAAAATGTGATTGTTGGCATTGTTGTAGAGACTTGGAAATGGGAAATGTTATGAGTTATGGAAAATCACTGCACTGCATATGCATTCAATTATTATTTTTGCATTGTAAATTTTGATTAAAGATATTTATTTCATGAAAGAAAGTGATGTGCATTAAGAACTATGGCAATGTGTGTGGGGTAAATACGGTGGTAAGTCCGGATAGGGGGTGTAGATGATTTGATAAGTTGGCCTGAGTGTCCTTGGTGAAAGACCAGAAAACCGCGCGGATAGGTGTCGAGCCTTCCGGTTAATCCCGGTAAAAATGACAGTTTGGTAGTACTCGCAGAGTCTACTTGCAGACACCAGCCTAGAAATTACCAGTGTCGTATTTACCGCCCCTGTTGATTAAAATGGAAAGTTTGGAATGTGTGGAGATTACAAGTTTTTATTGAAAAATGGAAATCTTTAAGAAAAGCATGAAATGAAAATTCTTTAAAAAGAGCATGGCATAGCATCGACATTAGCATTTTTTTTATTGAAGTTGCATAACTGTATATACTTTGTGAGAATTCTCTGCTGGACTTTATGTTCACCCCTATGGGATTTGGTGCAGGTAAAGATGTGGTGATCCCGCCAAGTTGAGGGCGTGGATATGTTTTGTGAAGAGTAGATTACTCTTTTATTTTTGTTGTAAATTTTTGTAAAGCCAAGGGCTATTCTTGTACGGGTCCAAGAGACCACTTTTGTGTAACCGGGCTCAAGCCTTGGAAATTATAAGCCCATAAGGGCATTTTATTGTTTTGACATTAGATGCTTCACATACTATAGATTCATGTATTCTTTTATGTTGTGAATGTATACCGCATGTGGAACTTTTGTATAGACCCTCATATCTAATATATAGAGATGGAAGGATTTATTGTCAGTGTGTAGAGAATGTTTATTAATATGAATAGTCCATGTTGATTTATTTCGGGGCGTTACACGACCAAATAAATAGTCTGGCCAGATGAAATAATTGTTGGTCGAACCCATCATATGGCCAGCCATACAGCAGAACTGGAAAACTGAAATGAATTTGAATAGAATGTAATGAACATTACTTAGCCTTTATATAAAATTACTATTCTTCGACAATGATAAATAATGATTTAATTTGTAATATATTTATTATTATTATTATTATTATTTGGGGGATGCACCAATAAATTCCAAATTAATAACTTATGCACTGTTTAGTCCTAAAAGTTTTCTTATAGACTGAAAGGTCCCATTACAATGTTAATAACATCAGATACAATGTTAATAACATCAGAGTCATGTTACAAACATTAGATTTCAAACATCTAATGTTCATCAAATTTCAATAATGTTTGAAAATATAGGATGAAAAACATCTAATGTTCATCAGATTTCAATAAATTTTGAAATTATAGAATAAAACATCAGATCATTTACATCATTTACATCATGCTGATGTAAAAATGGGACTAAATGGAGCATAAGAAAACTTTTAGGACTAAATGGTTCAACGTTTCAAAAATTAGGACTTATGGGTAAATTTTCCTTATTATTTTTGGTAAACAAACGGCAAAATAAATATTATGAGGGAATAATTATTTATCATAATTCATTTCAATAAATTAAATTTAACATTAGAACTAACTCATCGGATGCCCTATTTTTTAAACAAAATTCGAAGGCCTGAGATGGCCACCTTGCTGGCCTACCCTCAAAGTCGGCCCTGTAAAAATATAACGTACATATCATTGTCATTTTTTGCTAGTTTTTAGATGCTAACTTCTTCTTCAGTTTTTTAATAATTTTTTTAAGTTGGTACTGTTATAGATGATTAAATGGGCTATAGACATGTTATTTTTAACCTTTTAAATTTTTCTTTAATTTTTTGGGGCTCAAAAACATATCAAACTGTAATTTGTGTTAACTATAAAAATCAAAATTAATATAAATTATAAATTGTAAAACACCAAAAATGTCATTTATGAGTAAATGGGATTTCTCTTTCCTTTTTCTTGAAGAAGTAAGAGTCAAAATGAAAAGCTCACCGACAACATGCCACAAATGTCACGAAATAATCTTATTCCGCTAATGGGTCTTTTATCAAGGCTCGTCACCATTGATTTGTTATATTTGAACTTTTATATTACGTAAGCCAAGAATTGATCACATGTGGACTACGCCAATGATGTGATTTAAATTCAAAATTCTATTTTGTATATCTTTTTTATTAATAACATGAGAAATGTTTGAAATCTTCTTTTTTTGAGATTCTATGATTTTTAATTTGATTTTGATCTTTGATATATGTATGGGATCTACTCATATATGTATAAACCACACATTATAGGTAGTTAAGATGAGAATAAAAATTGTGAGATCATATATATATATATATATATATGTAAGGATTTCTATCATAATTGTAATAATATTTCTCTTTTATGCGTGTTCGAAGAGATCATCATGGAATCTTCTCAGATCTTTGTCATGGAGTGTGAATTTATTTCTGCGCGTGTCAACAAAATACGCTCTCTCATTAGTTAATTGAGCACTGCTGGGACCCCACCTCCACGTGAGGGGCTGTGCTAGCAAGTTCAAAAAAAAAAAAAAAAAATTTTCAGCCAATCAAAAATCAATAGGGGTGGTGGGGGTCCAAAGTATTTTTCTAGTTAATTTCACATTGTTTATTGGACTACTCTCTTAATTCAGAAGTGTTTTGGAAAGTTGGTAAAAAATTAATTTCTTGACTTTTTTAATTTATTTTATCTTTTTATGGATACAAAATATGAGAGGTAACGTGACCTAAAATGGATAAAAAGTTAAAAGTTGACTTTTTACCCTTCTTCCCAAAAGACCTATCAATATCCCGTTATTTATAGGAACACTCTTTTAATTTAACTAATAAAAAAGTATATTAGAAATCATAAAAAAATTTATAAAAAATTTTCGTTCTTTGATTAATGTGAGACATTTTATTGTATGTGTGATATAACGATAAAGAGTCTTTCATAATCATTTTTATGATATCTTTTTGTAATCTCTACCATTACTTTAAATTGTTTAAATAAATTCACACTCCTTTGCCACGTGAGTGACAACGCAAGCCGTGATAGTTAGGTTCAAAACTTGAACATTCGTTTTTCTGAATCTCTAATAAATTATAGTTGGATAAATTACACTAATAATTCTTATAGTTTGGGACTTGTGGTTACTTTAATTTTTGACTTTTTAATTATAACACATTTTATTCTGAATTTTGAATCTTATTCCAAATAAGAATAATTGAAGATATCATTAGATTTTTCAAGGGTAAAATAGTCAATTTGATAAAATATAAATTAGGGCGAATTACATTAACAGTCCCTATAGTTTATGGTTTGTGTCACTTTAGTCCCTAACTTTCAAATAAGGACAATTGAAGATATCATTGTTCAATTTCAAAGGCAAAGTAGTCAATTTGATGAAAATATAAACTAATCTGACCTAAATAAATGTCAAAAAAATATTTTTAAATTTTTAAAATAATTTTTGTCCACCAAAGATAAAATTATATAAAATTAATAAATCTTTTAGACATTTATTTATTTATTTATTTTACCAAATTAATTTTTGTTATGTGTTTGGATGATGATTATATAATAGGTGGTTATTAAGTTTTTAATGTGTAATCGATATATTTAATATATGAAATATTTTTAGTTTTGAATTTTTTGATTTAATAGATTAGTTTAATAATGATATCAAAGTTGTCGTCATATTTGATTTTTGAAAAAATAGAAACTAATTTAATGAAAATAAAAATAACAATCCATTACATGATTATCATCCAAACACATAATAAAATTAATTTGGTAACATAAATAAATAAATAAATATCTAAAAAATTTATCAATTTTACATAATTTTATCTTTAATGGGTAGAAATAAATTTTAAAAATTCAAAAATATTTATTGACATTTATTTTGTCAAATTAGATTATATTTTATCAAATTGATGATTTTGTCCTTAAAATTAAGTAATGGTATCTTTAATTGTCCTTATTTGGAACAAGATTCAAAATTCATGATCAAATGTGTCACAATTGAAAAGTTAAGCACCAAAGTGACACAAGGCTTAAACTATATGGACTGTTAGTATAATTTGCCCTATAAACTAATTTGACAAAAATAAATGTTAAACAAATATTTTTGAATTTTTAAAAATTATTTTTACCCGCTAAAAATAAAATTGTGTAATATTGATACATTTTTTAGACATTTATTTATTTTTTACCAAATTAATTTTTATTATGTGTTTGGATGATGATCATGTAAATTAATTTTTAAAAATCAATCATGTAATTTTTATTAATTTTTATCAATTTTACATAATTTTATCATTGGTGGATAAAAAAAATTTTAAAAAATTAAATATTTTTTTGACATTTATTTTTTTCAAATTAGTTTATATTTTATTAAATTGATGATTTTGCCCTTGAAATTAAACAATGGTATCTTCAATTGTCTTTATTTAAATAAGATTCAAAATTCAGGGTCAATGTGTCACAATTAAAAAGTCAGAGATCAAAATGACACGAGTCCCAAATTATAAAGACTGTTAGTATAAATGACCATTATAATTTTATGAATTGTAGTATATTATAAATTAAATTAGATCTATACATAAGATAACTTGAATCACAATCTTATATGAATAAGATATGGGGGCTTACATGATATGGAAGTAGTTGGTAGTTTAGGTTCCGTTTATTTTAATGTAAAATATTTTTCAAAAATATTTTAATCATTTTTTGTTAACCGTTTATTTTAATGTAAAATATTTTTGTCAAAAATATTTTAATCATTTTTTGTTATTTGATTAAATGAAAAGCAAGTAAAATATTTTTTAAGCAAAATATTTTTGCATCATTTTTCAAAAAATGACTTGCCTTTTAAAATTTTATAAGTTAATTTTTATAAAGTTGATTCTTACTCACTATTTTTTCAACACATTTTATCATTTTCAAATAAATATATTAACTCACTAAAAAGTCATAAATTACACTTTATTAAATCAAAATTTTTAATTAAACAATAAAAGATTTTTGTTTTAACTGTTAACCAAATGCCGAAGAATAAAAATAATATTTTTCTATATAAAATTGATGTATAAAAAAAATATTTTACATCGAAACAAAAATATTTTTTTCCATTTATACGATCAATCACACCCAAATAATATTGCAGTCTTTCTTCCAATCTTCGTCAAATCCATACATTCAAGTCTTCGTCAAGTCCATACAACTGTTTATTTAATTCGTTCGCATATAAGGAAAAAAATAAAAAAAGAAAAAAAGAAAAGAAAAATACACTCTGAGATCTTTGTCATGGAGTGTGAATTTATTTCTCTTTTACGCGTGTTCGAAGAGATCATCATGGAATCTTCTCAGATCTTTGTCATGGAGTGTGAATTTATTTATGCCGTGTCAACAAAATACACTCTCTCATTAGTTAATTTCACATTGTTTATTGGACTACTCTCTTAATTTAGAAATATTTTAAAAAGTTGATAAAAATTTAATTTTTTGACTTTTTTGAGTACAAAATATAAGAGGTGATATGACCTAAAATCGGTAAAAAATTAAAAACTGACTTTTTACCCTCTTTCCAAAAAAAACCCTCAATATCCCTTTATTTATAAGAACACTCTTTTAATTCAACTAATAAAAAAGTATATTAGGAATCAAAAAAATATTATAAAATATTTTATAAAAAATTTTCGTTCTCTGATTAATGTGGAATGTTTTATTATATGAGTGATATAATGATAAAGAGTCTTTCATAATCATTTTTATGATATTTTTTTTTCTATGATTCGTACCATTACTTTCAATTGTTTAAATAAATTCACACTCCTTTGCGGTGTGGTTGACAACGCAGGCCGTGGTAGTTAGGTTAAAAACTTGAACATACGTTTTTTCTGAATCTTTAATAAATTATAGTTGGTTAAATTACACTAATAGACCCCATAGTTTAAGGTTTGTGTCACTTTGATATCTGACTTTTCAATTATAACATATTTGACCTTGAATTTTCAATCTTGTTTCAAATAAGGACAATTGAAGATATCATTAAATTTTTCAAGGGTAAAATCATCAATTTGATAAAATATAAACTAATTTGACAAAAACAAATGTCAAACAAATATTTTTGAATTTTTAAAAATTATTTCTATTTACTAAAAATAAAATTGTGTAAAATTGATAAATTTTTTAGACATTTATTTATTTTTTTACTAAATTAATTTTTATTACGTGTTTGGATGATGATCATGTAAAATTAATTTTTAAAAATTAATCATGTAATTTTTATTAATTTTTTTTTATCAATTTTACATAATTTTATCATTGATGGATAAAATAATTTTTTAAAAATTTTAAAAAAAAATTTTGACATTTATTTTTGTTAAATTAGTTTATATTTTATTAAATTGATGATTTTTCCTTAAAATTAAACAATGATATCTTCAATTGTTCTTATTTGGAACAAGATTGAAAATTCAGGGTCAAATGTGTCACAATTGAAAAGTCATAGACTAAAGTGACACGAGTCCCAAATTATAAGGACTGTTAGTGTAATTTACTCATTATAGTTTGTGAATAGTAATATATTATAAATTAAATTAGATCTATACATAAGATAACTTGAATCACAATCTTATATGGATAAGATATGGGGGCTTACATATAGATATGGAAGCAGCTGGTAATTTAGGTTCCGTTAATTTAACGTAGAATATTTTGTCAAAGATATTTTAATTGTTTTTTTGTTATTTGATTAAATAAAAAAGTAAGTAAAAATTTTTTAAGCAAAATATTTTTGTATCATTTTTGAAAAAATGACTTGCCTTTTAAAATTTTGGAAGTTAATTTTTATAGAGTTGATTTTTACTCACTATTTTTTCAACACATTTTATCATTTTCAAGTAAGGCTCTGGCTTTGGTCCAGTCCTTAATCGGACTGGACGGTGCTGTTGGGCCCGTGGGGGCCCACCACGGTTCCGTTTTGAAAATCTGAACCGTTCACTGTGTAGAACTCGTCGAGTACTATATGACTGTGAAAAATCACGTTGATCCGATATCGATAGCTATGTGATCAAATCAGTTTTTTATCAACCGTTAATTATTCACCGTCTATTTTTTTTGTACAAAACTGATTTGATCACATAGCTATCGATATCCGATCAACGTGATTTTTCACAAGTATATAGTACTCGACGAGTTCTACACATTGAACGGTTCAGATTTTTAAAACGGAACCCGTGGTGGGCCCCTACGGGGCCAACAGCACCGTCCAGTCCGATTAAGGACTGGACCAAAGCCAGGCCCTTCAAGTAAATATATTAACTCACTGAAAAGTCATAAATTACATTTTATTAAATCAAAATTTCTAAATTAAACAATAAAATATTTTTATTTTAAGTGTCAATCAAATGTCAGAAAATAATATAAAATCGATGTATAAAAAAAATATTTTACATCTATTTATACCATCAATCCATCCAAATAATATTGGCAGAGTTTTCTTCAAGTCTTCTCAAGTCCATACATTCAAGTCTTCGTCAACTCAAGTCTTCTCAAGTCCATACATTCAAGTCTTCGTCAACTCCATACAGCTGTTTATTCAATTCGTTCAACATAAGAAAATAAAAATTAAAAAAAAAAGATTTTTCATGAATAAAAGAAAAATGTTAATTGACTAGGTCCCTGATCTTTGACTTTTCAATTATAACATATTTGATCTTGAATTTTCAATCTTCTTTTAAATAAGGATAATTAAAGATATTATTAGATTTTTCAAGGGTAAAATCATTAATTTGATAAAATATAAATTAATTTGACAAAAAAAAATGTCAAACAAATATTTTTGAATGTTTAAAAATTATTTCTATCCACTAAAAATAAAATTGTGTAAAATTGATAAATTTTTAGGCATTTATTTATTTTTTTTACCAAATTAATTTTATTATGTGTTTGGATGATGATCATGTAAAATTAAATTTTAAAAATTATCATGTAATTTTTATTAATTTTTTTTTATTATTTTACATAATTTTATCATTGATGGATAAAAATAATTTTTTAAAATTTTTAAAAAAAAATTTTGACATTTATTTTTGTTAAATTAGTTAATATTTTATTAAATTGACAATTTTGCCCTTTGAAATTAAACAATGATATCTTCAATTGTTCTTATTTGGAATAAGATTGAAAATTCATGGTCAAATGTGTCATAATTGAAAAGTCATAGACTAAAGTGGCACGAGTCCCAAATTATAGGAACTGTTAGTGTAATTTACTCATTATAGTTTTGTGAATAGTAATATATTATAAATTAAATTAGATCTATACAGAAGATAACTTGAATCACAATCTTATATGAATAAGATATGGGGGCTTACATATAGATATGGAAGCAGCTGGTAATTTAGGTTCTGTTTATTTTAACGTAGAATATTTTTGTCAAAGATATTTTAATTGTTTTTTTTATTTGATTAAATAAAAAGTAGGGCAAATTACACAAATAGTCCCTATAGTTTGGGGCTTGTGTCACTTAGGTCCCTGACTTTTCAATTGTGACACATTTGACCCTGAATTTTGAATCTTGTTTCAAATAAGGACAATTGAATATATAATTAGATTTTTCAAGAGCAAAATTGTCAATTTAATAAAATATAAACTAATTTGACAAATAAATGTCAAGCAAATATTTTTGAATTTTTAAAAATTTTTCTACCTACTAAAAATAAAATTATGTAAAATTGATAAATCTTTTGGACATTTATTTTTTTTTTTTTTACCAAATTAATTTTTATTATGTGTTTGGATGATGATCATGTAAAATTAATTTTAAAAAATTAATCATGTAATTTTTATTAATTTTAAATAATTTTATCATTGGGGATAAAAATAATTTTAAAAAAATTAAAAATATTTTTTTGACATTTATTTTTGTCAAATTAGTTTATATTTTATCAAATTTGACAATTTTACCCTTGAAAAATCTAATAATATTTTCAATTGTCCTTATTTGGAACAAGATTCAAACTTCGAGGTCAAATATGTCACAATTGAAAAGTTAGGGACCAAAGTGACACAAGTCCCAAACTATGAGGACTATTAGTGTAATTAACCCTAAAAAGTAAGTAAAATATTTTTTAAGCAAAATATTTTTGTATCTTTTTTCAAAAAAATGACTTGCCTTTTAAAATTTTGGAAGTTAATTTTTATAGAGTTGATTTTTACTCACTATTTTTTCAACACATTTTATCATTTTCAAGTAAATATATTAACTCACTAAAAGTCATAAATTACATTTTATTAAAATCAAAATTTCTAAATTAAACAATAAAATATTTTATTTTAAGTGTCAACCAAAATGTCAAAAAATAATATAAAATCGATGTATAAAAAAAATATTTTACATCCATTTATACCATCAATCACATCCAAATAATATTGCAGAGTTTTTCTTCAAGTCTTCTCCAGTCCATACGTTCAAGTCTTCGTCAACTCCATACAGCTGTTTATTCAATTCGTTCACACATAAGGAAATAAAATAAAAAAAAAAAGATTTTTCATGAATAAAAGAAAAATGTTAATTGACCAGGTCCCCTGATCTCTGACTTTTCAATTATAACATATTTGACTTTGAATTTTCAATCTTGTTTCAAATAAGGACAATTGAAGATATCATTAGATTTTTCAAGGGTAAAATCATCAATTTGATAAAATATAAATTAATTTGACCAAAACAAATGTCAAACAAATATTTTTGAATTTTGAAAAATTATTGCTATCCACTAAAAATAAAATTGTGTAAAATTGATAAATTTTTTAGACATTTATTTTTTTTTTTACCAAATTAATTTTTATTATGTGTTTGGATGATGATCAGTAAAATTAATTTTTAAAAATTAATCATGTAATTTTATTAATTTTTTTTTATTAATTTTACATAATTTTATCATTGATGGATAAAAATAATTTTTAAAATTTTTTTAAAAAAAATTTGACATTTATTTTTGTTAAATTAGTTTATATTTTATTAAATTGACTATTTTGTCCTTGAAATTAAACAATGATATCTTTAATTGTTCTTATTTGGAACAAGATTGAAAATTCAGGGTCAAATATGTCACAATTGAAAAGTCATAAACTAAAGTGACACGAGTCCCAAATTATAGGGACTGTTAGTGTAATTTACTCATTATAGTTTTGTGAATAGTAATATATTATAAATTAAATTAGATCTATATGTAAGATAACTTGAATCACAATCTTATATGGATAAGATATGGGGCTTACATATAGATATGGAAGCAGCTGGTAATTTAGGTTCCGTTTATTTTAACGTAGACTATTTTGTCAAGATATTTTAATTGTTTTTTTGTTATTTGATTAAATAAAAAGTAAGTAAAATATTTTTTAAGCAAAATATTTTTTATCATTTTTGAAAAAATGACTTGCCTTTCAAAATTTTGGAAGTTAATTTTTATAGAGTTGATTTTTACTCACTATTTTTTCAACACATTTTATCATTTTCAAGTAAATATATTAACTCATTAAAAGTCATAAATTACATTTTATTAAATCAAAATTTCTAAATTAAACATAAAATTTTTATTTTAAGTGTCAATCAAATTCTAGAAAATAATATAAAATCGATGTATAAAAAAAATATTTTACATCCATTTATACCATCAATCACATCCAAATAATATTGCAGAGTTTTTCTTCAAGTCTTCTCAAGTCCATACATTCAAGTCTTCCTCAACTCCATATAGCTATTTATTCAATTCGTTCACACATAAGGAAATAAAAATTAAAAAAAAAAAGATTTTTCATGAATAAAAGAAAAATGTTAATTGACCAGGTCCCCCCCCCCTCTCCCGGATCTCTCACTTTTCAATTATAACATATTTGACCTTGAATTTTCAATCTTATTTCAAATAAGGACAATTGAAGATATCATTAGATTTTTCATGTATAAAATCATCAATTTGATAAAATATAAATTAATTTGACCCAAACAAATGTCAAACAAATATTTTTGAATTTTTAAAAATTATTTCTATCCACTAAAAATAAAATTGTGTAAAATTGATAAATTTTTAGACATTTATTTATTTTTTTACTAAATTAATTTTTATTATGTGTTTGGATGATGATCATGTAAAATTAATTTTTAAAATTAATCATGTAATTTTTATTATTTTTTTTTTTATCAATTTTACATAATTTATCATTGATGGATAAAAATAATTTTTTAAAAATTTTTTAAAAAAATTTTGACATTTATTTTTGTTAAATTAGTTTATATTTTATTAAATTGACTATTTTGTCCTTGAAATTAAACAATGATATCTTCAATTGTTCTTATTTGGAACAAGATTGAAAATTCATGATCAAATGTGTCACAATTGAAAAGTCATAAACTAAAGTGACACGAGTCCCAAATTATAGGGACTGTTAGTGTAATTTACTCATTATAGTTTTGTGAATAGTAATATATTATAAATTAAATTAGATCTATATGTAAGATAACTTGAATCACAATCTTATATGGATAAGATATGGGGGCTTACATATAGATATGGAAGCAGCTGGTAATTTAGGTTCCGTTTATTTTAACGTAGAATATTTTTGTCAAAGATATTTTAATTGTTTTTTTGTTATTTGATTAAATAAAAAGTAAGTAAAATATTTTTTAAGCAAAATATTTTTGTATCATTTTTGAAAAAATGACTTGCCTTTTAAAATTTTGGAAGTTAATTTTTATAGAGTTGATTTTTACTCACTATTTTTTCAACACATTTTATCATTTTCAAGTAAATATATTAACTCATTAAAAAGTCATAAATTACATTTTATTAAATCAAAATTTCTAAATTAAATAATAAAATATTTTTATTTTAAATGTCAATCAAATTCCAGAAAGTAATATAAAATCGATGTATAAAAAAAATATTTTACATCCATTTATACCATCAATCACATCCAAATAATATTGCAGAGTTTTTCTTCAAGTCTTCTCAAGTCCATACATTCAAGTCTTCCTCAACTCAAGTCTTCTCAAGTCCATACATTCAAGTCTTCGTCAACCCCATACAGCTGTTTATTCAATTCGTTCACACATAAGGAAATAAAAATTAAAAAAAAAGATTTTTCATGAATAAAAGAAAAATGTTAATTGACCAGGTCTCTCCTGATCTCTGACTTTTCAATTATAACATGTTTGTCATTGAATTTTTAATCTTATTTCAAATAAGGACAATTAAAGATATCATTAGATTTTTCAAGGGTAAAATCATCAATTTGATAAAATATAAATTAATTTGACCCAAACAAATGTCAAACAAATATTTTTGAATTTTAAAAAATTATTTCTATTCACTAAAAATAAAATTGTGTAAAATTGATAAATTTTTTATACATTTATTTAGTTTTTTACCAAATTAATTTTTATTATGTGTTTGGATGATGATCATGTAAAATTAATTTTTAAAAATTAATCATGTAATTTTTATTAATTTTTTTTATCAATTTTACATAATTTTATCATTGATGGATAAAAATAATTTTTTAAAAATTTTTAAAAATAATTTTGACATTTATTTTTGTTAAATTAGTTTATATTTTATTAAATTGATGATTTTGTCCTTGAAATTAAACAATGATATCTTCGATTGTTTTTATTTGGAACAAGATTGAAAATTCAGGGTCAAATGTGTCACAATTGAAAAGTCATAAACTAAAGTGACACGAGTCCCAAATTATAGGAAATGTTAGTGTAATTTACTCATTATAGTTTTGTGAATAGTAATAAATTATAAATTAAATTAGATCTATATATAAGATAACTTGAATCACAATCTTATGGATAAGATATGGGGGCTTACATATAAATATGGAAGCAGCTGGTAATTTAGGTTCCGTTTATTTTAATGTAGAGTATTTTTGTCAAAGATATTTTAATTGTTTTTTTGTTATTTGATTAAATAAAAAGTAAGTAAAATATTTTTTTAGCAAAATGTTTTGTATCATTTTTCAAAAAATGACTTGCCTTTTAAAATTTTGAAAGTTAATTTTTATAGAGTTGATTTTTACTCACTATTTTTACAACACATTTTATCATTTTCAAGTAAATATATTAACTCACTAAAAAGTCATAAATTACATTTTATTAAATCAAAATTTCTAAATTAAACAATAAAATATTTTTATTTTAAGTGTCAACCAAATGTCAAAAAATAATATAAAATCGATGTATAAAAAAAATTATTTTACATCCATTTATACCATCAATCACATCCAAATAATATTGCAGAGTTTTTCTTCAAGTCTTCTCAAGTCCATACATTCAAGTCTTCGTCAACTCCATACAGCTATTTATTCAATTCGTTCACACATAAGGAAATAAAATTAAAAAAAAAGATTTTTCATGAATAAAAGAAAAATGTTAATTGACCAGGTCCCCCCCCCTCTCCCGGATCTCTGACTTTTCAATTATAACATATTTGACCTTGAATTTTCAATCTTATTTCAAATAAGGACAATTGAAGATATCATTAGATTTTTCATGTATAAAATCATCAATTTGATAAAATATAAATTAATTTGACCCAAACAAATGTCAAACAAATATTTTTGAATTTTTAAAAAATTATTTCTATCCACTAAAAATAAAATTGTGTAAAATTGATAAATTTTTTAGACATTTATTTATTTTTTTACTAAATTAATTTTTATTATGTGTTTGGATGATGATCATGTAAAATTAATTTGTAAAAAATATCATGTAATTTTTATTAATTTTTTTTTCAATTTTACATAATTTTATCATTGATGGATAAAAATAATTTTTTAAAAATTTAAAAAAAAAATTTGACATTTATTTTTGTTAAATTAGTTTATATTTTATTAAATTGACAATTTTGCCCTTGAAATTAAACAATGATATCTTCAATTGTTCTTATTTGGAACAAGATTGAAAATTCAAAGTCAAATGTGTCACAATTGAAAAATCATACACTAAAGTGACACGAGTCCCAAATTATAGGGACTGTTAGTATAATTTACTCATTATAGTTTTGTGAATAGTAATATATTATAAATTAAATTAGATCTATACATAAGATAACTTGAATCACAATCTTATATGGATAAGATATGGGGGCTTACATATAGATATGGAAGCAGCTGGTAATTTAGGTTCCGTTTATTTTAACGTAGAATATTTTTGTCAAAGATATTTAATTGTTTTTTTTTATTTGATTAAATAAAAAGTAAGTAAAATATTTTTTAAGCAAAATATTTTTGTATCATTTTTGAAAAAATGACTTGCCTTTTAAAATTTTGGAAGTTAATTTTTATAGAGTTGATTTTTACTCACTATTTTTTCAACACATTTTATCATTTTCAAGTAAATATAACTCACTAAAAAGTCATAAATTACATTTTATTAAATCAAAATTTCTAAATTAAATAATAAAATATTTTTTGTAAGTATCAACCAAATGTCAAAAAATAATATAAAATCGATGTATAAAAAAAATATTTTACATCCATTTATACCATCAATCACATCCAAATAATATTGCAGAGTTTTTCTTCAAGTCTTCTCAAGTCCATACATTCAAGTCTTCGTCAACTCCATACAGCTGTTTATTCAATTCGTTCACATATAAGGAAATAAAAATTAAAAAAAAAGATTTTTCATGAATAAAAAAAAATGTTAATTGACCAGGTCCCCCCTCCCCCCCGCCCCCCGAATCTGGATCATCTGCCGTGGTTTCCTACGGCCGGCTTTGTGGCGGTCGAAAACGACGTCGTTTTGTACTTTATTTATTTATTTATTTTTTCTCTCTCTCCTTTTGCTTTTGAGCCTCTTTTTCTTCTATCTTAGTTCTCAAATCAGAGAGATGAAGATGGACGACGATGGCGATGATGGCGCAGCGACAACGACAACGGCAACGGCCATCCCCACCCTCGCCCGTTCTTTCCCAACCCCTCCCAGTGCCATCGCCGCCGAGGTGCCACCGCCATCAACACCCTTTTGTGTCTAGGCCACTCTATTACACATCCTCCTTGCAAAGAAGAGGTAGCATCAGATTTCTTCCCCAGATCTGGACGGTTCTATGATGCTAATAGATTCTACGAAGAACACCAGGCCCATTTCTTGGAGGCTTGTTTTCTTTGCAAGAAAGACCCTTTATGGGAAAGTGGAATTTTCTGGAAAATTTTTGTTTAATCACGGAAAATTCTACATATGTTTGGGGAAAAACCAATTCTTTTTTCTCTGCAAAATATGGTCTTACTAATTGGAGATGGGTTTAGGATAGAATCGGAAAAGAATGAGATTTTGTTGTTTCATTTTTTGTTCACTGTGTTTAAGGGAAGAAGAGGGGCCAATTTGAGGGAAGCACAAGAGAAAGAAGAGAAGAACCATTTTGTGGATTTTTGTTTTTTTAAATTTTTTATTTTCATGTAAATAAATGTAAATGCTTATATGAGGCTTTGTTTTTGTGGGGTGAAGAGAGGCCGGAGTTTGTGGTCAGCTTCCATGTCTGCAAGAGAGGCTAGAGCATCGTTTTCTTCAATTAAACAAGGCCTTCTTGTGGCTGTAGAGTCCTTGAATGTGTTCTACTTGATGTGAGTTTTGCTTAGAGAGAGAGAGATGATGACTGAAAACAGGGCCTTCTTGTGGCTGCCTTATTTCTTCTCCCTCCTCTCTGGTTCTGATCTGTCTTTTCTTTTTTTTTTTTTTTGTAAAATTTTGCCCCAAAACGACGTCGGTTTAGGATACTGCAGAACGCGCCGTACGAAAGAACGGCAGAGGATCCAGACTCCCCCCGAATCCCAAAAAACATCACATCCAAATAATATTGCGGAGTTTTTCTTCAAGTCCTCGTCAAGTCCATACAACTGTTTATTTAATTCGTTCACACATAAGGAAATAAATAAATAAATAAATAAAAGATTATTATAAACTATGATCAAAATATCAGTTACATTTTTATAAACTATGATCAAAATATTAGCTTTGTCTTTTTAAATAATCACACTGGTAATTTTGTATAATAATTCTCTACCATTTTTCTATTTTTAATTTTTTTAATAAATAAAATTTATTGAAAAAAGAGCTATCAAGAAGGAGATGCTAAAGAATATAATACAAATAATCAAGAACCAAACAACCATTTTTCTATATTTACAATAACGACTTGTCTAAACTGATACTCCAAGCAGCTCGCCAGACTTGGCTTCTTTTCCCCCATTTGATCTTCTTCTTCTTCTTCTTCTTCTTCTTTTTTTTCTTTTTTTTCTTTTTTTTCAATTTTTTTATACTAATTCCTTGACTTTTCGTTTTATAGTTACTTCCTTCACCATGCTCAGGAAGGATGTATTTTCCTTCTCATCTGCTAGACACTTACCTAGAAGATCCCTTCCTCTTTATTATTATTATTAATATTTGGGATAAATTACACAATTGATTCCTATAAATTTTCACTTTAGATTTCGTAGTAATAATTTTATCAGTTTTGTCCATGTACTTTCATTTTGGTTCCAATGTACTCCATCTATCATTATCGGTTAATATTCAAATGAAAAAGAAAAAAAAGAAAAAAAAAGAGACATTAGCGAAATTAGTGGGACAAAATAAAATTTTGTTAAGATTTATTAATTTTTATTTTATGAGCGGGAATTGCTAACATGCACATATTAGTCGGAAGTGTTAGTTTTCTATGCAAAACAACAATGAAAAACGATAGTGGGTTCATGTTAGAATAGAAATGAAAATATGGCATTTAGATTGTTGAAATCGAAATTACGAAAATTAAAGTGAAATTTTTTTAAAATTATAGATATCAATGATGTAATTTATCAGTCTCTCAAGTTCTTTGTTCAATTTTGGCCATAGGTCAATCAATGGCCTTCACTTCAATGATTTGATTTGTTAATTTTATTGGTCTGCAGATCATTCATAAAAAAAACTAGATTGATAATCAAACAATCTATTTCAAAATTATACTTGTTATCTATTTCGGTGAAGACAGATGCGATAATATCATATTGTTACAATTATCTAATTAATTTAATTTTTTTATAAAATTATCCACACAGTAAGATTTAAAAGATCAACATATTGAATCATCAAAATAGAATCCGAAACAAACAGACCTAATTCACATAGTGTACTAGAGACAACCCCAATCACTAAATCAACTCTTAATTAAATCGAAACAATCTAATGTAGGCACATAATTTTACAAAACACAAAAAACAATAATAAAAAATCATCACCCAATTTGTTATCATTGTGGACTGAATAGTACAAAAAAATCACCTCCCACCATCCGTTGGCAACATCAGATCACACTATCATACCCAGTTGTTGTGTTACTACTACTAGTAGTACAACCTTCTAACTCAGACCCATTTAACTTCTCACCGAGCAAGTGTTCACTCTCTTTGCCATTCAAATCAATTTTAACCCATGGATGTTTCTTTTTTTTGTTGATCAATCCCTCCAATTCTATTGCTTTTTTCTTCATAGTAGGCCTCTCTTCTGTTTTTACTATTAAGCACCTCTTTGCAATATTAGCTACTTCCGTGAGCTCCTCAACAATTCCATCAATTTCTATTTGTTCATCAATAACTTGGTGTGAGGATATATTTTCTAAGTACCAACACGTGGCAAGGTGACACCGACATGTCAGCCGAGGTGCCACGTGTCCTGGTCGTAACGCCGAGGTGATCTCGGCAAGGCCGAGGTTATCTCCGAAGATATCGGAATATGAGATAAGTGGATAAGGAACAAGAGTCCTAGAATGAAAAGGGAACTCAACCTGGATGAGGGACAAGAGTCCTAGAATGAGAGAAGACTTCAGTTTGTATTAAGATAAGACTCTTAGAGAGTTTATCCTAATCTTACTGGGAGTCCAAGATTAGCAGTAATCCTGAGTCCATAGAAGTTAGGCTTCTATTGGGACTACGTTTATGTTGGCTATAAAAGAGAGGTACCCCCATGAGTCTAAGGTATGCTTTTATGCTCAAGCTTATGAGTTTAGCTATTGATTATCTTTGAGAGATATGGAGTACTGACTTGATCGTCGGAGTACCCCCGGGTGGACGAGCTACCGCCGGAGACTCTTTTTTCTGTTGCAGGTCAGACAGGTGCCATCTATTCTGCCGGTGTTCTCCAGTTGAGTACTAAGTTGGCAGTATGGTCAGATTTTCACCCACACAATTTGGCGCCGTCTGTGGGAAAGAAAGAAGAATAGATGGCCAATGAAAGAAAGAAGAATAGATGGCCAATGACGGACGGAAGGATCAGATTGGAGACAACGCTCCTGTTGGGAATGGGAGACCTATCAACCTCGACGTTGAAGGGGACAATCGCAACACAGAAACTCGTGACCAGAGTCACGAAGTGAAAGACGCCGGCCAGGAAGGTGACGCACCAAAGGCAACAGATCGAAGCGGATACTACAACGAAGATAACCTCCAGGTATGGAAGGATAGATACCTGCGGAGAAACAAAGACCCTTCCAAAAGGGATGCAAAGATAGGGGGCATGAGCGCTCCCAAGGAGATAACATTCAAGTATAGAAGAACTCATCCTGAGTGAGCAGATCCCGGATTCCAGATCCTGGATCCCGGATCCGAGAGGACATGATCTCAGCCTGGACAAGTAGGCCCAAGAAGACGAGAGCTCAGCCTAAGTGAGCAGATCCCGGATTCCAAATCCCGGGTCCTAGAAGACATGATCTCGGCCTAGATGAGTAGGTCCGAGAAGAGAAGAGCTCAACCTGAGTGAGCAGATCCAAGATTCTAGCAGACAAGATCTCGGTACTTAAGTCCGAAAAGAGAAGAGCTCAGTGAGCAAATCTCAGATCCCAGAAGATAAAAAAAGAAAACACACAAGGTTGGACTGCAGTTAGCCAGGTTGAAGACCTTTTATAAGGTTCGCAAAGGAGTATGTGGAAACCATGCAAGGGGCAGATTTACAAGTTGGTTAAATCGAGATGATGTTTACCACTTGTTGAAATTTGTAGCTGTGGGGAAGTGGTTTTTGGAAATACTCTTCTGATCCGGGAAGACGCTCTTGATACTCAGCTAGTCACCTGCAAAGACAAATACTTCGGTCGGGGGTGCCGGGATTAGCACTCCGACGGGCAAGTCAGTTCCTCTACTCAAGAAAGCTTGTTTACTAAGTCTAGTGAAGTGTTTTTTTTTTTACATACCTTTCCAAATCTGAAGCTCCCGTATTTATATTCATTCTTTGGACCTCGAACCCAGTGCCCACCTTTTACTTATTATCCTTTTGTTTATTCCAACATAAATCTCTCCGTCTATTCGGCGATCTCAGTGTATTCGGCGGCATCAGTGTGTTTGGCATCTTAGTTGGTTGGTACGGAGCCGAACAGTCTCTGACTTCTGGGATATACCCCTTCTAACTCTTCTATTTATTCGGCTCCCACAATTGCCCCCCGAGCATTCTCCCAACATCTGTTGGCTGGAGTGCTTGGTTCCGGATTCTGAACACTCAACCAAAACTTTGGCAATTGGGCCCTCAAAATATTCGTCTAAGTGCATCCCCTTTTGGTTGTCGTACCGACTTCCCGCCTCTTCGTACATACCTATTCATTGTGATTTTAGAGATTGGCGTCCCTTCGGATTCGCATTCCACAATACTGGTTACTAGGTTGCCTTTTGGATCGTTCTTACAATTTTGTCTCCTCCAATATCTTCTTCTCCCTCCGTAAGTTTTCCACTTCTTTGCTTCGAGAAGTATTCCCATTTTATTCTTTGGCATATCTGTGTCAACTGTAGGGCATGGCGAAACATTTGAAAGACCTCCTTTCACCAAATCGAATTGCTGGTTTTAGACGCCATTTCTCTATTCCTGATGACGTCCGTCTGTCGCTTTTGGCAGACGGCACCCTTGACATGGAGAGGGAGGACGAAACCACAATCGTCTTTCCTCTTTTGTCAATCGCAGAGGGTGGAGTCCGCTTCCCTCTGCACCCATTTCTTAGGGCTGTGCTTCGCCATTGGGATTTAATCCCTTCTCAACCTAACGTGAATTTCTTTAGAATTATAATGGGGATTGTAGCGTTGAATCGTCGCCTTGGAATTAGCCTTGGCATTCCGGCTATCCGGCACTGTTATGCCTTGGCCAAGTCCTCCGGCCGGCAAGGGCGTTATTTTCTTAGAGCTAAGGACACCGACCATCAGCTAATCACTATGCTTTCCAGCTCTGGGAAACGAGTTGATGACGTTATGGTCATTGTCCAGGGTAACTGGGAATTTGGCGAAGGGGAGGATCGTGTTGACCCCATTCCCAGATGGAGGGGCGAGCCAGGTCCCCGAGTATCTCCTTGTTTTTGTCATGTGTTCATTTTTATTGTAGAACCTATTTCATTGAAATCTTACGGCTTCGTCTCGTACAGGGAGGGGTTTGAAAAAGATACTACCTTCAACCCACGACGTCGCTCTTTCAGATATCGGGGTCGTTCTTAGGTATTTCGGCCGGCTAAGTCTTCAGAAACAGGGGAGGGCGGCTCACATTCTGCTTTGTTACGAGCCGACATACACAACCTTCTCGGCGGCGGAAAACATACCGATTCCAAAGGGTGAAGATTCCCTTACTGCTCTTATTCTGTCTGACTTCAAAAACTTGAGGCAGATAGGCTTTGAAGGGTCCGATTCGGAGCGGAACGAGGTAGCTGATATCGCCGAATCAGATCAATCCGAGACCGAGTCTGAAGAGGTATTGGATTCCGCCGCTCCATTTACGTCGAGATCAGGGAATCTTCCTTCTGCTGACGTTTTTCAACACACAGAGGATCTTCCCGTCACAGAATCCGCGGATATGGCCGGATTGAGTCTGACAAAGCTTGCCAAAAAGGCGAATGCGGAGAGGTTAGCCGCACGGCGAAGAGCGGAGGGCCTTTCGTCTGAGATACCGCCCGCCACCGAATCTCGACTTCCCCTCCTTGTTGCCAAATCAGAATCTTTGGGGGTTATAGAGGAGACGGAAAAAGATCGGGGTGCCGAATCTCCGTTGGTTGGGGAAGTCGGCCAAAAAGTTGAGGAAAAGGCAGGGAAACGCCCTGCTGATCGTAAGGCCGGCTCAGACGAACAAGGTGGTAAGCGTCCTCGATTAGAGGGGTCTAGTGAGGTTGTTCCTTTTGTCATTCATCCCATGGTAAAGGACATGCCGGTTCCCTCTAGCGCTTCGGCGCTTAAAGATCCAGAAGTCGCATTCGGTGTGGCTACTTCCGTGTCATTGCCGTCTGATATCGAGGCTTTCCGGGTGGAACCAGATATGAATGTGACAGCATTGGCCGCGCAATCGGCACTCCTGGTACGAATTCTGACTTTTCTTCACCTCATCCAAGTACTGTTGAGGTTAAGTTTTTGGGTTCTTCTTTTGCAGACCGTCGGCAGGATAGCCGACATGGGACGTCGGCATCTCGACGCCGTCAAACAGATTGACCGCCTACGAAAGCAAGTAGAGGGCCAGAGGAAGAGGGCCGAGGATGCAGTTTTGAGAGCGAACAAGGAAGCTTCTCGGGCCGAGGCCGAGGTAGAGAAGGCTCGCATTGCTGATTAATCCCGAGCGGACGCCGAGAAGAGGGCGGACGCGAGCGAAACGGCGCTGGGATTGTCCCAGAAAGCGGTTGCCAGCCTGGAGGCTGAGTTGGCTGTCGTGAAGGCGGCTGCTTCCAAAGCATTCGAAGCCGGGAAAGATGCTGGGCTCACCGAATATGTGGACCAGGTTTCGCGCTTCGAAAACAGGGGGTTCAAGCATGGCTGGCATAAAGCCCTTGCTGCAGCTGGAGTTTCATTGACTATCCCAGTGCCGTATGAGCAAGTGGATGTCGAGCCGTTGGAGACTGATTCCGAAGGCTGAGCTGGGCGAATGACTTAGGATTTCACAAATGTATTAGGATTTTACAAATGTATTGAGATTTTACAAATGTATTGTTAAGCTTTGTCAGACATTTTTGTGCGGGCTTATAGCTTATTGATTTTGTATATATAAAATGTCGCGAGTTGTGCTCAATTTTGCTGTTGATGAAGAATGACGTTACTTAATTTTGAGCCAGGGCGTGTGCGAGGGACTGAATGAGCCGATGGCTCTGAATCGAGGGCTGGGTAAGGCATAAATTACTCGGCGTTATCGTTTAAAATAAAGCCGAATAGATTAATGAATCTGCCCTTGCCTTGGCCAGGGCGCGAGCGAGGGACCGAATGAGCCGATGGCTCTGAATCGAGGGCTGGGTAAGGCATAAATTACTCGGCGTTATCGTTTGAAAATATAGCCGTCTAAGTTGATGAATCTAGATAAGTTGATGAATCTAGCCCTTGCCCCAGCGATAGCGCTTGAAATAAAGCCGAATAGATTAATGAATCTGCCCTTGCCTTGGCCAGGGCGCGAGCGAGGGACCGAATGAGCCGATGGCTCTGAATCGAGGGCTGGGTAAGGCATAAATTACTCGGCCTTATCGTTTGAAAATATATAGCCGTCCTAAGTTGATGAATCTAGCCTCTTGCCCCAGCGATAGCGCTTGAAATAAAGCCGAATAGATTAATGAATCATCTAGGTAGGGGCATGCGACTTTTGGCGCTCAGTCTTTATGACGTTTCTCGGGGGGAGCTGCATGTACCCCAGAATAAATGGACGAGTTCATGCCAACAACTGACTCATTTCTTATTCAGGCTTGATCCAGACCTGCAGGGGCCAACATTGGCTGGGTTTAGAGTAAAATGAATCGCAGAAGCGAGCCTATTCACACGGGAAGGAGAGCATCCATGGATCGGGAAAAAAGAGCGGCCCCCTAGTCGTCGAAGCAGATCACCCCGAAAGGACGGACAACGGGGAGATTCCCCGCGCCCACGACCCTTGTTGAGCCTGACGCGGCGCCACGACCGTTGAGTTTTGCGGTTCTCGTGAAGAATAGACCAATGACGGAGGCGGATTCTATAATTAAAGACCCAGATGTGGCAGTCGAGTTCGCTCGGCAGATTTTTCCGCCGGAGGTCCAACAGTCGATGGTCGGCGTCGAGATTTCGAAGTATTTCGGATGGCATACATGGGGCTGTCAAGGACTGTATAGCGCTTATGAATCGGGATGCGTCTGCGCGAAGCCCGACGCGAGAGTGAGAAAAACAACGAAAGGAATCGCAGTCTGGAGGCTTGCGCAAAAGGCTGAGAGTGAGCTTCGGGAGCTGAAGAGTGTTCGAGCGGCCGAGCCGGTGGTGGATGGCCAAATGAAAATCATGGGGGAGAGGGCGAACCGAGAGGCCCTGTGGTTATGAGAGCAGATATCAGGACGGCGTGAAGGCCGGGATAGGAAGGCCAAAACAGACCTAGCGGAGGAGGTCTGCCGATGCGAAAATCGTGGTGGTTCAAGCATGGCTGGATCAAGGCCCTTCAAACTGTGGAAGCTCTTGGGTCCGTGGGCATAAATTCGGCTTCGCCCCTATATCATCGGCATTACCTTCCGTATTCCGAGTTCGAAATTGAGAAAAGCGACGACGAAGACGCCGACTTAGTGGGCCATAATGTGAATAAATAGAATTACTTTATCAAATGCTTGAAATGTTTGGCCTTTTGAATAAATAGAATTTCTTTATTAGCAGTTTTGAAATGTTTTGCGCGTAATTAAACGCCCTATCTCAATTTATTGTCAGCTTTTGTATTGCGTGATGTAAACGTTCGAACATGCATCGATCGGCTCCAATTAGGAACCATGTAGTTGGTCAGTTAAATCGTGATCCCCCGAAGGGTGCTCCGAATCCGGAGACTTATTCGGCCAATCGTGGTATCCACGAAGGGCGCTCCGAATCCGGAGACTTATTCGGCCAATCGTATCCACGAAGGGGCTCCGAATCCGGAGACTTATTCGGCCAATCGTGGTCCACGAAGGGCGCTCCGAATCCGGAGACTTATTCGGCCAATCGTGGTATCCACGAAGGGCGCTCCGAATCCGGAGACTTATTCGGCCAATCGTGGTATCCACGAAGGGCGCTCCGAATCCGGAGACTTATTGGCCAATCGTGGTATCCACGAAGGGCGCTCCGAATCCGGAGACTTATTCGGCCAATCGTGGTATCCACGAAGGGCGCTCCGAATCCGGAGACTTATTGGCCAATCGTGGTATCCACGAAGGGCGCTCCGAATCCGGAGACTTATTCGGCCAATCGTGGTATCCACGAAGGGCGCTCCGAATCCGGAGACTTATTGGCCAATCGTGGTATCCACGAAGGGCGCTCCGAATCCGGAGACTTATTCGGCCAATCGTGGTATCCACGAAGGGCGCTCCGAATCCGGAGACTTATTGGCCAATCGTGGTATCCACGAAGGGCGCTCCGAATCCCGGAGACTTATTCGGCCATCAAGAAGCGTATGAGCTGAGCATAAAAACGAGAAACTTTTGCATTACAGCAGAGTATGTACAAGTACCAAGCCCACAAATCGGGTCATTGGTAAAATTTTCGTAGATGCGTTGAATTCCAAGGCCGTGGCAGGCTTCTTCCTGACATGTCCGAGAGCCGATATGCCCCTGTTCCTGCAATGGAGTCTACTTGATAGGGGCCGTCCCATTCGGACCCAGCTTTCCGTCGGCCGGTCTCCGGTCGGCTGGAAGTACTTTCTTAGGACCAGCTCTCCTGGAGTGTAACGCGCAACTGAACTCGTTGATTGTACGACTTAGCGAGCTGCTGCTGATACCGTGCCATGGAGGCCAGGGCGCGGTCTCTTCGTTCCTCGATTAGATCCAGGTCCAGGGCGAGCATCATGTCATTTCGGCCCGTATCAAAGGCTTGCGATTTCAAAGTCGGGAGGCCGATTTCCAGGGGTAAGATTGCTTGGGTTCCGAAGCATAGAGCGAACGGCGTTTCTCCGGTGGACCTCCTCGGCGTTGTGCGATGCGCCCACAATACACTCGGCAATTCTTCGACCCATTTGCCTTTAGCTCTTTCCAGCCTCTTTTTGATGCCGTCCAAGATGGTTTTGTTAGAGGCTTCGGCTTGACCGTTACTCTGGGGGTACGCGGGCGTAGAGAAGTAAGGCACGATACCGTATTTGCTGCACAGTTCTCGGTATACGCCACAATCGAACTGGGTGCCATTGTCTGAGATGAGAGCTCTTGGAATGCCGAATCGCGTAATGATGTTTCTCCATACAAATCGCTTTATGTCGGCATCTCGTATGTGTTAGAGCCTCCGCTTCGACCCATTTTGTAAAGTAATCTGTTGCTACGATTAGAATCGCTTGTTTCCTGGGGCCCTTGGCAACGGTCCTACGATATCAAGCCCCCATTGAGCAAACGGCCAGGGACTGGTGATAGAGTTCAACTCTTCGGCGGGCAAATGGGTTAGTGGGGAGAACTTTTGGCATTGTTCGCATCTTTTAACATAATTTTCTGCGTCGGCTCTCATTGTCGGCCAATAATACCCCTGTGTTATAGCTCGATGGGCCAGGAGCGTCCGCCAGAGTGGGCACCACAACTGCCCTCATGTATCTCAGTTAGAAGCTCCTCCACTTTATCCGGGTGTACGCATTCCAAATAGGGACCGGAGAGGGACTTTTTATAAAGCCCTCCTTGTGGATCCAGATAGTATCGCAGGGCCTTATTGCGTAGCTTGTGTGCTTCTTTTTTGTCCTCTGGGAGTTGTTCAGAAGAGAGGAATCCGGCTATGGGGTCCATCCAACTTGATGCGGATTCTATAACATTAACGTGGGTTTCCTCCGAAGGGCCAATACTCGGCTCCGGGATGAAACCTACTTCAATGGTCCGTTTGAGCTCAGAATTGATGGCGGAGGCTAGGCATGCCAGGGCATCTGCGTGTGTGTTCTGATCACGTGTTATTTGGTTCAGTTCGTGATGGTCAAACTTCGTTAGCAAAGAGTTGGCCGTTTTCATATAGGCCGCCATACGGTCGTTTTTTGCAGCGTACTCCCCCTTTAGCTGGTTGATGACCAATTTGAGTCACAAAACACTAGCAAACGCCGAGCGCCAAGAATATGTGCATTTCGTAGACCGGCTAAGAGGGCTTCATACTCGGCCTCGTTATTTGATGCTTCGAAGCCAAGCTTGACGGCCTGCTCTATTACTGCGCCGTCGGGAGACATGATTACTACGCCGGCGCCGCAGCCCCGTTGGTTAGACGATCCATCACAGTATAGCTGCCAAATATCCCCGACATAAATTCTCCAGTTCGCTTTGATCGAACTTCAGCCTTTGGAAGAACGTCGGCAGGTTTAAGGTCGGAAAGCCCGCCTGTGAATTCGGCAACAAAGTCGGCCAGCACCTGTCCCTTGATTGCGGTTTTGGGTAAAAACTGAATGTCATATTGGCCGAGTTCAAGAGCCCATTTTGAAACACGTCCTGATGCTTCGCACTCCGTAGTACTGATCGGAGGGGATAATCTGTTATCACCCCAATGCTATGCCCCTGGAAGTAATGCATCAGTTTTCTTGCTGCCATGACCAAGGCTAGGATGAGTTTTTCCAGCGGAAGATAACGTGTCTCGGCATCGACCATTGCCTTGCTCACATAATACACTGGCCGCTGCTGCCCTTCTCTTCTTTAATAATACGGCGCTGACGGCCCTATCGGAGACTGCCAGATACAGAATGAGGGGGTCACCGGCAGCTGGTGTTGTCAAGAGGGGCACTGACCGGAGGTAAGTCTTGAGCTCGGTGAACGCTGCTTCGCATTCGGCGGACCATTCAAAAGCTTTGCCTTGACGTAGCGTCTGGAAGAATTGTCTGCATCGGTCTGTTGACCGACTGATGAATTTATTGAGTGCAGCGGCCATCCCCATCAACTTTTGGACTTCTTTTACTGATCGGGGGGAACCGAGTTCCAAGATCGCTGTGACTTGCCTCGGGTTGGCTTCGATTCCGCGGTGGTTGATGATATAACCCAGGAATTTGCCAGAGCCGATTCCAAACGCGCACTTCGAGGCGTTCAGTTTCATTCTGTATTTGCACAAGATGCCGAATGTCTTCTCTAGATCGGCTATGTGATCCTGTTCTTCTTTGGACTTGACCACCATATCGTCGATGTAGACTTCCATGGTGTGGCCGAGTTGTTCTTTGAACATGGCGGTGACCAGTCTTTGGTAAGTTGCCCCTGCATTCTTCAGCCCAAAAGGCATAACTTTGTAGCAGGTAGGTTCCTCTTGGGTGAGGAATGCAGTTTTGTCCTGGTCATCTGGATGCATGGCGATCTGATGGTAGCCTCTGTAAGCATCGAGGAAACTCATGCGTTGATGGCGCGCCGTGGCATCGACGAGTTGGTCGATTCTAGGTAGGGGAAAGCAGTCCTTCGGGCAAGCTTTGTTCAGATCCGTGAAGTCGACGCACACTCGCCAGGTTCCATTTTTCTTCTTCACCACCATTGTGTTGGAGAGCCACGTAGGGTAGGTGATTTCTCTAATTGCCCCGGCGTCAAGCAATCTGTCGACTTCTTCTATGACGGCAACAGTGTGCTCTGCAGCAGACCGACGGCCTTTCTGAATGATGGGCTTGCATGTGGGGTCGACGTTCAGGTGGTGCTGTGAAACTGATGGGTCTATACCCGGCATCTCATACAGAGTCCACGCAAAGACGTCGAGGTTGGTAAGTAGAAAGGAGATCAGCTGCTGTCTATCGGCTTGGTTTAACGAGGTGCCGATCATGAAGAACTTTTCCGGGCTTCCATCGATGTCAACTCGGTCTAAACCTTCTGTGGCCTTTTCGCTTGGCTGCCGCCCGACGTCATCCAGGATTTCCCGGTTGGGTACCTCGATGGAGTTCACCTGCAATTCCTTTGGCATTTTGGCGGCCAAGAGGTAACATGCTTGTGCCGATTTTTGGGAGCCGCGGATCTGCTCAATGCCGTGTTCTGTTGGGAAACGTAACAATTGATGGTAGGTGCTTGGGACGGCCTGCAGGGTATGCAACCACGATCGCCCCATAATGAGATTGTACGGCGATGGCAGCCGGACGACCAGGAATTCTACATCCACCGTTCTGGAACCCGCTCGAACGGGTAGGTGATTTTCCCAGTGGGTATTCGGGATTGGCATTGAAGCCGAACAGAGGATAAGGGGCCGGAGTCAGATCTGATTCGGTGAAACCGAGTTTGATGAAGGTTTTATAATACATGACCTCCGAAGTGCTGCCCTGGTCTATAAGAACGCGTTCGACGGTGAACCGATTTACGCGTAGCGCGACAACCAGTGGGTCGATATGAGGGAGAGTTACGCCAATCAAATCAGAATCGTCGAAGGTGATGCTTGGTGATTCTCGGGGTCGCTTTGCTGGCGTAAGTTGCTGCTGAGGGCCTGGGAGAGACTGGATTGCATGTATGGCCGGGGCTTTCGGCAGGCTGTATATCATATGGATGTTATCATGCGGAACACTTCGCTGGAGACGTTCGCCTTGTGTCAACTCCTCAAAGTAATCGGCTGAAGCACAACGAGCGTCGTGTTTGTTTTGTGTCGGGCCCGAGACCGTTGATCACCTGCCCTTGGGGGTCGCTTAGAAACCTGGCGCACTGTTTGTTTGGGCTTTGCTATTTCCGAGGCCAGATCGCGGCGAAGGCGCTCGTTCTCAGCGATGGTGTTATCCAAACTCTGTTTGGTCTTTTTGGCTCGTTCCAGGATGGCTAGCACCGTTTCCTGTGCTGAAATGGTTTGTGAATCGACATTCAAGGCACGTCTTGCAGCAATGATTTCCTTCTCGAGCATGTTTGCCGGAGTTAGGTCGACTCTCTGTGTGATTGCGTCGGTGCCTATCGGAGAATCTTGAGTCACGCCTTCCATGGATGTATTTGAGTATTCCAACGAAGGCGCCAATTGTGGGGAAGTGGTTTTTGGAAATACTCTTCTGATCCGGGAAGACGCTCTTGATACTCAGCTAGTCACCTGCAAAGACAAATACTCCGGTCGGGGGTGCCGGGATTAGCACTCCGACGGGCAAGTCAGTTCCTCTACTCAAGAAAGCTTGTTTACTAAGTCTAGTGAAGTGTTTTTTTTTTTTACATACCTTTCTAAATCTGAAGCTCTCGTATTTATATTCATTCTTTGGACCTCGAACCCAGTGCCACCCTTTACTTATTATCCTTTTGTTTATTCCAACATAAATCTCTCCGTCTATTCGGCGATCTCAGTGTATTCGGCGGCATCAGCGTGTTCGGCATCTTAGTTGGTTGGTACGGAGCCGAACAGTCTCTGACTTCTGGGATATACCCTTCTAACTCTTCTATTTATTCGGCTCCCACAGTAGCGATTTACAAGTTGGTTAAACCGATATGATGTTTACCACTTGTCGAAATTTGTAGTAATTTACAAGTTGGTTAAACCGATATGATGTTTACCACTTGTTGAAATTCTGTGTGAATTTACAAGTTGGTTAAACCGATATAATGTTTACCACTTGTTGAAATTTGTAACAATTTACAAGTTGGTTAAACCGATGTGATATTTAAACACTTGTTGAAATTCTGTGTGAATTTACAAGTTGAAGTTAAACCGAGATGATGTTTAACACTTGTTGAAATTATGTGTGAATTTACAAGTTGAAGTTAAACCGAGATGATGTTTAACACTTGTTGAAATTTTGTGTGAATTTACAAGTTGAAGTTAAACCGATGTGATATTTAAACACTTGTTGAAATTCTGTGTGAATTTACAAGTTGAAGTTAAACCGAGATGATGTTTAACACTTGTTGAAATTCTGTGTGAATTTACAAGTTGAAGTTAAACCGATGTGATATTTAAACACTTGTTGAAATTCTGTGTGAATTTACAAGTTGAAGTTAAACCGAGATGATGTTTAACACTTGTTGAAATTCTGTGTGAATTTACAAGTTGAAGTTAAATCGAGGTCATGTTTAACACTTGTTGAAATTCTGTGTGAATTTACAAGTTGAAGTTAAACCGACCGAGGTCATATTTAAACTTGTTGAAATTCTGTGTGAATTTATAAGTTAAAGTTAAACCGAGGTCGTATCGGAAGAAGATTGGTTTAAACACTTGTTGAAATTCTGTGTGAATTTACAAGTTATAGTTAAGCCGAGGTTATGATAAATGATGATGGTTAAACAATTGTTGAAATTTTTGAGAAAAAATTACGAGTTAAAGTCAAGTTCAAGCAATATCTACGTACTTGCCGAGACTACCAGGTTGTCAAAACTTGAAATATGGAAAACTGAAGTCTTGATAGAAGACATTGAGAAAGTGACAAGTCCTAAGCAACACTTGTGAAAATATTTGTTACAATATTTTCATGTGTTAGGACAAGGCCGAGATGAGCAAGATTAGAAGTTGTGACAGAGGTATTTTACCCGAAGAGATTGCACAGTCAAGGTGTACTTTGAAGACATACAAATTATTCTAAGTATAGAATCATACAAGAGCAGAAAAAAGAAGACATACATTCAAAGAAGAAATCAGAGAAATGCATTTAAAGAAGAAAGAAGGCACTTCGGCCTGAATATTGAAAAATAAATTATTCAGACTACAAAAATGGCACGTCAGCCGGATTAAAAGCATATAAAGACGGACAAAGTACAAGGTACAAGGTACAAGGAGTAAAAGAAGGAAACAAAACTACTCGGCATCAATGGCAGGATATAGAAGACAGTTGGGAAGACTTCTCAGCAGCCTTCTCGGCCTCGAGCTCAGCATCGATCTCCCGAAGAGTTTGATCAAGGCTCTTCTCAGCGATTGGCACCTCGGAGTTTGAAGGCAAGGATTGAAAGCAAGAATCTGGAAAAAGACACAGAAAACAGAAACAAGAATGTAATTCGTAATCAAGAATGGTGATAAAGCTATCAGGAAATTAAGACAAAAAGATTGCACAGGTGTGTCAAGCCAAGAACAGTGGCAGAAATCAACAGATGTGTGAACAGTGTGTATTCAAGAAGATGATTTGGAAACAACGGGTAAAACAGCAATGGTGATTAACAATGAAGCAGAGCTTCTTGGAAAGCAACAAGAAATAAAACCAGGAGGAACAATGGCTTACCAGAAAGAGGGAAGTCGGAATGAGAATTGCCGAAGTCTGACGACAATGACAGAATGACGTAAGCTTCACCGGAGGAGAGGAACGAAGACAGTTGCAGAAGCTTGAAAGCTTGGAACAATGACGGATTTAAGCAAAAGAGCTGGAAAGAGAAAAAGCCAGAGGATTGAATGAAAAAAGAGAAAAATAGTCAAGAAGATGACAAAGTTCAAGAATAAAGCCAAGTGCACAGGCACTAAGTAAGTATGTGAAGAACAAGAAAGTAATAACCCAGACACGATGTTAGCAACAGAAAGCGGATATGACAAGAACAGTGCTAGACATTCAAACAATTCAAAACTTAAAGACAGACGAAAAACAGATGGCAAGTAAATAGATTCAGAAGAGTTATGAAAGATTGAACTTAATAGCAAGTAAAGAGTTTATGAACCTACCAAGTGAAATGAACGCCGATATGAAAATCGCCGGAGTCAAATAGATGACTGGAAATCGGGAACTCACCAGAGAGTGTGAGTGGAGCAGTTGCAAAGCTCTTGGAGTTTACGAATTAATGGAACCAGAACCTCGGCTAGGAGGTGCGATTTCAAGCAGCTTGGAAAGCATGAAACTTGATTCTTGACACCAGTGGACAGTAAAGTCCAGGGAACTTTGAGGTCGGCGAGTTTGATCTCAGACAGAGGGGCATAGATGAACGAACAGTGTAGGTTCCATCACCTCAGAATGCCGAGGTAATAGAACCTATGGGGCAGTTGTGGGGATATATTTTCTGAGTACCAACACGTGGCAAGGTGACGCCGACTTGTCAGCCGAGGTGCCACGTGTCCTAGTCATGACGCCGAGGTGATCTCGGCAAGGCCGAGGTTATCTCCGAAGATATCAGAATCCGAGATAAGTGGATAAGGGACAAGAATCCTAGAATGAAAAGGGAACTCAACCTGGATGAGGGACAAGAGTCCTAGAATGAGAGAAGACTTCAGTTTGTATTAAGATAAGACTCTTAGAGAGTTTATCTAATCTTACTGGAAGTCCAAGATTAGCAGTAATCCTGAGTCCATAGAAGTTAGGCTTCTATTGGGACTAGGTTTATGTTGGCTATAAAAGAGAGGCACCCTTATGGGTCTAAGGTATGCTTTATGCTCAAGCTTATGAGTTTAGCTATGATTATCTTTGAGAGATATGGAGTACTGACTTGATCGTCGGAGTACCCCCGGGTGGACGAGCCACCGCCGAAGACTCTTCTTTCTATTGCAGGTCAGACAGGTGACGTCTATTCTGCCGGTGTTCTCCAGTTGAGTACTAAGTTGGCAGTATGGTCAGATTTTCACCCACACACTTGGAACAACCAATCATTTTTCATACACAAAAGAAAATACCTAGCTAGACTCTTCTCCTTCTGGCTTGCCAAATGACAACACCTTCTTTCCTGTGATTAACTCCACAAGGACTACTCCAAAACTGTAAATATCACTTTTTTCTATCAATTGGTTTGTGAGCATGTTGTCAAGGTCTAAGTATCCAAGAGTTCCTTGCACCACCGTTGCTAATTGATCTTGGTCTAGTGGAACCAAACTTGATGATCCAAAGTCCGACACTCTTTCAGTGTAATTATCGTCTAAGAGTATATTCTTAGACTTCACATTGCAGAGTGAAAATATGACAATACTCCTACAATTTCAGCAACCATTCATAAACAATTTTCTCATGATATATTAGGTGCCTTGATTTGGTTTTGTATATGATCAAACAGAGTGCCATTGGTGATGAATTCATAGACGAATAAAGGGAATTGAGTTTCCAAACAACAACCTAAGAGTTTGACCACATACCTGTGTTTGATCTGCTAAAGCACGACTGCCTCGTTGAGGAATTGCTTTATTTGACTTTGATTCATAATTTGCGATTTTTTGATGGCCATTGTCATGTTATTTGCTAGAATTCCCTTATGAAGTGTTCCAAAATCTTTTCTGCCAACAATTTTATTGTCATCGTAGTTGTTGGTAGCCTACTTGAGCTCTTCTAATAAAGCAAAAATTTTGTCCATTACTTGAGTTGATCTCTTTAGTCTAGAGAGTTGTTGTTTCAACATTAATCCACTATTCTGCCTGAAGAACTTTTCTTTTAAACTTCATGTTCTTTATTTTCTTGAAAATCCAATATGTAGTATGGGACCTACATGTAAGATTTACGCCATGTGAGACATATGTGTCCCATTCTGTGTTTGGTATTTGTTGCATAGACTTATTGATTTTATAAATATTAATAATTAAAATCATAAAACTTTTTCTATAATTTTATAATTATTTTGAATAGTTGGACTGAAATGTAATTTCCCCTAGAAAAAATAGGTCAATGTTAATTTGAAAAATAATTACAGATTCATGATAAATTTTATACATTTTAATATAAAAAAATTTGTGTATCAATAGATAGAGAATAATTACATTATCAAAAATATTTACATTATCAAACATACCACTACCAACAATAATTATAAAGTTAATGAAGTCCACTAACCAATTCCATGCCCACTAAGTTAAACCAACAAACCACTAATAATTACATACGATCCCTTAATGGTCGATAGAAAGTAACAAAGTCTAACAAACCTACTAAGCCAAGGCCAATAACCACTAATAATCACTTACAACCCCATTATGGGGAGAAATAGACCAACCAACAAAAGGGTATCAAAGTCCTTTCTATAGGAGTTGAACCCGAAATCTTACACTATAAAGGGTGCTATGCAAACATTTGGTCAAATACTCTAATTTTATACACTTTAATAATTAATATTATAAATATTTTCACCAATATATAATTATTTTAGGATACTATGCTCATTTGTAAATTCCCCTAAATTTTATGGTCACACAACCCCATAAAAACAAGAAGGCACTACGGTATTAAGGACAAATACAAGAGAGGGTACTAAACAAATAGAGGCCCCATTTGGTGTAACTGTTAAAATAGATTATAGATTATAACTTAACAGATTATAGATTATGACTTTAATCAGAAGCTGTTAATCTATTTGGTGTAGCTATTGGATTATAGATTTAAGTTGTTGAGTGATGCTTGTTAAATAAGCTGTGAAGTAGCTTTTTCAATTAACTTTTATTTTTTGTTATTCACTTCTTATCTACATTTCTCATAAAAAATAATAATAATAATCTATAGTCCATTTGGGTTTTTTTCTATTTTTAAAAAAATAAAAATAAAAAAATCTAAGAGTATAACTATAAATTAACATGTCCACAGCAAAAATTGATAATCAGAAACAAGAGATGAGCAGCTTCTCAGAATCAACTTTTTTGAGTTAAAATAAGTTGTTAGAATTAGAAACTGTTTGAAATAAGTTTAACCAAACAGACTAAAATAGCTTTTCGAAAGCTAGAAGTTATAAGTTGGCTCAAAAAAGCCAAAACAAACACCCCAGAGTAGTCTTGCAAAACGAAGCAACAAATCCCTATATATATAACTGTTTCAAAAGCAAGCTCTCTACAACCAACAAAAGCAAAAGTGGGGAGGGGACTGCTCCAAGCCCAGAAAACAGTTTTAAAGGTTTTTCTTTTCTGAGGTAGGCATTTGTACTGTTTAATTGATCCAATTCTGGTGTTTCCATCTCATTTGCATGACATCTTCATGGGTTTGATTTGGTTTTGGTTGTCATATTGCATGATCTCTCTCTAGTACTGTCATTTTTTGGTTTCTGAAAACGTTTTGTTCTATCATAAGAGAATGATTTGCCTTTTGAAGTTGTATGCTTTGATTAGCGTTTGCTATCATGAACAGGCTCTTTCCAGTCAAGTTTTGAGAAAATTTTCTTTTCAAAAAGAAAATAGTTTGGTAAAAGAAAAAAAAAATTAAAAACTCATTATTTTTATACAATTTTCTCTTTTGCGGGATGAAAATAATTTTAAAATTTTCAAAAATAATTGTTTTTGTGTTTATTTTTGTCAAAACTAGTATGTAATTTTTTGAAAAAAATTTACAGACAGATTATGAAAACTCAAACATACAGAGTCAATCTCTGAGTATCAATTTTACCTTTAAATATTTTATATTGTGTCAATTTAATCAAATTAATAAGATCTCTTTAGAAATTTGATTGAAATTAATCGACATATGTAGACTCATTAAAAGTCATTGAGAAATTGATGTCTAATTTATATGGATATATATATATATATTTTTTCTATTTTATCAGCGAATGTTTATCAACTAAACTAAATCAACACAATATAAATATTATAGGGAAAAATTAATACAACAAGAACTACAAGACTAAATTGATACAATCGGCAAAGTTAATCTGATTTTTTAATTTTTTATTATGGTGAATACCATCCATATAGTTGTATTGCAGATCACTCCAATAAGTTATGTTGTCCATTTTGCATTGATTTACTTTAATCGACTTGGAATACTTTTTCTTCATGATTGCCTAGAAATGTTTCACAAGTGACAATTATATATGAATTTTGAATACAGAAAAGCTTTTTTCCAAGAGGCAAGCTAGCCCTGGCTTCCTTGCAAGGAATGCAATTGCAACTACAACCCATCATCATGATGCTAGTACTAGTACAAGTACAAGTAGTAGTGGTAGTGATATTCTCATTATCAACAGCAACAATTGCAACACCACCAACAACAATTGCAGCATCACCAATAGAAGCAGATTTGAAGAATCTTGGCTACATGAACAGTTGCGGGAATTTAAGCATCTCATACCCATTCGGCGGGATAAAGGATTGTTATCACAATGAAAATTTCTTGATTAATTATAATGATTCCCAGCTATATTATGGTGATGTCCTTGTTACAAATATATCGCTTAAGGAGGGTGAGTTACGCATCATCATACTGTTCATAGCCAATGAATGTTATGACTCTACTGGTAACCTATTGTCACACGACAGCGCATCGCTCGGCCTTTCCATATTCTTCATATCAAATAGCAAGAACAAGTTCACTTCTATCGGTTGTGACACATCGAATCTGTCCAAATCATTAATTGTAAGATACAGATAACGCAGCGGGTAAAAAGATTCAAGCCATACCTTAGGTGATGGAATCCGAAACGATGAACCTTATGGGTAAATCATGTGCTTCACAAACCACAAACTACGAACACCCAACAATGGAGTGATACCACAGTATGAATATCACTCACACCAGTCACAGTGCAAAGGCTTGATTGTTTTACAAATGGGAGAGAGTGAGAGAGAGTATGGGAACAATATCAATCGTTATTCTAATCATCCCACATCCCATGTATAACGTGTCTGATATAAAGGCTATCTAATCATCTATCCATATATGTTGATAAGATATGATAGATGTAAGATATAAGATAGTGGGCTATCCAAAACTAAGGATAGATAATAATTTAAATTCAAAAATCAAATTATTTAGATGATATGATATTGGTCATGGGTCATGCCAAATGGGCGCCAAATCCGAGTCTAATACCCGGCCTAATTTCCAACATCTCTCACTCGCACATGAGTTGGCATGACACTGCCACATCTCTATCTCAATCTCATCAAATATTTAACAATCACATACTAGCCAATGAACCGTGCGACCGTTGAGAAACACCTGCATGTGGGAGCTCTATACTAGAAACTCAAAATGAGCCAGCATAGAGACATCAACCCAAAAAGAATAGAAATAGTGTCTCATATACCCCAGACCCATCCAATTACACTGGTCCAAAAAACATCTCTAATCCTTCAAAAAAAGAGCATGTTTGACCCTCTCAATTCTTGCAATATATTCACACTCAATCCGCCTCTCATACAGAGCGATGTGAGTTGCCGGCAGTGAATATACAACAGTGGTGTAATACTAGATGATCTTCCCTTTGCCCTCATGCCATTTAGTTTAGGATTGAACGCTTTCCCAGTGATGTCCCTTAAGGCCGAATCATACATGACTGCAAGCAACATACCAAAGTCGCAGAACATCAACCCCTTACCTTATGACATAGTCAAAGGTCACAAAAGGGTACATAAATGAAAGTCATATCAATAATGACACGTAAGACTCACACGGCGAGGAAATAGGGATCCATTCTCTCAACTCATTACTCGGTCGCCAAGCACATGTAGTATGAATACATGCTACGGTGGAGTAACTCTTCCAAAGAGTGACGTCATACTCGATACACCGTACAGATCTTAGTCTTGTCGCTTTCTAGCGCTAACTCGAATTCTCTATTTGCTCGCTTTCCCGGCGCCAAATGAGATCTCGTATCTAGCTAATCATAATAGGCACAACATGGAAAGTGGGTACTAACATCCATGTTTGGTCTTTAACACTACCTCATCTTGGTTGTAACCAAGGCGACATACATAGTGGATAATTTAAGCCTCTCTTGGCTCCAAATAAAAATAAACCACTAGTCTCATCATTGCTCTCTTCCAAGCGCCAAGGGCGATTACTTGTGTGAGTGAGCCAATCTTGTCTGTTGAGATCATCATCTGCTAATCATTATGACACAAACCATAATAGTGTCATCATCCCATCATCTCATAACAAATAAGTGATTGATTTTAAAAAAACACAGCCACAGTTTGCGCAATTCTAGATTCCAAACATAAGCCTTATCAGCACCTTTTGCGATAAGCATATACAACGAAATCCACCATGTGCGCCTCACACGAAGTGGTTCAACATCACTATCTCTTGCGCAATTACCTCTCTAAAGATATTTTGGTGACCAATTTGTTTTCATTCAAGATGCGCCCAACTAGCGCATTGAATCTTACAAGGGCAAATTTATATACTACTAGTAAAGCATTCTATCCACAGTCTAATAAGCAAGGTCAATGTCTAAACTACTCAGTTGACCATTTACCAAAGATAACACTCATCATGCTGAATACGCCCACATAGCGTACTTCAGGATCCTACAACAAAAAAAATCAAGGAATATAGGTCATCTGTTTCTTCCAAAGACAATCCGAGGATTCATTCAATAGCTAAGGCTCTGCCTTTTACTGATAGGCAAGTCAATGGGTTTGCAATTTTACATCTATAATCATTCTAGGATATTCCTTATGTAAGTCATCAAAGATAAACCGAGAATTCTCACAAAACGATCCCTAAGGATCGTATATCCAAGCATATAAATTACATCACCCATGTCCGTCATATCTAAAACAGAGGACAGCCCACCTTAGGTGGCGATAACCTTATAAATTCTTGGCTCATAATGACTAAGTAAGGAAAAACTTCTTTTGGACCATTGCTCATGCCTCAATAGTCTTCATCGATCATTGTTGGCCTATCATGGCTCGACGAAATCTAAGAACCACTATTCGGATAACTGTTTTAGGTTGTAAAAGATTTATTGGAACTAGCAACCTTTTTGCTCCTAACTTTTCACCATAAAAGCAGAAGGTAAATCCTTACAAATCCACTTATCCAATTCTCCAATAAGAAGTTGGGTCACAACGTTCACAAATCAATGTTCCGAACTTATTTCAATCATAGCCTAAGTCGAAATAACATCACTCCCCAGGAGGAAGTCTTCTCATGGTCTATACTTTCCTCAATGGTGTGACTTTTCGGTATCTCGTGAGCCTTATACCTCAACAATGACTATTCAAATTGCGCATAACTTTAGAACAGTTTCGCGTCATAATGGAAAGTCAACCAAATTATAGAAATGGTTAATCCTCAAAGACTTTGTCTTAAACTACGCAACATTGATCCACTTTCTAAAAAATAGGGGACTAGAGCCTTTGGCATTATCCTAGGCTCTTTATCATCTTGCGGAGCAATCATGAATGTTTCCCTCTCAATCACCCAGTGATAACGTGGAAAATTTTCACATTTGCTACCACGTAACTAAGAATGTAGAGTATTCTTCTCTAATGAAGTAATCCATTAGTAGGCACATCGCTCCCACTATCCCTAGGATATTAGAAATTTCTTTCAATTCTCAACTAGGCTACATAAAGCGCTATGCTTAGAATTCTCTATCTTATAGAGTTTCAAAACTCTATTCACGTCACCTTTAATAAGAAAACTTTATGTGACGTAGTTACACTCCCAAAAGCTGCTCACCTATATGCACATGACCCTGAGGGTTTACATGACAGCATACAATAATGCGCTATAGAACCCTAGGTCTTAACTTCGCAACCTTATGAGAAGTAAAATAAAGATAAGCTGCTTAACGGTTACAGATCGCCCATAGATGGCTCTCCGCTAAGCCATTACTCAAATGAAGTGTAAAATCTGATATGGAGGGCACTTAGTTAGGGATATAGGCAACAAACTAGTGCAATTCCCTATTGGGAAACATTTTGCACCATCATCCACCTAACATATACAATACTTAATTCCTACTACACCATTGTGTTACTGAGTACCAGGAATAATCAATTTTCTAAGCATCCATTTCTCTTTATAGAGCTTTTTAAAAATAACTCAAGTAGATACTCGCAACCTTAGTCAAAACTAAAAGCACAAAAGCTTTGTTTGATTGATCTCGACCTCATGTGTGCAATGTCAAAAATCATCTCAAAACTTTTGACTTATGGGAGATCAAATAGCCTTGACTAAGATGCGTATCGTAATCTATAAATGTGTCAAGATTGAGGCTAGCTATCATACCCTTACACATATCTAGTCACAAAAATCATAGTGGACTAAATGCGCCAATACAAATGCCCTTCTGCAGCTTTCCTACTTACTTGTGTGCAACCATTACGAACAAAGTTACACATTCACATGAGAACAGGATGCCACAAGCAAGTAGGCCCAAGAGGGCCTACTCAAACCATCTATGCCATCTTCTCATTAATGTGATTAAGTATAATAAGCCACCAGTTCATGACCAAAGTCATAAACTAATTCCATAATGTGTGAGTTCTCAAAGACAAGTTTTAAAGGTTTAGGCCCAACTAGGTAATGACTCATGACTAATTCATGTTCACTAGATCATAAAAGGATGTCATGTATATTAAGTGCACCTAAGCCGCAAATTTAACTAGTAAGTGCTAATCCCTTGCACCTTCAAGTCAATTTTATTCTCTATACACTTTACTGTATCTAGTTGAAAGATGACGATACTCATCTTGCCATCTCTATTTCTCGCTTCATAGTTACTTGCAATTAATTCTACTATCCACAAGAAGGAGAGAATAAGCTATCATACTATGACAGCTCCTGAAGTAACTTAAGCGCAAATTAGGCTAAAGAGTCTAATTCAACACAATGCTCTCACAAGCAATGTGTCAAATTCTTAGAGTCATAACAACCTTGTTGGCCTTGACCTTTTCATTACTATGCTATAATGTTTGCACTTAGTGGTAAACGTTATTCAAAAATGTTAGCCTAGCTAAGGAATCATACAAAGAAGCACCTTCTCATGTCTCACACTCAAGTGTGGAAACAGTAAATGTCCAGACTTGGACAAGTTGGCAATGCTAACAGATTTTGCAGCCACTTGGCGCTAATCTTTTCACTTAGTATTAATAGATTTTTGCTGCTACTAAGCACTAATCTTTTAACTTCAAGTGATACTTTAATGCACACTATTATAGTGCGTGAAATTTTGCTCCATCCACTCTCAATAGTTGGGTAGAGAGCAAAACACTGCTCATACTGGCTACTCGTCTTACACTTAGTGACTAATTCATTTAAGCTTGCATTTCTTGGATGACGTGACTCTTGAATGTTACTTTATCCAATGATGCAACATTATTACAAGTCAAATTACAAAGTCAATCCGCGCAGCTCAATAGTCAAGATCATTTATAGATCTATTGAGGGCTCACTAATTTCACAACTCCAAAAACTCGCCAACCAAAACTACGTAGCATGTCGCTAACCATAGCGCACACATCAATTTTTATTGTGCCAAACAAGGCAACAAAACAACGGCGACTTTGAGTCATGTTTCCTTACTTTGGCTCAATTAAAGTCTGACCTAAAGTCTCCAAGACTTTTTGCTCATCTAAAGAATATGATTGCATTGTTCACATTTAAACATCTCTATTAAGTTTAGGTCAACCAAATTAACTTCTATAAGCTAAGTCAGTTTAGAGAGAAATTAGCATTGGGATTAATTTGATTAGCATAATATAATTTTACCGCAAAAATCTAAATTAAATAGTGACAATATTGTACGAGTTGCAAGATCGAAAACCCGTTATGCTCGTAATCATCTCTTGCGCCACAAGTGACAATTATCTAAAATTTAATTTAATTCATGTGCAAAATATTAGTTTTCGGGAGTAAATTTACAAAGATTTTTCTCAACCGAACAACCTCCCACAGACTATGGCATGTCTAAAACATGACAAAATATTCTAATTCCATACAATAGCATCATAATGTAGATTCACATTCAACTCATGCTATGTTACGATTAATAATGGAATTTAAATAAAAAATAATTAATCATGCTATTCTAATCACAACATATTAGAAACTCTAGGCAAAAAACAACAATATGCTGTGTTTAATATTCAGATTATACCATAACAGAAAGTATATCACTTCTGAAATTTTTCTAGAATTTTTTGGAATTTTAAATAATTAATAAATACACATAAAATCAGAAATAAATATTCCAGAATCTGGGAAAATACAACAATCATACCAGTAAATAGTAAATCATTACAGTAGTCTACAGTAAAAATTTCAGCCCAGAAACTTAATCATGCAACACTAGAAGCATTTTAAAGCAGAAATAATGAATTATTATTTCAGAAAAATAATTTTTATTTTCATAAAATTTTGAAAATTTTACAGTAGATAAAAAATTTAATTTTGAGTCTAACAGTACCAACCACGCTTAAAACAAAGCTATAATAAATTACTTATGACCATTTAAAGCAATTCTAGATTTAAAAAAAAAAAAAACAGCGCCTTACACCCAGCTGCCAAACTAGCCAAGCCTGTGCGGAAAACGGCTGGCTCGGCTCGGCGTGCGGCATGCGTGACAGCATGGATGGAGCGCGGGTGGACAACGCGGCTGACGCGCGAGTGATGGCGTGTGGAAGTGCGTGGGAAGCACGCCTGGCGCGTGATAACGCGTGGCAGCGTGTGGCCGCCGCTAACTGCGTCAGCTGGCACGTGAGGCACACGCGTCGCCTTCCGAGGTATTTTCTGGTCCAATTTTGGTACTACCGGACTCCATTTTTGAAAATAAAAATATTGATAGACTCAAAAATGGCATTTAACAAACACAAACAATGGAGTGTAATGCTAAAACTCTACACTTCATCTTCTTCCTTAAGTCACCAAAAAAACAAAACGCACCCAAATTAGGGTTTGCTTTTTCTCATCAACCATAAGTTGGAATCAGGCCTATAATATACCATTTCGAAGGTATCGAAACAAAGATTCCAAATATAAAATTTTCATAACATAAAAACAAAGTATGCAAAACCAGCATGTAGTCAAAGTTACGAAAAATTAAATATGAATCTCCATTTTTCTCAAAATCTGATCGTTGGATTTTTATGAAACTTGGCAGATATATTCTACGTGAAATATACTACAACATATGTAAATTTCAGGTTGAGCGGAGAAAGTTTAGGAAAAAAAAATAATTTTTCATGCATATATCATGTGTATATATATAATTATATACATATTTTAATGCACAAAAAAAAAAGCACAAAAATACCCATTTATAGCTCTGATACCAATGTAAGATACAGATAACACAGCGGGTAAAAAGATTCAAGCCATACCTTAGGTGATGGAATCCGAAACGATGAACCTTGTGGGTAAATCACGTGCTTCACAAACCACAAACTACGAACACCCAGCAATGGAGTGATACCACAGTATGAGTATCACTCACACCAGTCACAGTGCAAAGGCTTGATTGTTTTACAAATGGGAGAGAGTGAGAGAAAGAGTATGGGAAAAATATCAATCGTTATTCTCATCATCCCACATCCCATATATAACATATTTGATATAAAGGCTATCTAACCATCTATCCATATCTGTTGATAAGATATGATAGATGTAAGATATAAGATAGTGGGCAATCCAAAACTAAGGATAGATAATAATTTAAATTCAAAAATCAAATTATTTAGATGATCTGATATTGGTCATGGGTCATGCCACATGAGCGCCCAAATACGGGTCCAATACCCGGCCCAATTTCCAACACTAATAAAACTGGTTCTCTGGTAGTTGCAATTGGGTGTCAGTCACAATGTAGCAGCATCAACAGGGTTCCTAATGATGGATCTTGCTCTGGAATTGGTTGCTGCCAGACCTCCATCCTAAAAGGCGTCGGCCAAATTGATTTTTTTGTGAATAGCTTCTCCAAACATGCGGATATAACGGACTTCAATCCCTGCAACTATGCCTTTGTTGTTGAAGATGGTGCGTTTAATTTCTCCACAACTTACCTTCAAGATTTTAAACCAATGGTGCCGATGGTGCTTGATTGGGGAATAGGGATAATGAGACTTGCGAAGAAGCTAAAAAAAATCAGACAAGTTATGCATGTGGACAAAATACTACTTGTTATGACGCAGAAGATGGTAATGGGTATATCTACAAGTGTTCCGAGGGTTACGAAGAAAATGCGTATCTCTCAGATGGTTGCAAAGGTTAGGAATATCCATTTAGCCAGCTTTATTCATCATGTTCGGATTCAATTACTTTTGATTTTATATACGTATATATATTGCTTTTGTGATGCTTTAATTTTATGATTGAGCTTCCCTCTATTTTGATTGTTTTGCAGACATAGATGAGTGTTTAAATTCCAACCAATGTGTAGATGGAAGCCAATGTTTAAACACGCCACGTGGGAATTATAGTGCTCTTGCCCCAAGAGATACCACGGTGATGGCAAAACAGATGGAACACGTTGCATTGCCGATCCAGATTTTCTGCTTCATATTGTGATTGGTATGTGTATATATATATATACACTAATGGGTGGCACACGCCATGCATGTGTAATTAAGATAAGTAAGAATAAAAATAAATAATAAAGAAATTAATATCATAATATGTATGTTGTCTAAATGATAAGAGTGTTTTTAATGAAACATAAAGTCTTTGGTTCAAATCTTACCCACGCCTTTGAATAATATTTTTTTTAAATTTTAGGATATGAAAATTTGTCATGTGGCAGGAGAAACTACTATACTATTAGACACCAAGTCATATACTCACATATATAATAGTATAGATATACATATATGTCAGTGGTAATGCCATATATATTAAAAGTAAAATAAATAAATTACAACACCTAATTCACATAATTAATGAATTTGGAAAAAATTACTTGTGACCTACCTCCGCAATCGGATCCGCATCCTTTTATACTCAAGTGACTTAAAAGAATATTTATAATTGTTAATAGAGTAATGTTATATAAATTAATAAATTTTACAAATTCATGTAACTAACTCATATGATACATATTGTATTATTTCAAGGGTGTGGCTTGTGTCCAATCCATAATTGGATTGGACCGTACTGTTGGGCTCCATGGGCCCATCACGGAGTCTGTATCGATAATTCAAAACCACTCAATGTGTAGGGTTTGTTGAATATTTCATCCCTGCAAAAAAATATGTTATTTGGATATCGATAACCACTTGATCAGATCACATTTATGTCAACATTTAGTACGATATTTTTAAAAATTGTTAACGAAAATGTGATATGATCAAGTAACAATTGATATCCGATCAACGTGATTTTTTGCAGGGATGAAACACTCGATGAGCCCTACACATTGAATGATTTGGATTATCGATGTGGGCTCCGTGGTAGGCTCATGGAGGCCCAACAGTACAATCTAGTTCATAACCGGACTGGAGACAAGCCTTACCCTTATTTCAGAGGATTATGTTTCAGATTTTGAAGTTTTATTATTGTTTGTTACATTATTAGTAATAAATAAAAAAAATTGTAAAATTTGTTAGTTTATATGTCATTTTTTTAATTATTAATATCGCGAGTCAAATAATTTTCTCTCTGCTTAGTTTTGAATCAATATATTGGCAAGATGTTTACAGCCTTTGTCAGTTAAAAATGACTTATTTGAAATATAGGTGTTACCATTAGTGCTTTGGCTATTTTGGTGAGTAGCTCTTGGTTTTATTGGATTTTCAAGAAAAGAAGGCACATGAAGCTTAAAGAAAAGTTCTTTAGGTAGAATGGTGGATTAATATTGAAACAACAACTCTCTAGACTAGAGAGATCGACTTGGGAAGTGGTCAAAATCTTTACTTTAGAAGAGCTCAAGCAGGCTACCAACAACTATGATGACAATAGAATTGTTGGTAAAGGAGGTTTTGGAACAGTTTATAAGGGAATTCTAGCAAATAACACGACAGTGGCCATAAAAAAAATCACAAATTATGAATCAAAGTCAAATAGAGCAATTCATCAATGAGGTAGTCGTGCTTTCACAGATCAATCACAGGAATGTGGTCAAACTCTTAGGTTGTTGTTTGGAAACTCAAGTCCCTCTACTCGTCTATGAATTCATCACCAATGGCAGTCTCTTTGAGCATATACATAACCAAATCAAGGCATCTAATTTCTCATAGGAAAATCGTTTGCAAATAACTGCTGATACTGCTGGAGTATTGGCATATTTGCATTATGCAGGATCGATTCCAATCATTCACAAAGATGTTAAGTCTACGAATACACTCTTAGACGATAACTACACTGCAAAAGTGTCGGACTTTGGAGCATCGGGGTTGGTTCCACTAGTCCAAGATCAATTAGCAACGGTGGTGCAAGGAACTCTTGGGTACTTAGGCCCTGAGTACATGCTCACAAACCAATTGATAGAAAAAAGTGATGTTTACAGTTTCGGAGTAGTCCTTGTGGAGTTAATCACCAGAAAGAAGGTGTTGTCATTTGACAAGCCAGAAAAGGAGAGGAGTCTAGCTAGGTATTTTCTTTTGTGTATGCAAAATGATCAGTTGTTCCAAGTTATTGATGAACAAATAGAAATTGAAGGAATTGTTGAGGAGCTCACAAAAGTAGCTAATATTGCAAAGAGGTGCTTAATAGTAAAAGGAGAGGAGAGGCCTACTATGAAGGAAGTAGCAATGGAGCTGGAGAGGTTGATCATAAAAAAGATGAAGAAGCATCCATGGGTTAAAATTGATTTCAATGGTGAAGAAAGTGAGCACTTGCTTCATAGGAAGTTAAGTGGGTATGAGTTTGGAGGTTGTATTACTAGTAGTAGTAACACAATAGCAACTGGATATGATAGTGTGAGGGAACATATGATGTTGCCAATGAATGGTGGGAGGTGATTTTTTTTGTATTGTTGACCACAATTACAACAAATTGGGTGATGATTTATTATTACTGTCTTTTGTGTTTTATAAAATTATGTGCCTACGTTAGATTGTTTCAATTTAATTTATGTTTTCATATGTATTTTTCATTAGTAAATCGATATTATTCAAATACTTCAGGATATATGGATAATTTCTTAAATAAATGACTAAGTGTTGACAATAGTTATAAATTGATGAAGTGCAACTAAGATTTGATTTACACTATGTGGTTGGATTTGTCTCAAGTACACTATTTGGATTGGGCCAGTTTGGTAGGATCTTATTTTGATGATTCAATTCGTTGATCTTTTAAATTTTACTGTGTGGATCATCTAAAAAAAAAAAAAATTGATAAGATAATTGCAGCATATGATTTTATCACACCTCTATTTACCAAAATAGGTGACAAGTATAATTTTGAAACAAATTGTTTGATTATCAATCTCATTTTTTTTTATGAATGGTCTGCACACCAATAAAATTAACAGATCAAATCATTAAAGTGTGGTCTATGGTTGACCTACGGCTCAAACTAAACAAAGGACTAGAGAGAATGGTAAATTATATCACTAATCTCTATAATTTTAACAAAATTTCAGTTTAATTTTCGTAGCTTCAATTTCAGCAATTTAAATATTATATTTTCATTTATATTCTAATAAACGACGTTGTTGTTTTTGCACAGAAAACTAAAGTAGTGTTTGGTTTATTTTTGGAATTGTGATTCCAATCCAAAAAATTTAAAACACTTTTGAAAACTCATAATCAAACACACAATTCAAAACTCAATACAAAAAATATTTTCAAAACTCATAACCAAACTTTATCCAAAATTCTATTTAAAAAAAAAAAAATTCAATTTTTTTTATTTTATTCTTTAAAATTATTTTTTATTTAATATTTTTTGGAAAAATATATATTTTCAAAGAATATTTTGTTTATTTTTATTTTTGAAGAAAATTTTTTTTTTTTTTTGATAAAATTATTTTCTTATTTTTTTAAGTATTGGCCAAATAATTTGTTATGATTTAGATATATATGGCAATCCGAAATTTTTTAAAATTTTAAAAAAATAAAGTAAATATTTTAAAAAATTTTAAATATTAAAATACTAAAAATAAAATAAAATAAATAAAATATTTAAAATAAAAAATAAAAAATATTTAAAATAAAAATCATATATTTAAAATAAAATAATTTTTTAAATATCAAAAAAATATTAAAATATTTAAAAAATACAGCACACAAATGTAATAAATAAATGCACATTAAAATAAATAAATATTTACAATAAAAAATATTTACCCTAAAAATTAAAATTAAGAAAATTTTAAAATATTTAAAAAAATTTAAATCCTAAAATTTTTAAAATATAACTCAAAACTCAAAAACTCAAAATTCTTTTCAAAACTCATAACTAAACAAATTTTCACTTTTCAAAACTCAACTCATAACACCATACTCAAATTATAACTCCACACTCAAATCATAATTCTAAAACTAAACCAAATAGAGACTTTCGACTGGCATGTGCATGTTAGTAATTCCTGCTCATAATATAAAATTAATAAATCTTATAAGAATTTTATTTTGTCCCTCTAATTTCGCAAATGTCATTTTTTTTTATTTTTTTGGAAAAATTTGTCTAAGATGCCTGCCCAACTTTTGATATGAGAAGAGGTCCACAATAATTTTTTTTGATGCCTAAGGTCCCTTAAATGTTATTTTAGGTTGTAAAATACCTATTTTACCCTTCTTTATAATATACGTTGTTTTGAAGTTTGGCAACTAAAGATTATATTGCCATTTTGTAGGAGATTTCGTGGGGATGAACTTGGCTATGGAGATTTTCGTGGAGATTTTCTAGGGATTTTGTAGGTGTTGAACGCATAGGAGCTGCGGTGGTGTTTATTTTCTAGGAATTTTCTAGGGATTTCGTGGAGTTGAATCAGGTATGTTTGGATGAAAATAATGGATTTTGATTATGTAAGGATTCTGATTTCATATTAGTTTTTCGATTGTATTTTGAATAAGGTTTTCGTCTTCAATTTTGATCAATTTGAGAGAGAGGCCAACTCAGTGAAGTTGTTTTTGATTTTTGGAGTTTATTTTTCGTTCTCTGTTTTTTGTCAACATGTTTACCAATGATAAGTTTTGTTCTCTGGTTTTAGAGACCAACTCTATTTTTTTGCATTTTTCTAAGTTTTGTTCTCTGTTTTTCGTCAACATGTTTACCAATGATAAGTTTTGTTCTCTGGTTTTGGAGACCAACTCTATTTTTTTGCATTTTTCTAAGTTTTGTTCTCTGTTGTTGTTGTTTGTTTTTTTTTTTTTTTTTTTTGCATTTTTCAATTTTTTTCTACACTTTTCTTAGTCTAGAGAAAATTGTAGATTTGTTATTATAATCCAGTAAAAATCACAGAGAAAATCAAAAGAAATTTCTCTAGACTTTTTTGTTGTGCTTTTTACGTATTTTTCTGCAATTTTCTAAGTTTTGTTCTCTGTTTTTCTGCACTTTCCATTTTTTTTGCACTTTTCATTTTTCTGCACTTTTATTTGTAGTCGAAAGAAAATTGTAAGTTTACTATTATAATTCAATGAAAATCACAGAGAAAATTGTAAGTTTGTAGTTTAGTGAAAATCAATTATCTCAATTGAATGTTTTGTGAACATAAGAGATCTTCTCTGTGATTTTTGTTAGTGCTTGTGTTTAATAGTTAGCATTTTTGTCTTTTGATATTAATGTGTTTTTGTTTTTGTGATCTTGAAATTGAATTTCTCTGAACTTTTATTTGAGTCCAGAGAAAAATTATAAGCTTGTTATTATAATCTAGAGAAAATGATAATTTTTACAAATTTCTCTAGACTTTTATGTTGTACTTTTTATGTGTTTTTATATTGAACAAGTTATTATTTGTGTTTTTTTTCCCCCCCTAGTTTAGATGGATAGTGCAGTGTTGTTGCTATGCAAATATGGGAATGATACTATTGTCATTAATGTTTCATGCGAATTGAATTTTGAGGAATTGATTGGTATTTTATGTAAAATATGGGAGAATTTGAAACTTGA
>JAPPVO010000016.1:153244741-153306179 GCA_030407325.1 Camellia japonica
CCCAGTAGAGATCAAATTGAGGCGAATGTCGGGAACATGCCTCACATCTTTAAGCAACAACTTGCAGCCCAAATTTGTTTCCAAGCAAATATCACCCATACCAATAATCTTGGACAAACCTTCATTACCCATTCGAACAGAACCATAATCTCCTTCGGTATAGGTAGTGAAAAAATCAACTCGAGAAGTCACATGAAAAGAAGCACCAGAATCAATCACCCAATTGCTCTCTTGGCCCACAAAATTGATACAATTATCTTCACAAACGACTATGAGATCATCGGTAATAACTGCCGTTGTGTCTTCTTGCTTCTTATCCACACTTTTGTCACGTCTTTTCTCCTTATTCTTGAGCTTTCGACATTCCCGCTTCATGTGCCCTTTCTCATAGCAATAATAACACTCAACGTTTTTCTTTGAAAAAGAACCATCTCTTGACTTGTCACGGCTTTGATCACGACCATGAGGAGTCTTACTCCTCCCCCTTGTTTTGCTTCGGCCTCTCACAACAAATGCTTCCAAATGAGAGGAACCGGCTGATTTTCTTCTAGTTTCTTCATTCAACAAGCTACTAGTGACTTGGCCCATTGTGACAACTCCATCGGGTGCCGAATTACTAACTGTCACAACCAAAGTCTCCCAACTTTCGGGCAAAGAACTAAGTAACATCAAAGCCTGCAACTCATCATCAAAAATGATTTTCATAGAAGCAAGTTGGTTAACAATACTCTTTATTTCATTTAGATGTTCCAGAATAGGGCTGCCCCCTTTATATTTTAAATTAACCAACTTACGAAACAGAAAGGTTTTATTTGTGGCTGATTTTTTATCATAAAGACTCTCTAATTTTTTCCATAAATCATGTGCCGAAGTTTCAGTGGCAACATGATGAAACACACTGTCATCAATCCATTGACGGACAACACCAACAGCTTTTCGATTTAACCTCTTCCATTCATCATCTTTCATATCATCAGGTTTGTCACTATCACCCTCAATAGGCCCATACAAGTCTTTACAAAATAATAGGTCCTCCATTTTAGTTTTCGAAGTTACCCAATTGCTTCCATTGAAGCTAGACATACGACCCACATTCCCTTCCATTGATTTACACAAATAATTAAACCCAAATAAACCGTAAGCTCTGATACTAGTTGTTAGGGAAAATATGTGATTCCCCACAAGTAAATCAATCAATGGGAATAAAAACTAATGCGGAAAAATTAAATCAAAGGCAACACAAGAATTTTACGTGGTTCCCTCAATGTGAGGTACGTCCACGGGATCAAAATCCGATTCCACTATCAACCAAAGAGTTTCCAAATGATTACAAACGAGACACGTATGGTCTCATAAAACCACCCTTAGGTGAATTCCAAATAATCACAAATAAACAAGAGGAAAGACTTCACCAAATAGAAGAACCAAAATCTTTAGAACCAGAGTTGTAGAAGACCCAAAATAATAACCCAAATCAACACCACCAAAGCACCCAAACAAAGAAGCACCAAACCTTATATCACCGAAATCAATTTGCTGCTGCTTTTCTTCAATGATTTTGCCGAAGCACCATCTCACAAAGAAAACGGCTACACTTTGTTTTGGGAAAAACAATACAAATCTTCTATTGTGAATCTAGGGTTTTTTTTATTTATCAAAACCTTAGTTGTTTCAAATTGGATTGGGTCTCCACAAATTAAATATAATATATAAAAATATATTATAATTAATACTAAACTAAATTAAATTCTTTTTCTAAAACCAATTGGGTCTCACACTCCAATAAGGAGGTATACCCAAAAGGCTTCTGAGAATACATTGACAGCAATGACTAATTCTCACGACAAATAGGCTTTCCTTTATTCTCATAAAAACCTATGGGTTCACAAAATGTTTCAACATATTATTGCTTTTCTAATCAGAACATCTGAAAGTCGTATATATGCAACCACCCTAGTCCTTACCCTGCATAATCTCTACCTTCATTGTTTTATTATCAATTTCTCTCTCAATAAAGAATTTGGTGATAAAGTTAAAAGGACTCAATGACACAATTTAAATTATTTTGTAGTCAAATCTAAATACGTTAGTTCAGTAGATAATTTTATACCAATTCTTGCAAGGAGAATGATATATAAGTTCACTTCTTAGACCCATTTTATAGACCGAGTGATGTGTTAAGAAGGTGATTAGTTGATAATTAGAGAATATTTAATTATCAACCAATTATCTTCTTGACACATCACTGAGTCTAGAAAGTAAATCTAACTTTTGAGCCTGAATAGCAATGCTCTTTTTGTAATTATTTGGGTTGGTTGCCTCACTCATCACACTAGAATAATGCCTAACCGAAACAGAGAAACACAATAAGCATAGGCCTACACAATCAGGTCACGTGCTTTTTTAATTATCAGTTTTAACTAATAATAAGTTAAACCAAAGAATAGGAATATATCAGCGAATGAATTGTAGTTACTGTATTAGACAAATTGTTTGAACGAACGGGATGATAACGGATTATGATAGAATGTTTAAATCATAATTAAAAATAAAAATAATAATAAAAAAAAGTGAAGCCTCATATACTTGTTTGTTTGTTTTTGTTTTTGTTTGTTTTTGTTTTTGTTTTTGTTTTTATCTCCTATATTTGTACTGGGATCAAATAAAAAAATATTTGTACCTGTGCTAGAATGTTCTAAATAAAAAAGTATATTAGAAAAACTACATCGTAAAATATTACTCTAATTAATTATTACTTTTGCATTTTGAAAATTAAGAAAAATCAAAATTAAATAAAAAATTTATTACTATTTAAAAATTTAAACAAACAGTAGTTAGTAATTGGGATGCCCCTTTAAACATACACATATATGCATGAATTTGTACTAGGATCAATGATGAATGTATATAGATTTGGTAGTGCTATATATACCAATTGATATATTAATTAATGTATTAATATATATTATGGACTATTTTGAAAAGATGATTAAAATCCATCTTCCAACTTTTACCTATTTTGAGTTATATCATCTCTCACAACTTTCACACGTTTTTTCAGAAAAAATAAAAATAAAATTAAAAAAATTAACTTTTAACCATCTTCCCAAAACAATTCATATTATTACTGACCTCACCCATTTTATAATAATTGATATACTAATTGATGCATATAGCATTATTAATGTAGATTAGGGGTGGACATTTGTTAGGCCGGACCGGGTTTGGGTTGGTCTGATACTACATAATAAGAGATTTTATGTTTGTCAAAGTCTAGCCCGGTCCTAACATCGGGCCTCTATATTTACCCAAATTCAGCCCAAAAAATAATTATAAATCCCAAGTCCACCCATCATGCTATATGTCAAATTTTTTTTTCAAAACATTCCATAATTAAATTTAATTATACATTATATTTTTTAAATAAATATATTAATAATATTATAAATTAAAGAATTTTGCATATAAATTAAAAAATTTCTTAAATAAATTCAATCAAATATCACCATAAATGTGAAATTTAATAAATTAACAAAATAATGTTTAAATCTTAACAAATATATATATATATATATATATTAATACATTATAATTAATTAATTAATTAATTTAATAGTGACGGAGCTAGAATAGATTAAAAATATGAAAACTGCTTGGGAGCACTAGGGGGAGCACTAATGATGTGACAGTGGGCCTTGTTTTTTTTATGCCTTGTTTAATTTTGACCAGTTAAATCCTATTTTCCCCGTAGAATTTCCTCACTTTCTATGCCTTGTTTAATCCTCACTTTCCCCGTAGAATTTCCTCACTAGGGGGAGCCCCACTTTCTATGCCTTGTTTTTTTTTTTTTTTTTACCATTCCCAATGTATTAGTGCTATTAGTGGTGTATTTTTTAATGGTCTAAATCATTGTTGTAAAATATTCTCTCGAGTCCATTCCATTAATATATTGGGGTTGAAAATGTCCGTCCAACTCGACCTGATGAGCTAAAATAATCTTTGTATGCCTTAAAAAAAAAAAAAGACCGATGCCCACCCCATTGCAGATACATTATAATCCCAAGAGTACGGAAATTAATGGAAAACGAGCAGAAGAGAAATGAAAAGGCATTGAGGAAAGGAGTGATAAGAGGAAGTTTAGTATACCGGGAATGGGGGTTGTGGCGTTGGTCTCATACCCGGCATGGCATGTGTCGCAGTACACTCTACCCTTCATGATTAACGGATTCGCCACCGGCCGATTAGCGCTAACGACAGCCGGCAGTAGACAGAGTGCCACCATCAACATCATTCTCGCCATTGTTGCTTCCTTCTCTTCCTTCAACATCATAAATCTATATATATATACACACAGAGAGAGAAGAGAGAGAGAGAGAGAGAGAGAGAGAGGAGCCGAAAGAGTAAAGTGAGTAAAAAAAGTGTGAACTGTGTGTGGACTGTGGAGGAAAGAAAATGGAGGGGAAAAGAGATGTTGGTGAGCAGTGGCGGAGCCAGGAATTTAACATAGGGGGGCACCCATTAATTACAATCTCAAATTTTTTCTTCCCCAATTAATAACAATAACATAATAATAATTTTTCGAACTAATGTTAAACATTAAAAATTAATATCCATTACAAAAAATTTAAAATTTTAAACTTTTACAATTGACCACGACGAGTTTTCATCTTTTGAAATCTTTCCATAATAGTATCATTGTCAATGCCATCAAAAATATCTCTCTCAATGTAGACAATCAAGCTATCATTCATCCATTCATCACCTATTCGATTCCGCAACCGATTCTTCACAATATTCATAGCTGAAAATACCCTTTCAACAGTAGCAGTTGTAACAGGTAAGATTAATGCTAAAGTCAAAAGCAAATACACCAATGGATATACTTTGTCTCTTCCAGTCTCTACCATTTTCTTAGCAAGATCGGCAATTCCATTCAATATTGAGAACTCACTACTGGATAGCATGTCGATAATATATGTATCAAGTTGATCATTAAGTACCATGAGCTCCACTGAAGAAAATTCTTTGGGATAAAATTCAGCAAGATGAATTAACTTTTTCCTATCAAAACTAGAAAAAGAGTTAGATGGATTCAAACATGCCACACAAAGTAACAACTCAGTGTTCGACTCAGTGAAACGAGCATTTAGTTCTTGAATTTGCATATCCAAAATAGTGTAGAATAACTCAGCGCGATAGTAATGTAAGTTTGTAATTTCTTGAGCATTGCGCCTTTTTCTCCCTCGAGCTACAAACATATCTTCCATTTGGGAAACATCAATTTCATGCTTTTCACAAAAAGAGAAAATATTATCAAGTAAAGATGTCCACCCACTCTCCCTCATCTTTTGGAGTCGTACTTTAGAAATTTGAACTAAATTCATGGCATTAACAATATCTTGATCTTTCCTTTGTAGTGCTTGCGATAACTTACTTGTAATAGCCAATATCGTTTTCATCAAATGAAGGTTGAATACAAACTCAAATGATTGAATTGAGTCCAACAATATATTTGCTTCTGCTCGTTGTTCTGAATTTGAACCATCATCTGAAATCATTTCAAGCACATCAATCACTGTTGAAAACATACTAGCTAAGCTGACTAAAGTACCATAGTGTGAACCCCAACGTGTATCACCAGCACGTTTAAGATTAGTTTCTTGATTTAAGCCTTGCCCACTAGATAGCTCTCCAGTATTAAGTCCCTCAGCAACTTTTGTAGCTTGCTTCTCCCTAACAATATCTCGGCGTTTACATGATGCTTCAACAACATTCACCACATTAGAAACCAAAGTGAAAAGTAAAGCAATTTGATTATGATTCTTTGCCACGGCTACAAGTGCCAATTGCAACTGATGAGCAAAATAATGAACATAATATGCACAAGGATTCTCTTTCAGTATAAGTGTTTTAAGACCATTGAACTCACCTTGCATATTACTAGCCCCATCATATCCTTGACCTCGCAATCTAAAAATACTCAATCCAAGTTTGGAGAAAAAATTTTCTATAGCTTGTTTAAGCGAGAGAGCATTCGTATTAGCAACATGCTCAATACCCAAAAAACGCTCAATCACTTGGCCTTTTTTATCAACATATCGTATTACAACTGTCATTTGCTCCTTGATTGATATGTCACGGGCTTCATCAATCAAAATAGAAAAAAGTGCATCACCAAGATTTCTAATAATCACATTGATAGTTTCAAATGCGGCCACATTTACAATGTCTTTTTGAATATCAGGAGATGTCAACTTGAGATTTTGTAGAGCATTGCTCAATGCAACCATTTTGACATCTTCATTATGATCAGCAAGAAACTTGAGAAGTTCAAGAAAATTTCCTTGGTTACTTGAATTTTCGGATTCATCATGCCCACGAAACGCAAGTCCTTGTCTTAGAAGAAATTTAACGCAATCAACCGATGAATTCAAACGGGTTCGATACTCAATTCGAGCTTGATCAGATTGTTTGAAAAAAATCGTTTCAATATGTTGGTTTTGGTTTAACAAGTCTTGATAGTTACTCGAAGCTTGATTATGAGCACTATTGGGACCTCCAATATGAGTCTGGATTTTTTCTTTTTTCTTCCAATTTGAGAAACCCTCACCAACAAAAGAATCACCACCAGCTTGATCTCCAATATCGGGTTTGAAAAGATAACAACATAAACAAAATGCTGCATCTTTTGCTACACTATACTCCAACCAATTAGGAAATTCACTAAACCAAGCCTGATTAAATCGTCGAAGTTTTTGTCTAAATGATTTTTGTGGAAAATTATGATCACGAGGTTGACAAGGACCTTTTTGTAGATATGCCCTACGAATTCGGTCTCGATCATTAGCACTATAGTCCGTAATCCGAGGCCGTAGTCCTGGATCTGCAGGAAGATTTTCTAAGTTGATTTCTATGCGACTTTGTTTTGCGGAAGAATAATTTTCATCTTTTTCTTGAGAAAGAGATTATTCCCACTTTGATTTTGTTTTGAAATATCTCTCTATGACTGTTTGAAAAAACTAAAAATCAAAATAAAAATTCATAATCAAAATCTCAAACCCCCACAAATCAAAATCTTTAGTTTTAATACAAATCAAAAAATTTAAATTAGCACAAATCACAAAATCAAAAATTTTAATTTTAGCACAAATTATAACAAATCAAAATCCCTAATTTAAATATTAAGCACTGCAAATTAATATTTTTCATTTTAGCACAAATCAAATCCCTAATTTTAGCATAAACAACAACAAACCAAAATCCCTAATTTTAATATAAATCACCACCAATTAAGATTCATAATTTTAGCATATCAAAATCTCTTATTTTAACATAAATAATAAGAAATAAAAAAAATTTACAAATCAAAATTTAACAAAATAATATAAATTAATACTCATAATTTTTACTTAAAAGTTAAAAAAAATAATAAAGTTACCTGTAAACAACGAAGAGAAGATACCAAGGTTGTAGTGTGGTCCCAAATCTGTGTTGTGTGATCCTAATTTGGTGAATCGCGAGTTGGTAAATTGCAAAATAACAAAGGGAGACAAAGAAGACAAAGAAAATATGAAGATACTTCACAAGTACTGTGAATAAATAAAAAAATAAAGAATTTCATACACTTATAAGGTTTTAGAGTTTTAACTTTGTTGTAATTGGAATTGTATGTACTCGCCTAAAAAAAAGTTATGTATCAATATTTGATTAGGATTGGATTCCAAAAAATAAAAAAAATAAAAAAAATAGAAGCGTGGGTGCTGTGCTAGCGTGTGCTGTGTGTGTGTGTGTGTCAGTGGGTTAATATGTTTGAATGTGTGTTGGAAAGTAAAAGACAGAACCCATTTTAAATTTAAAAAAAAAAAAAAAAAAAATTCCAAAAGTCAGGGGGGGCACGTGACCCCCCTGAACCAAAGCTGCCTCCGCCGCTGTTGGTGAGGGACGGTTGAATTTGGTGCGCTCAGCACGCGTCCAGCTTAGCTTTCTGGAAGTTGCATCATTCCAATCAGGAGAGTCACCGCGTCAATCAAGAGTCAACGAAAGGAGTGCCGTTGGAAAGAGTTAATGTGGTTTGTTTTTAGAAGTAGAATGAAAGAGATTGATAATCTTCTCGCCAAAGCCTTTCGCAATCCGAACGGACTATCAATCTGGAGCACCATAAACGAAACAACATGCTATATGGTTATTGTTCATCATTGTTGTCACGACCCAAACCCGCCCCTATGGGTTCAGCACCGTAACCGGCCAGTAATCCGAGATTACCGAAGGCCTGCTTAACAGTAAAACAGTATAAACAGAGTACAGGGGCATGGCGAAAGCCAATACAGTAAATAAACAATGCCCAATGAGCTGTGACAGTCTATATGCAAAAAGACTTTTCATACATTCACATATATATACGGTACAGAACAGTATGCAAAACATTTACAAACATTCAGGACAGGGATCAAGTCCCTATTAACAGTACAGTGCAGTCTATACAGTCTATACAGTAAACAAAATAGTACAGGAGGGGGGAGAAACTAAAACACCCATAGCCTAAGCTTGGCAGGCTCGGAACCTCGCAGTGAGGCACATTGGTTGGCTTGACAAAACTGGAGTTTACCCCGACGCCTCTAGCATTGATCCGGTGCCTGTACACCTACATATATATATATGAGCAGTGAGCTAAAGCCCAGTGAATAACATAAAGCGTAAAGAGGTTTAGAATGAATGTCCTTACAGTAATGAAAATAGTTCATTTCAATCAGTGTAACAGTTGTTCAGTACAGTAAACAGTCATATGTGGTACATCCATTAGCATAACAGTAAACAGTAGGTCTTAAAAGACCGAACAGTAATGATGGCCATCAATCAGTAAACAGTAGTGGTTCCAACGAGGGAACCGACAGAGATCTCTGTAACAGTAACAGTAAACAGTAGGTGCTAAGGATGCCACAGTACAGTTCAGAAATAAAGGACATACATTCATTCAGTAATCAATATCAGTTCAGTAAACAGTTCAGCTCAGTATTCAAAAGATAATCATTTGAACATATCTTTACACAATTGTTACTCACAGAGTTCTGGGCTACAGTCTAGAGCGTCTCCTCGGAAAGCCAACCCTACACAGTTTACAGATTGAACACACACTAAGCTACACAGTTGGGAAAGATAATAACTTAATCCCTAATTTGCCTCGGTGTGTTCTACATCTATATCCTCTTTAAGATGCCTTAAATATGCCCTAGGAATGCCTAGGATGGAAAGATGATGCAAAGATGCACTTAGAAAACATTTTCAGAATTTTCAGAAAAACAGATCCCCGCTCGAGCGCAGGTTCCCCCGCTCGAGCAGACATGCAACAAAGGGCCCCGCTCGAGCGTCAACTTACCAGCTCGAGCGGACCAAAAAGTACTGGATAGGTGAAATTTACGCTCGACGCCCGCTCGAGCGTGTCACCCAGTCCTCCGCTCGAGCGTACATTCCTCCGTTCGAGCGGACTGATGAACAGTGCAAAGTACTGGATGCTCGATTTCCCGCTCGAGCGACACTTCCTCCGCTTGAGCGGACAACCAAAATCTGGAAATTCCAGATTTGAGCTCTAAGTTCAAAATCAAGTTTAAATGCACTAAATTCGATTCTCTTGGGCCAATTTTCCAGAAAACTCTTGTAAACTCATAGAATAACGTGTTTCAAAGGTCAATTTGAGAAATCAAAGCCCAAGGGTGTTCAATTAAACTCAATTTCAAACCAATTTTCAAGAACATAATTTCCAATGAACATGCAAGACTTTAAATCAATTCATGGCTTCAAAACATGCTCTAATGAGCTCATTCTTTTCAAAACAAGTTGAAAACATGGACTTAAGCTTAATTATGAACATGCATGTGACAATTCGCCATGAAATCAACTCAAAATTCATCAATACACACATGCATGCATGAAATGAGTTCTAATTCAACATATTAGACTAAGACATGACTTAGCTCTCTAAAGGCTCAAGAATCATGCATGAACAACCTTAAATACATCAATGAGAGGTTCAATTACCTTACCTAGGTCTTGAATTTAAGGTGTAGGAGCTTAATTATGCAATCAACCTTCGAAATCTACAAGTCTCCAAGCAATTCACAAGAACAATCCAACTCTCTCACTTTCTCCCTCTCTCTCTCAAAATTAGACTGAGGAAATGTTTTGGAATGCAAAGCTAAGGCTCAAATATGTTTGGTGTAATGGCCCACTAAGGGCTAGTTTGGTAAATAGGGCCAACTTATGCAATTTAGCTTATTTTAATCTAATTTAAACATACCAAATCTTTTTCAATAAATATACCATAAAATCACATAAATTATGACGATCATGAAACACTAAACGATTTCTGGTTCGGCCGCCGATAAGGCCTTCAATTAGCAGTTTAACGTAAAGTATGGACAGATAGTCAAACAGTCAAACAGATAAAATGCAATTCAATGCAATTCAAACAGATACAGGCAATCAATTTAGTTTCAGATTTCAGTCAGTCGGTTCAGTAAGTCAGTCAGTTCAATTACTTTTCATATTCGATCTCCGTTTAGCAGTAATCGGTAATCAATCAGTTATTAATCGGTAAACAGTACGAGGGTTGTTACAGTCTCCCCTCCTTATAAAGAGTTTAGTCCTCTAAACTCGAGTTACCTTCATTCTGGAAGAAAACAGGATTCAGTGGAAACAGTTCAGGATATCTCTTGCCATGTCATCTTCCCTTTCCCAAGTGGCATACACGCCACCATGGTTTTGCCAGTCTACTTTCACTAACGGGATCTCCTTGTTTCTTAGTTTCTTGATCCGTTTGTTTACAATCTGTATAGGCCGTTCCTCGTAAGTGTAGTCGTCCCTCAACACTACTCGAGTAGGCTCAATCACATGGAAAGGATTCCGGAGATAATCTCTCAACATAGAGATGTGGAAGACGTTGTGCATAAGCTCCATTTCAGGAGGAAGCGCAACTTGATACGCCACCGGATTGATTTTCTCAATAACCTCATACGGCCCGACATATCTCGGCGCTAACTTGCCTTTGACTCCAAAACGAGTCTGGCCTTTCATTGGTGTCACTTTCACAAACACGTGATCACCCACTTCATATTCTCGGTCTCGTCTTCTAACATCTGCATAACTTTTCTGTCGGCTCTGTACAGTTTTCAGTCTCTGTTGAATCAGTTTCACTTTTTCAGTCGTTTCATACACAATCTCGGGCCCAAGCAAAGGCCCATCTCCAACTTCTGCCCAACAGATCGGAGATCTACATTTTTTGCCATACAATGCCTCAAAAGGCGCCATACCAATACTAGAATGATAGCTGTTGTTGTAGGCGAATTCAGCTAAGGGCAAATGGCTTTCCCAATTTCCCTGAAAATCAAGGACGCACATTCTCAGTAAATCCTCCAGAGTCTGGATGGTCCTTTCTGACTGTCCATCTGTCTGAGGATGATAGGCACTACTCAGTCTCAATTCAGTACCCAATGCAGTCTGTAGGCTTTGCCAAAACCTCGATGTAAACTTCGAATCCCTGTCAGAAACAATGGACACAGGCACTCCATGCAATCTAACAATCTCATCAATATAGAGTATAGCCAATTTGTCCGCATTATAAATTGTCTTGACAGGTAAGAAGTGAGCAGATTTGGTTAGTCTATCAACAATAACCCAAATTGAATCCATACCTTTTCTGGAGCGAGGCAATCCAACGATAAAATCCATCGTGATATGCTCCCATTTCCACTCCGGTATGGGTAAGGGTTGCAGTAAGCCTGCGGGTCGCTGATGTTCCACTTTAACTTGTTGGCAATGAAGACATTTTGACACAAAGTCGGCAATTTCTTTCTTCATTCCCGACCACCAAAAGTTCTGCTTCAAATCTTGGTACATTTTCGTATTCCCCGGATGAATAGAAAATTTTAAGTTGTGGCCCTCTTGCAGAACTCTTCTTTTTAGTTCAGAGTCATTCGGTACACACAGTCTTTCTTGAAATTTTAGTACATTGTTTTCAAATTTGAATCCCGGTCTCGGTTTAGATTCTCTTTCTTCGATGATCTTCTTCAAGAAGTCATTTTATTCTGTTGCTGTTTCTCTTTAATCTCCTCAATCAGTGCCGGTTGCGCAGAAATAGCAGCTATTGTCCCACCTTGTTCTCTCAAAACAACTTCAATTTCAGATTTTTCAAGGTCACAAAGCAACTCTTTCTGTCCAGTGAGCAAACAAGCTAAATTTGCAATCGACTTCCGGCTCAGTGCATCGGCAACGGTGTTGGCTTTTCCCGGATGGTACAGAATCTGTAGGTCATAATCTTTAATCAGTTCTAGCCATCTCCGTTGTCTCATGTTCAGTTCTTTCTGGGTGAAGAAGTACTTCAGACTCTTGTGATCGGTATACACTTCACATGTTGCCCCATACAAATAGTGACGCCAGATTTTCAGTGCAAACACTACTGCCGCCAGTTCCAGATCATGGGTCGGGTAGTTCTTTTCATGTGGTCTCAGTTGTCGGGAAGCATAGGCAATTACTCTCCCATTCTGCATTAAAACACATCCCAAACCCTTATGAGAAGCATCACTAAATACAGTATAACCATCCGTACCTGAAGGTAAGGTAAGAACCGGTGCAGTCACGAGTCGAGTTTTCAACTCTTGGAACGCTGATTCCCTTTGGTCGGTCCAGTCAAATGATATCCCCTTCTGTGTCAGTTGGGTCAATGGTAAGGCAATTTTGGAGAAATCTTTGACAAACCTTCTGTAATAGCCAGCCAATCCCAAAAAGCTTCGGACTTCTGTCACATTTGTTGGTCTAGGCCAGTTCACTACAGCTTCAATTTTCTGCGGGTCAACAGAAATTCCATCTTTGCTAACAACATGCCCCAAAAACATAACATGATCAAGCCAAAACTCACATTTAGACAGTTTAGCATACAGTTTCTGTTCTCTTAGGGTCTGCAGGGCAAGTCTCAGATGATGTTCATGTTGTTCTATACTTTTGGAGTAAATCAATATGTCATCAATGAATACCACAATAAAGTCATCAAGGTACGGTTTAAAGATTCTATTCATGAGGTCCATAAATGCTGCAGGTGCATTGGTAACTCCAAAAGGCATAACTAAAAATTCGTAATGTCCATACCTCGTTCTAAAAGCAGTTTTATCAATGTCTTCAGGTTTAACTTTCAGTTGATGGTACCCCGATCTGAGATCAATCTTGGAAAACACTTGAGCACCCTGTAACTGATCAAATAAGTCATCAATACGCGGTAATGGATATTTGTTTTTCACAGTTACCTTGTTCAGTTCACGGTAGTCAATGCACAGTCTCAATGAGCCGTCTTTCTTTTTCACAAACAAAACCGGTGCACTCCACGGTGAAGTACTGGGCCTGATAAACTTCTTGTCTAGCAGTTCTTGCAATTGCACTTTCAATTCTTTCAATTCAGTTGGAGCCATTCTGTAAGGAGCTTTCGATACAGGCTGTGTCCCCGGAATCACATCAACGGTGAATTCAATCTCCCTGTCAATCAAATCCCCTGGCAGATCATCTGGAAATACATCTGGGAATTCTCTGACTATAGGAATACAGTTCGCATCAGTTTTAACATTATTATCAGTAGACACAGTCAGTACAGAACACAGATATCTTTTACACCCCTTTCTAATCAATTTAACGCCTTTCACAGAAGAAATCAAATACGGAGGAGGTACTACTCCAACCCCATTAAACACGAATTCGGGTAAACCAGGTGGACGAAAAACAACTTGTTTTGTCACCCAGTCAATGGTGGCATGATATTTTTGTAACCAGTCCATCCCCAATATTACATCAAATTGATCAATGTTCAATGGCAGTAAATCAATAAACAGATGCATATCCCCAACAATAATCTCACATACAGGGTACATATAAGCACATGTCATGGATCCCCCTACGGGTGATGATACAGCTAACAGATAATTCATGGGTTCTAAGGGTCTATTCAGTTTCCGTGAAAAAGCATGCGATACATATGAGTGTGTAGACCCCGAATCAATCAGTACATATGCATTTTGAGCACAAATAGAGAGGATACCTGACACAACGGTTTTGGTATTTTGCACGTCTCCCGGTACTAGGGCAAACACTCGGCCCTGCCTCATCGGCTCTTTCCCGGTAGCTTTGGGGTTAGGCTTTGGTGCTACAGTTGATACTGCGGCGCTGCCTGCAGCTTTACTATTGCCCGGAGCAGTGGAAGGGCAATCTTTCACCATGTGGCCCACTTTGCCACACCTGTAACAAGCACCAGAGATTTTATAACAAACTCCCTTATGGTTCCTACCACATTCGGAACAGGGCGGAAAGGAACGGTTTCCTTGACTAGAAGTAGTCGTTGACCCTGTATTTTGCTTTTTGTTCGATTGATTATGCTTGCCTTTCTTGAATTTGAAATTCTGTCTTTTACCACGCCATTCAGACGCTGGTGTTTCAGATTGTTTCACAGCTTCGATGTTCGACTCGGCCATCAATGCTCAGTCAAGAACACCCACATAGGTCGGTAACTTTAAAACATTTATTCTGTCCAGTATTGCAACATTCAGGCCGCCTTCAAACCTTCTGGCCTTCTTGTAATCAGTATCCACCATATGTGGTGCATATCTAGCGAGTCCGGTAAACTTTGTTTCGTATTCGGCAACGGACATCGTGCCCTGCCTCAGTTGTTCAAATTCAGTCACCTTCCTATCCCTGACACATTGAGGAAAGTACTTTTCAAAGAAGGCTACTTTGAATTGAGCCCAAGTCATAACGGTGTTGTCCTCACGGGTAAGCATCCACCACCTTCTTGCTTCCTCTTGCAGAGTAAAGGTAGCCAGCAGCACTTTATGTGCCTCAGAACATGGAAAAACCTCAAACAACTTTTCGGTCTCAAGAACCCAAGCTTCAGCCTTTAACGGTTCAAGGCCTCCCTGAAAGGATGGCGGTTTCAGTTTGCTGAACTTCTGGGTAAGAACAATTATATCCCCGTTATTCACATTCACATTCGGTTCCGGCTGTGCCGGAGGAGGAGGTGGGGGCTATTGATTCTGTTGTTGCTCAAGTCTAGCAGTTATTAGTTCCATCATTCTTTCCATTCTTGCCATTCTTGCCTCCGTAGATGAGGATTCAGATTCATTTGCATTATCCATTTCACTATAAGCAGAGTTATAACAATTATAAACATAAACAGTTGCATACTTAAACAGTTTAACACATTAGCACATATTCAGTCATGTCATAACCACACACTTATCATGCTCATGTAATGCCCTAATCGCTTTTCTAGGACACTCTATAGCTCATTTGGACACGTGTGTGCGGTATAACTCATGGTTAAGTATCGCTCTGATACCACTCTGTCACGACCCAAACCCGCCTCTATGGGTTCAGCACCATAACCGGCCAGTAATCCGAGATTACCGAAGGCCTGCTTAACAGTAAGACAGTATAATAGAGTACAGGGGCATGGCGAAAGCCAATACAGTAAATAAACAATGCCCAATGAGCTGTGACAGTCTATATGCAAAAAGACTTTTCATACATTCACATATATATACGGTACAGAACAGTATGCAAAACATTTACAAACATTCAGGACAGGGATCAAGTCCCTATTAACCAGTACAGTGCAGTCTATACAGTCTATACAGTAAACAAAATAGTACAGGAGGGGGGAGAAACTAAAACACCCCATAGCCTAAGCTTGGCAGGCTCGGAACCTCGCAGTGAGGCACATTGGTTGGCTTGACAAAACTGGAGTTTACCCCGACGCCTCTAGCATTGATCCGGTGCCTGTACACCTACATATATATATGAGCAGTGAGCTAAAGCCCAGTGAATAACATAAAGCGTAAAGAGGTTTAGAATGAATGTCCTTACAGTAATGAAAATAGTTCATTTCAATCAGTGTAACAGTTGTTCAGTACAGTAAACAGTCATATGTGGTACATCCATTAGCATAACAGTAAACAGTAGGTCTTAAAAGACCGAACAGTAATGATGGCCATCAATCAGTAAACAGTAGTGGTTCAACGAGGGAACCGACAGAGATCTCTGTAACAGTAACAGTAAACAGTAGGTGCTAAGGATGCCACAGTACAGTTCAGAAATAAAGGACATACATTCATTCAGTAATCAATATCAGTTCAGTAAACAGTTCAGCTCAGTATTCAAAAGATAATCATTTGAACATATCTTTACACAATTGTTACTCACAGAGTTCTGGGCTACAGTGACCTAGAGCGTCTCCTCGGAAAGCCAACCCTACACAGTTTACAGATTGAACACACACTAAGCTACACAGTTGGGAAAGATAATAACTTAATCCCTAATTTGCCTCGGTGTGTTCTACATCTATATCCTCTTTAAGATGCCTTGAATATGCCCTAGGAATGCCTAGGATGGAAAGAGGATGCAAAGATGCACTTAGAAAACATTTTCAGAATTTTCAGAAAAACAGATCCCTGCTCGAGCGCAGGTTCCCCCGCTCGAGCGGACATGCAACAAAGGGCCCCGCTCGAGCGTTAACTTACCAGCTCAAGCGGACCAAAAAGTACTGGATAGGTGAAATTTACGCTCGACGCCCGCTCGAGCGTGTCACCCAGTCCTCCGCTCGAGCGTACATTCCTCCGCTCGAGCGGACGGATGAACAGTGCAAAGTACTGGATGCTCGATTTCCTCGCTCGAGCGGCACTTCCTCCGCTCGAGCGGACAACCAAAATTTGGAAATTCCAGATTTGAGCTCTAAGTTCAAAATCAAGTTTAAATGCACTAAATTCGATCCTCTTGGGCCAATTTTCCAGAAAACTCTTGTAAACTCATAGAATAACGTGTTTCAAAGGTCAATTTGAGAAATCAAAGCCCAAGGTGTAGACATCCCCGAACGCCCCGGGAGGGTTAAGTCCCGTTCTGTTCATATTGGGGTCACTACAGTTCAAGGACTCAAATGTCACGATTCTTAATCTTGAACCAAAGAATCCAAATCCGGCAAATCGTTTTGAAAACAGATTTTTTGAAAGAAGTGCCAAACATGGACTGCTTCGCCAGATACAGAGTCGCCACCTAAATATTTTTAAAATGGGAAATTTAGGAAACCCTGACTCGGTGCCAAAGGCCACGTGTTCGTCATCACCAAAGTTGCCTCGGCTCGGGAACTTGGGTACGATTGGGGAAGGTCACTTCGTGAGCACCCCCGCTCGCCCGGTCAAAGACCGGCCTCTACTAACCATGATATCTGTTTTTGAAAACCTTGTATGCTCTTATTCCGGTTATTAGCCTAGGTTACTATATGATGCTCGCAGCAAATAAGTATAGACTGGGTCGCCTGAATTGGAACAAAACATTTCATGTTTGTTTGTTTGATTGAAAATGGTTTGATGGTGCTACCCGCAGGTAGGCTAAGACGTGGATTTGCCACCCTCAGGTGGGCTTAGAAAACATGATTTTGCCACTATCTAGTGGGCTTAAAACAAACATTTGATGAATTGTCCCAATCCAAATAACTCAGCCTCCACCCACAGGCATTCAAGGCAGTTATATCACATAAGCATATAGCCTCATGGTAAGCATGCTATTCATGGCAGTCACTCACACACATGCAAGGATGCTAAAGCATAAGTACTTACCGAGTACTCCAAGCCAAAATAGAAAACTTATTAGAAATCATGCATGATCCTAAATATACAGGAATGTCTAATGCAACGCATGCAATAATGCAAACTATAGCAGGCTCGGCTGTCCTAAACATGGCATATGGAATGCTACAACTATCACGTATTCAATTTGGAATTGAAATACAAATGCAGTTTGTATGATGCGCCGAGCCCAGTGCGTGCAAAATAGATGAATGATGCAAACATGTTGTCATACTGTATGCTAATCGAAATATGCCCTATATCTAACCATCATAAGCGGGTAAATAAAAGGGAAGAAAGACGTGGGATTGGAAGACATACATCACACTCACCCACACTTATTACAATTATGCCCTCGCGCAGAGGGTCCGAATAAATAATACAGTCCGAAATGAAAGAATAATACAGTCCGAAATAATATACAAATTCCTAATTAATTAACAAATTAACTAAGAAAAACTGTAAACTGGCATGCAAGCCAGGGGCTGCCTCACTTCTGCTGAATGATGTATGCTGGGCTGCCTTTTTGGAAATCCACTGGGATGCCCCGATTAGCCTCTGTTTGCAATGTTCCTCGAAATGCGTGCCCGACTCTGAAAAGTTACTGATTCTTGATATGCTGCAACAGAGAGCAGGAAAGGGGCATAGCAATGTATTTCACAAATATATGCATGCCTCGATCCTCGTGCCACCAATCACGCATATCGATGCATGATGGCCGAGGAATCGGATTGCAAAACTCAATATAGGGTGCAATGCAGATGAATGTTACAACAAAACCTAACTCCATCATGGGTAATCCGGAGTGTCGGTGACTTGGGAATTGAGACCCGTTCCGTCACTCGGAGTACGAAACGTGCCTCGTTTCCCGTGCCCGGGCTAACTCCTATCCCGAACACGATGCAATATGCATGATATGCATGAAATGCAGCTAAAATACAATCCTAGCATGCACAATGCTATGAAAATGAGATGCCTCGAAATGCGTGCCCACGGGCGCGCAAACCGAGGCGATGCATACAGAATTCGAAATGACATGGAAATGATATGTAATGAGGCTAAAATGAGATGTCTCGAAATGCGTGCCCACGGGCACGCAAACCGAGAAAATGGCGTACGGGATGCAATGATGTGAAAAATGGCATACAGAATGCAGAATGGACTTATACCAACATGAGAGAACCTCAGCCACTCTCACACGGGAGGCCGTCGGATGAAAATGAGATGCCTCGAAATGCGTGCCCACGGGCACGCAAACCGAGGCGATGGCATACGCAATGCAATGAGACTAAAATGATATGCAAAATGCAAAATGGACTTACACTAACATGAGTGAGCCTCAGCCACACTCATATAAGAGGCCGAAGATGAAAATGGGGTGCCTTGAAATGCGCGCACACGGGCGCGCAAACCGAGGCAATGCGTTTAAGCATGAAATGACATACGAAAATGATATGCAAACATGCAAATGGATTTTCAGCACTTACAAATGATGCAAAACAGTCCCGAAAAGTGGGGAAATGATACCAAATGCCCGGAATGGTCCCGAAATGCGATAATAAGCACCCGGAATGGCCTATAGCCATACTAAACATGCATAATTGGTATATGACATGCAAAACAGTAGCAAGGCAGCCCCCAAAATAGCATTTTTCAGTCACAAAAAGGGCTAAATAGCAAGCATGGATAGGGCAACAATAGCATGCAAAAATACGAGCCAAGAGAGGGGTATTGAAGCAAGTGGTACATGCGATGCTCAAATGGAAAAGTACCATTCTACAACACTGATGAGAGACTAAAAATATGAACATTTACAGTAGATGACATCCCCCAACTCAGTATGCAAACATGGTAAAAATGCTATGCAAGAATGAGGATATATAAGGCTATAACATGAAGTACCCCAAACATTCATCAAACCAGCAAAGATACTTAATGAAATATGTCAAGAAGATCAAAATATGGATATTTTCAGTACTGATGATGGCCGAAAACAGAAGCTAGGTAAGCTCAAAAAAGCATGCAAAATGGGGGTCAAAGAGGGATATAAAGACAAGTATAACATGGAGACTCCCAAAAAATTGGTCCCTTCTACAATGTTGTAGAGGGACATAAAACAAGCCTACTCACAGTTCATGACATGCTCCAAAACAGACTACATGTAGGTCAAATAAATCATGCAAATTTACGGTAAATTGGAGGAATTGTGAAGCAAGTGCATGATAGAGAGGCCAAACAGGGTTGATCCCTTCTTCAATGTTGAAGAGGGGCTCAAAATAGGCCCACGCACAGTTTATATCAGCCTCAGAAATAGATCACACATGAACTAAAAAAAGCATGCAAGATATTGACATACAAAATGATATTGAAGCAAGTGCATCATAGAGGGCTCAAACAGGGTTGAGCCCTTAAACAAACATGTAGAATAGCTCAAAAGAAGGCCCCTTTCAGTTAGGGACGGAGTCTAAAACAGTGAGAAAGTAGGGTAGAGGAATGGTGCAAAAAAAAGTGCCAAAAGAGGGTGATTGATACTTACCCTTGAAGATCACACTCTTGTTGCTTCTTGGCTCAAGTTTGCTGCTCCTAAGCCTCTGAAAAACCCTTCCTTGCAGCTGGAATGGAGTGGTGGTAGTAGAGCTTGAAGATGATGAAGAAATGGAGCCTAAACTTGAAGATTTGAGAAAAAAATGGAGTGATAGAGATAGATATCAATGTATATCCTTGAGAGATATTTTCCAACCCCTCTACAAGAGCTGGGAGGCCAGCTATATAGGCAAGAAAATCGGAGAAAAGGTGGGCAAAAGGTGCTTTAGTTGCAGGTGGCCGGCCGGCCAGGTATAGGAGAAAAATGGCCCGCCACCCCCTAGAATGAAGCCCCAGAAGTTAGCTTTCCAATGCCGCAAACCTTGCATTAAAATTCCTCCTGTAGAAAAAGTTATGCTAGTTTCTGTAAGGCCGCGCAGATTCAGTCCAACCGGGCTTCAACCAACCATATCTCCTCCCCTCGGATTTGGACTTAGGAGACTCTTGAGTGCAAAATGAAGCCCCGGAAGTAAGATTTCCAATGGTGGTGGCCTCATATTTTAATTCCTCTTGTGCAAAGAGTTACGCCCGTTTCGGTGAAGCCGCGCAGACTTTTCTCCTTCCCGGATCCACTTTCAAAGAGGTTCAAAAATGAAAAGAAGAATTAATGGCCGGCCATGTGTTTTTAGGGTCCTCCCATGTGTGTACAACACAAATATGTGGTTTTGGCTCGAAGAAAATGGCCCTAGGGTGTTCAACATTAGCCCGGAAGTGAAAAAACGGGCGCCGGGGGGGCGCCGGAAGAGCATAACAGGTTGCTGAGACAATTGCTAGCCTTCCACCTCCAGTGATCTTCCTAGGGATAAAACAGAGGTACCTGCCAAAAATGAACAAAAACCGATGCAAAACGAATGCTCGGGGACCAAAACACGCAGTTCGGGGTCCCGAAAATAGGCTGTTAAGCACCGAAAATGGCATTCGGCCACGAAGTGGGTATCTAAGACCTCAGTGTCCCTCGTTATGATAAAACAGAGGTACCTGGCAAAAATGAACAAAAACTGATACAAAACGAATGCTCGGGGACCAAAACACGCAGTTCGGGGTCCCAAAAATCGGCCGTTAAGCACCGAAAGTGGTGTTTGGCCATGAAGTGGGTATCTAAGACCCCAGTGTCCCTCAAAAGGGAGTAAATGAGATGCATGCCAAAAATCGGAGGGATCGGAGATGGTTGGGTGGTCCCGAACCGAGGCACACAGCCTGACGGCTCCGAAAACCGGGAACCGGGCTCCGAAATGGGCAAAATGGCCTACGGCCACGAAATGTGGTCCATGGCCACTGAGAGATGGTCTACGGGACCTCTCCCTCCCCTCAGGAAAGAAAACAGAGAAAACCGAGTCTGGTTCGCAAACCGAGGCAAGGCACAGAAGAGGGTTCGGAAGTCCGGAGGCAGGGCGCACGGCCGCGACTCTGAGACTTCTGAACGAGCACAATATGCAACATCACCGAGCGCTCAATCGGTGACGTCTGAGTCTTAAAGTCGGTCAAAAATGGGGTGTCTACACAAGGGTGTTTCAATTAAACTCAATTTCAAACCAATTTTCAAGAACATAATTTCCAATGAACATGCAAGACTTTAAATCAATTCAAGGCTTCAAAACATGCTCTAATGAGCTCATTCTTTTCAAAACAAGTTGAAAACATGGACTTAAGCTTAATTATGAACATGCATGTGACAATTCGCCATGAAATCAACTCAAAATTCATCAATACACACATGCATGCATGAAATGAGTTCTAATTCAACATTATTAGACTAAGACATGACTTAGCTCTCTAAAGGCTTAAGAATCATGCATGAACAACCTTAAATACATCAATGAGAGGTTCAATTACCTTACCTAGGTCTTGAATTTAAGGTGTAGGAGCTTAATTATGCAATCAACCTTCGAAATCTACAAGTCTCCAAGCAATTCACAAGAACAATCCAACTCTCTCACTTTCTCCCTCTCTAGAATCGGTTGGGCTCTCAAAATTAGACTGAGGAAATGTTTTGGAATGCAAAGCTAAGGCTCAAATATGTTTGGTGTAATGGCCCACTAAGGGCTAGTTTGGTAAATAGGGCCAACTTATGCAATTTAGCTTATTTTAATCTAATTTAAACATACCAAATCACTTTTTCAATAAATATACCATAAAATCACATAAATTATGACGATCATGAAACACTAAACGATTTCCGGTTCGGCCGCCGATAAGGCCTTCAATTAGCAGTTTAACGTAAAGTATGGACAGATAGTCAAACAGTCAAACAGATAAAATGCAATTCAATGCAATTCAAACAGATACAGGCAATCAATTTAGTTTCAGATTTCAGTCAGTCGGTTCAGTAAGTCAGTCAGTTCAATTACTTTTCATATTCGATCTCCGTTTAGCAGTAATCGGTAATCAATCAGTTATTAATCAGTAAACAGTACGGGGGTTGTTACAATTGTTTCTGCTATAGCGACAAACAAACGGACCTTAAGGCAATTGTAGATAACGTAAAGAAATATACTTAAAGATCTTAAAAATTTTATTAAAATTTTTACTAAATATTTCATATGGATATAAGACCACAAGTCTTATATGAATCTCACATTTATGTGAGATATTTATTAAAATTTTTGAGATTTTTAATATTTTTTTTAAACTTAAATAAATATGACAATTGTAGAGGAGCTAATATGTGTACAACTGGCAAGGCAATGTCGGAGGTATGAGTGGGCACGGGTCGGTTGCAGCCACGAAACCTCCAATCTACCATCCGTTCACCAGATTGGCAGATTGGAGCAAATCAATTCTCATTCGTCCACCAATCCGGTGGATATGGATTGAGCGGATTGGCAGATGGATGCAAATCGGTTTGGCAGTTTAAAATTTTATAAATTTTCAACATAATTCAACTTGTGCACTTCTTCAAAAAAAGAAGAAGAAAGTATTACCGTCAATGACTTAAAAAAGTATTACAATCACTACATGCCTTATTCAAAGAAAGAAAAACTTTAGAATATTACAATTACTACATGCTTTATCCACATATTATAATCACAACATACCTTATCCACATAAAGTATTACATGAAGTATTACAATCTGCGGTTATTAAAATATAAAAACAATTTAAATCACCAAAACCATGAACAGAGCAGTAGTAGAGATTATATGCCTCTGTATTGTTACATCTATATCTATTTCTTGAAAACAAAAACTAATCAGCGTATATTATCTTTTTTATTTATTATTTTTAGAGTTTGGATTTAAAAATCAAAAAATATAGATAAATAATACATTTATTTTTTTCAATTAAAAAAATATTCAAGTTAAAAACTTTTTTTCAATAGAATATATTCAATAGAATATTTAAACTCTTTTTCAATTGAAAACACAAACAGAATATCTAAACAAATTAAAAACACAAAGTCTTACAAATTACTGAGGGTGCTTGCGGTTTGGCGGTTCGGTTGCGGCTAAAGTGACCTCAAATCCGCCATCCGTCCAAAACTATGTGGATTGGAAAAAATCAATCCGCAATCGTTCGCTCGTCGTCACGCATCTGTCCAAAATGTGACGGATCGGTTTGGTTCGGTCAGTTTGGGCATATTGGTATATATGCTGCTCACCCCTAGTTGGAGGAGGTTTCATTGGGATTTGAAAAGGTTGAGTAAAGCGACAACTGTAAGGATCGGATGTGCTCCATTCTACTGCTCTCATTTAGCGCGTATTTTCTGAACATCATGTATTTGGTTAATTGTTTGTTTTAAAAATGTTATTCAAAATTAAAATTTTAATTTAATTTTTAAGTTCAATAATGCAGTAATTAATTAAACTATTAAAGATAATACTCTTTTATATATATTTTAATTATCAATCAATCATATTACTTAAATATTTTGAGTTTAAAAAGTAAGTTTATATATTATTTTTTTGGGCAAATTACAAATAAAATTCCAAAGTTTAGCGTGTTTTGCAAATTAAACCCTAAGTTTTTAATTTTGACAATTAAAACCCTGAAGTTTATTTCGTGTCACAATGTAAACCCCCCGTCTATCTTTATTTCATGAAGTAACGGAGAAAGCCATTTTTGGCTCCTAAACCAACCCAAAACGACGTCGTTCCTTATTAGACCCATTTAAAAGGCCCTAAATCCTTCATTTTACCGATTAGGGCTACGATTTGCCCTAATTTCTTCGATTTCGTCGATTTAGGGCAATACGAACGACGAATCCACTACTGAACGAAGCTCCATTTTCAGTTATTGCGAAATATGAGTGAATGAAATAGTTGGGGTGGAAACAATTGGGGTGAATCGACTCGTTGTAGTTATGGAATGAGAGCAAAAATCTAAACTTCATGGACCCATGCAAACTCAGCTAGGAGGTTTCTTGGTTGTCCAAATTATGGAGTAAGTTTCCCACTCCCGTGAATAATATGTTTGTGTATATTATTGTTCCCTAAAACCTGGCTTTGATTAGTATTTTGTAATTTATTTACGCTTTTTTTTTTTTTTTTTTGGATTTTTCAAAAAAACGGGGCTTGTGGCTTCTTCTCTTGATATGATCCACCCATTTGTCTCATGGTAGACAAGTGTTGTTGAAATTGGTGGACTAGGTTGCAAGCTTAGAGAAAATGGTAACTGAGATTGCAAGATTGGAGGAAGATGTTCAAACTTATCATCGTAGAAAAAAATGGATTGTAGGTGGATTGATTGTTGCAGTGATTGTAATTGGAATGTTAACAGTGAGCAGTTAGGGAATGTAGGTTAGTTAGCATTTCTGGTTTAGGAAATGTAATGCAACTATGCACTTGCCAATTTGAACTTAATGTATAATTTTGAATGAAATGATAAATCCTTGTTTTGTTTTTAATATGTTTTTAGATTGTGGTAATGTTTGTTTGGTTGTATACATTTTGTAATGAATTTGATGCATTTGTTTTGCCAATGCTCTGAATGTGTTTGACAAAATGTCCAAGTGAAGGGAAAACAGATTACAAGCATGTAAAAAATAGATTACAAGCCATTGTTCAACATGTTTCAAACCAATATACAGCACAATCCAAGCATGTATAATAAACATTCAATTGGTCAACTTGTTCCACCTGTTTAACTTGTTCCAAGCATGTAAAAAACCAAGTATGTAAAAACAGATTAGAAGCCATTGTTCAACCTGCTCCAAACCAATATACAACACATTCCAAGCATGTATAATAACCATCCAATTGGGTACATCATTGATGTCAAGCATGTATAATAACCATACATATATTGCTCCAAACCACTGTACATCTTTCACCATTACAAAAATAAGCAGTTCACTATCCATAATCTGTCTTCAGGTCACATGACCATTACAAAAAAAAGCAATTCATAATTACAACATTCAGTTCACTATGTCTCTATTAACACTAGCTTGACTACCTAAGACTTGTTCAACTTCATCCCTTCTCATGGTTGCTACTGGTGTTGATGTCCTCTTTGTTGATGCCCTCTGTGGTGGCTGCTGCTGTTGTCCACCAGTTGATGCTTCCCCAGATATTGCATCTGATCTGAATCCTATGAAAGTTTGTCGACTCCTCACCTGTTAACAAAAAATTGTTAAACCACAGTTTGAGCATACATGGAGATCAATTACAAGTAGAGTATACCAATACATTACTTACATTCTTTGATGAACTTGCAGCTCCTTGTATGTTATTTGATTATGACCATGTACACCACACTTGGAGCATTTCAGGTTGGTACACTTCCTCTGCAACTTGAATTGGTTCTGAGGCTCATCTGGGTCTCTAATTCTTTGTTTTTGAGGCCTACTAGTTGGCTTTTTCAACTTAGGAGGAAGTAAAGAGTCACAACCTGTCTTAGGCCACTGATCTTGGCCATTTAGTGGATTTATGAGTGCCTCATAAGTTCTCAAGTATGTCTCTTTTTGAAATCCACATGCACATAATCCTTAACTCTCTCTTTTTGAAAGAAAATAGCAACCACAACATGAGGACAAGGGATTCAAGTTAGATTCCACTTGAAACAATTGCATGTCCTATTCTCTAAGTTGACAACATAACCACTTACTCCATATCTAACTTCAAATAGAGCAGCCTTTGACCAAGTAGGTATCTATACTCCAGATTTTACCTTTGACCTCTCAATCTTAGTTTGTATATTTGCACATATTGGCCCTTGGTACTTGATCATTTTATCCCTACATTCATGTAGCCTCACCATCAAAGCCCTCCTGATCCACTCTAACATGGTGAGGATGGATCTATCTCTAGCTGGTAAGACCCAATTGTTAAAAGACTTTGAAATATTGTTTAACAATCTATTACATTTTGTTTTGGGATTGAATGCATGCCTACACCACTGAGCTGGATTAAGTCTCATCATCCAATCATATGCTCTACTGTCTACACTATGCAACTTAGTCATATGCTTCTTCCAATCAACCCTTGTATACGCCTTTGCAGCTTTCCATACACAACTCTTTAGTTCCTTCCCTCTAAACTCATTTTTAAAATTTGCATAAAGATGTCCGAAACAAAACCTATAATTGTCTTCAGGGTACAATTCTTCAAGAGTTGGAACCAGTCCCTGCAAAACATAAATGTCAAAACCATGACTAATGAAAAACATTAAGGAACATAACAAAGTAATGAAAAAACCATTAAACATAAATATACCTTTTGTTGATCAGTGGTGAAGGTCCATCCATGCTCTACACTTGTGCCAATACATTCAAACAAATTCTCTACAAACCAAGTCCAACTTTCTTTATTCTCACTTTTAGCCACTACATAAGCAATTGGATAAATCATGTTGTTTCCATTCCATCCCATAGCACCAAACAATTGTCCTTGACAAGGTCCTTTCAAATGACAAGCATCCAAGCCAATCAATGACCTCACACCAGCTAAAAACCCTCTACTGATTCCATCAAGGCACACAAACATTCTTTGGAACCTAGGCTTAATTTCAAGTTGAGGCCTCCATATATTGATGTCAACTCTTGAACCTGGATTGGTCTTTATCAACTCAGTAGCATAATCCCACAGTTTTGTATATTGTTCAGCATTTGTTCCCTCAAGTTGCACCAATGCTTGTTTTGTAACTCTGTAACATTTCATTTTGGATACTTCTACAACACAATCATCTTTCACAGGGTCCTTAAACTCATTTATTTTCTAGGTAGGGGTGGTCCTGAATTTGTTCACATACTTAGATGCCAAAAATGCACCAGTTACTTGTTTGTTCTTGTAACTTCTGTTGCAAGTGTGTGTAGGTTTGTATGTCTTAATCTGTATTGTGTTCTTTTCACTCATCTTAGAGCCACAAAGCCTCCACTCACACCCATCACTACAGTTGATTTGAATCTTCCATGTCTCACTTTTTGTGAATTTGACATCATAACCCCCTTTCACTGCATATTTCCTCACAGCATCTTTAAATTCAATAGCATTATTAGACAACATTCCAATTTTAAATTCAAACTTAGCCATATCAACCTCAAGCCTAAATTCAGGGTACTTTGGCTTCCCATTACCCTCCTCATTAGATCGTTCAGGGGTTAGTAATTCTTCTTTAGATGAATCCCATCATTCATAACACATTCCTCAAATGCATTGCCTCTTTCTCCATTTGGTTCCTTCTCTACATTACCATCAAACATGATATCATCCTTAGTAGGGTCATCCTTATCCTCATTACTAGCTAAGAAATCACTATCTGATGAGTCATCATTTTTCTCATTTTCACTGTTTGCTTTATCTTCATAGTCATGATACTGAGGATGTTGAGCATTTTCATCTTCATTTACAGGGACATCAGTAAGGAACAAAACAGGATAAGGGGTGTCTACATTGTGTGGCACATGATGCTTAACAAATAATTCTAAGGTGCTTGCAGAGCCCAGTTATTGAAACATTTCTAAAACATCTTGGTCAGTACCTAATCTTCTTAACCCTCTAACTAGATCTTCTGTGGGAATCCTATAAAAAAAACTGTTTGTAATCACATATCCCAACTTCTTGACCATGAATATTAGCTCAGGCACAGAAAAGGTATCAACATCAGCAGTATCAAACCCATGTACTTTACCCCCAAAGTAACTCCTAGGCCCACCATCACTATCTATAAAGTACCCACTATGATGTAAAACCAATTTCATATTTATATCATCCATTGCTGCATTCACAAATAAACAAATATATCACAAACAAACAAAAATGTTGCAAAAATCAATGGATTGAACATGTGGCATGGGACCAACAATGGAGATAAAAGTTTGATAATTCAGTGGTCCATCACTTAGTCAATGTAGTGGTCCAACCACTCAGTCAATGCAGTGGTCTATTAATGGAGATAAAAAATTTGATAAAGCATCCAAGACAATAAAGTAACCAACATACACACACACATATCCATGCAATAAAGTAAGATACAAACACAGAGTTTGCCATTACTTTATTCACAGAATCAGAAAAAGAAAAAACAAAACTTCATATACAAATTACAAGAAGAAAGAAACAAAAGAAATCGTATAAATCACTTACCAACACTCCAAATAACAGTAAGCAGCAGTACTTCAAACCCTGGTCCAGATTTTCTTCCAAGTTGCAACAACCCCCTTTCCCCTAAATCGACGAAATCAAAGAAATTAGGGCAAATTGTAGCTCTAATCAGTGAAATTAAGGATTTGGGGCCTTTTATATGAGTCTAATAAGGAGCGACGTCGTTTTGGGTTCGTGTAGGCGCCAAAAATGGCTTTTTTTCGTTGTTTCATGAAACGGAGATGGGCGAGGGGGCTTACATTGTGACACAGAATAAACTCCAAGGTTTTAATTGTCAAAATTAAAAACCTGAGATTTAATTTGCAAAACACGTTAAATATTGGGGTTTTATTTGTAATTTGCCCTTTTATAAATAAAATATTCTGAATCAATTTACACCATCTTAATGATAATTTTTTTTACACCATATTAAGTTTCACCTTGCAAAGTGTCTATGACCCTAAGGTATGTTTGTCTGACAGATTAGGTTGGATGAGATTGTTAGTGAGAGGATGGTTAGTAAATAGATTATTAATGTGGGGATTGTTAGTGAGAGAATTAAGTAAAAGAGTGTTTGTTTTGATGATAATGTAGCAGATGGTTAGTGATGAGATTGCTAAATTATTTTTATATAAAATAAATAAATAAAATATTTCTATATTAAAAAAAAACTAAAACAAATATTAAAATAAACAGGTGCACTTGATAAAAAAAAAAAAAATTAAAAAAATAAATTTTTTATATAAAATAAACTCAATCAACTTAGTATTTTTCTAATCCTATTTAAAATCTAATCAAACTAATCCCTCTCTTGAGGGGGATTACTAAGCCCCTCACATTGTTAATCCCCCTCTCAAATTATCACCAAACAATACGTAGGTGGGACCTACACTCATACTAATCTAATCCGACCCCTACCTTGCAAAACAAACATGACCTAAAAGTTTTTGTATACTAACAAGGGCAGTCAAACATAAAACCTTATAAAACCTTAAAGAGAACGAATCCTCAAATCCCAGCCTTATTCACCTGGCAAAACCTTGAGGTTAGTATTGGTTAAGTTGATGGTAAAAAATGTCCAAGTGCTTTCTAAAGTATTATTTAGTGCAGTACTGTTACACCTATCAAATTTTGTTTAGTTTGAATTGAATAAATATCTTGTATGTAAGATATTTATTTTGACTAGGTAAAAATAAATATCTTACATGTAAGATATTCATTTGGGTAATTTGGACAGAGTAAAATTTGGTGGATCAAACATTATTCTATTTGGAGTTTGTTTGGCATTCTCTAAATAAGTGCACGTATTTGGATCACATCACATTTTTACTTTTTTGAATATATTTTTGTAAAAAGTTAAAAATTATACTTATTTAAATCATTCTAAACAATCCCTTAATATTGTAATTTAAAATATATTTTAATAGTAATAAAAATGTTTAAAAAAATTAATTAACAAAAAATATATTATGTTTCTTTTATTATCTTAATGATACATGCTAGCAGATCATTTAAAAAAAAAAAAAAATGGCCACTACATCTTGAATACCATCATCGTTTCATCGTTTCACTTTTTTTATTTTTACACTAGGTTTTGCTATAAAAATAAAAATAAAAAAATCCAAAAAGGATAACAATAGAAAAATTCTATTCATATATAAAATTTATACAAAAAATTTAATAAGAATAATATAGTAATACTATTGTTATAAATAAATACATCTTCAATAATATTTTATCATAAAATAAAATGTTTATAATAAGTCAAATTATTATGTATAAATTTTTTATTTATAACATTATTCTAATAAATATATAACTTTTTTTTCACATTTCGCACATTAAAGTCCAAAATTCCAGGCAAATATGAACTGTTTTAGCGCTGCTGATTGATTTGTAAAATGAAAGACCTACTGAATGGATCATTCTGGGTCCAGAGTCGTCAGTCATCGCCACTCATTCCGGTCCAATAGCAACAATTTGTGCCTTTGTGAAAAGAGTATTACTATTCAACTCTAAAAATTTATTATAAATTCATTCTTATTAATATTCATAAATTATTAAAATATTAATCTTTATCACATTTTATTTTACATAGATTATACATAAATTTCACATTACATAAGTTAATTTTCACCATATAATTACTCACCCAAAAAATTTTAGATGGGTAAGTCTGAGTTAGTAGACTTTTTAAAAAATTAGACTCATTTTTCAAGTCTAATAACGTATCAAATGATGTGCCAATCAATTAAGATATCTAAATCAATACTCTCTTATATCTCCAATCATCAACCGATCATATAACTTACACATCATTAGGTCTAGAAAATATGTCTAAAATGTGGACTTGTATATCATTTTTCTTGTGGAAATGGTGAAAAACAATTTAGAATTTAGTTTATTTCTAGGAGTGTAAAAATGATCCGCGGCCCGTGGACGACCTGGGGTGAGCCCGGACAGTTTAGGCCCGGGTCCAAGCCCAGCCCAAAACCCTGGGCCAAGGCTTAGGGCATCATTTTGAAGACTGTCTGGCCCGTTCTGTGGGCCCGACCCATCGGCCCACTCAAGGCCTAGCCCACCTGAGGCCCAGTGTTTTTTTTAGTGGAAAATAATAAACTTTTGGTAAAAAAAACAAAAAAAACAAAAAAAATTGTTTAGGCCTACCTAAGCCCAAGCCTAGGCCTGGCCCACCACAAAGCCTGAAATACCCCTGGGCTTGGGCCTGGGCCTAGGCCTAATTTTCTGCTTCGTGGCCCAGCCCGGCCCGAATTTTGGCGGGAGCCCGTGAGGCCTAATATGTTCTACACTGTTCTACAAGTTGTGAAGTTTGGACTCTTCTCACTAAAAGATTTACCTCATTATCCAGATCACATATTTATCAACTCAAGAACAAACTCAATGTTATTTCCAAGAAATCCTTATCAATGGAGGATTATCTACTCTAGATCAAAACAATATCAGATCAATTAGCTCTTGTTTCTTCTCCGGTTGAGGAAGAGGATTTGATTCTCATCGTTTTAAATGGTACAACTCTTTGAAGACAGCAATACGAGCAAGACCTGAACCAATCACTATGTCAGATTTGTCCTCTTTTTTGTGTTCAGAGGCTTTGCATGTTGAATCTAAATCACAACTGTCTTCGTCTCTTTCAGACCTCACTGTTGCATATTCTGCAACCAAAGATCAAGGATCTAAATGTCATTTTGGTTTTCGAGGACATAAATCCACTGGTTACAGAGGAGGATCTTCTAATAGAGGTGGACGATATTTTCAAAGAAGAGGTCCTTTCAATTGTAGAAATGGAGGAGCTAGATCTGTCTCTTCATCTCCGTACTAGCTTTCACAACAAAATTCCTCTTCTAATTCTTTGATATGTCAAATCTGTGGCAAGCCTAATCACACAGCCATCAATTGTTGGTATAGGATGGATTTTTCTTATACAACAGCTCCTTCTTCTAATTCTTCTCCTAAAATTGCTTTTGTTACTAGTGCACCTTCATCTTTATCAACTGCCAATTGGTATGTTGATTCTGCAGCTACAACTCATGTTACTCCAGATCTTGAGAATCTACATCACTATCAACCATATTATGGTTCTGACCAAGTCACTGTGGGCAATGGTAACTCCATTCCCATACAACTTACAAGTCAAGGTATTCTTCCCACTCCTTCTCATCCTTTCAAGCTTAATAATATTCTTCATGTACCTCCTCTATCTTCCAATCTTCTTTCTATTCATCAGCTCACATCTGATAATGATTGCACTATTACTTTTGATGACAAGTCTTTTGCGATTCAGGACAAGACTACTTAGATCCCTCTTTACAAAGGGGTCCATAGTCATGGCCTTTATCAAATTCCATCCACCATTCCTTCTCCCAAATCTTCTCTCCACCACAAGCCAGTTTCATCTCCAGCTGATTGTATTGCCACTAATTCTGCTTCAACAACTGTTTGGCACACAAGGCTAGGTCATCCTTCTTCCCAAAAGCTTCATGTGTTGCTTCAGAACTATCAGTTACCTGTTTGCTCTCATTGTAATAAAACCTTATGCACACATTGTGCTGTAGCTAAGAGTCATAGAATCCCTTTTACTTTATCAAATTCCTCTGTTAATAAGCCTCTCTCTCATTCATAGTGATGTATGGGGTCCATTCTCCTGTTCTAATTCTAGTTTTAAATACTATGTTCTGTTTATGGATGAGTTTAGCAAGTTTACTTGGGTATATCCTATGTGTAATAAAAGTGAAGTGTTTTCCAAATTTCAAGAGTTTAAAGTGTTTGTTGAGACTCAATTTGACACTAAACTTAAAGTGTTTCGCACTGATGGTGGTGGTGAGTTTACTGGCACTCAATTTGAGCAATTTCTTAAAAACCATGGTGTTATTCATCAACTCTCATGTCCTCATACTCCTCAGAATGGAGTAGCTGAGCGCAAACATAGACATTTAATTACTACTACTATTGCTCTTCTTCATCAATCATCCCTACCTTTCTCCTTTTGGTTTGATGCTTTAGCCACTTCTGTGTTTCTTATCAATTGATTACCTAGTTCCAAATTACATAATAAGACTCCATTTGAGATTTTGTTTCATCAATCTCCTGATTTTAGTTTTCTCAAAAGTTTTGGTTGTCGATGTTTTCCTTGGCTCAAACCTTACACTTGCCATAAACTCCAACCCAGGTCTGTGCCATGTGTGTTTACTGGCTATCATCCTTCCATTAAGGGTTATAGGTGTTTTGATCCTATTTTCGGAAACGTCTTTCTTTCTAGGCATGTTATCTTTGATGAGACTGTTTTTTCTTTTGTCGCTCACTCTTCTCTACCTCCCTCTACTATTCCTTCTTTATCTCAACTTCATGATTTCTTTTGGCCACCTCATTCCAGCCCATCCTCTTTGTCTCACTATTCTGCTTCTAGTCCTAGGCCTTCTGTTTTTGTCTAGCTACAACTATTCCTGTGTCTATTCATACCACTGCTCATGCTATTCCTGCTACTGCTACTGCTGTATCTTCTACTGCTCCTATCTCTCCAACTGGTGCTGCTACTCTAGTTCTTCCTGCCACTACTCTTATTGTTCTTGATCCTCCTTCTACTGTGCCTACAGTTGCTCCTATCACTTCAGTTGTTGATCTTTCACACTTCTCCCTTCTTATTGATTCTGTTCACATTGATTTAAGTGCTCAAGCTCCTTTAGTTTCTTCTTTTAACACTCATCCCATGGTCACTAGGTTTAAACATAATCTTCCCATTCATTTGACTGTTTCTTCTTCTCCTGATTCTTCTCTGATTGAACCTTCCACATGGTCTAAGGCTCTTACTATCCCTGCTTGGGCTGCTGCTATGTCTGAAGAATTTTAAGCTCTTAAACGCCAAAAGACTTGGGTTTTGGTTCCTCCTCCTAGTCACAAACATGTTATTGGCTGCAAATGGGTTTTTCGTCTTAAGAAAAATTCTGATGGCTCTGTTGCTCGCCATAAAGCTCGATTGGTTGCTAAGGGATATCTTCAGGAGGAAGGCATTGATTATCATGAAACTTTCAGCCCTGTGGCTAAGCAATCCACTATCCGTATTTTTCTTAGTGTTGCTCTTCACTTCAACTGGCCAATTAAGCAACTGGATATCTCAAATGCCTTTCTTCATGGCATTCTTGAGGAAGAAGTGTTTATGGAACAGCCACCTGGTTTTGCAGATTCTACTTATCCTTCCCATGTGTGTAAATTGAAAAAAGCTCTTTATGGTCTTAAACAGGCTCCACGTGCATGGTACTCCATTTTTTCGTCATTTTTACTCACTTCTGGCTTTGTTAACAGTCGTTGTGATTCATCTTTATTCATTCATAACTCTTCTTCTTCAATCATTCTGTTGTTGGTGTATGTAGATGACATTCTTATTACTGGGAGTGACTCTGCTCAAATTGCCAAGCTTATCACCCATATGCATTTTGCATTTTCCATGAAGGAACTGGGTCCTATTTCTTATTTTCTTGGTATATCTGTGTTACCTACTTCAGATGGTCTGTTTTTGTCTCAACACAAGTATGCCTCTGAAATACTTGCCAAAGCTGGCATGACAAACTGTAAATCTTATCCTTCTCCTATGGCTACTAAGCCTTCCTTTTCTCTTGATCTTTCCACTCCCTTTGCTCAGCTTGCTTTATATCGTAGCTTGGTGGGTGGTTTACAATATCTAACCATTATTATAGCGACCCCGGTCTTTTTCCTTTAGATTGTTGTATCCGGACTTAAGTTCCGTGGATCCAGGCATTGTGTATTGTTGTTGTTGTCATTTAATTCTTTATTTTTGAGTTATAGGATGTCTTTGGGCAGGTTTGTTTCAGGTTGGTTGGGTTTAGACACCAAGTGTTGCTGTCCAGAATTTTGGGCCTTCGCTCGAGCGAGGAGTTGGTCGCTCGAGCGAGCTGTTGTTTTTGTTCTTCGCTCGAGCCAGGGTTTGGTCGCTCGAGCGAGAGTCTGCGTCTGGGCTTAGGACCTGAGAGATGTGTTTCTTGGCTCGAGCGAGCGAGCTGTATGTTTTCAAGTCCTTCGCTCGAGCGAGCTTCTGGGTTGCAGACCTGAAGCATCGAGTTTTTGGCTCGAGCGAGCTTTTCTTTGCTCGAGCGTGGATTTTTGTGTCTGGTCGCTCGAGCGACCATGTCCTCACTCGAGCGAGCCTGTTTAGTTTAATAGGCAGCAGCGGATTTTAAGCAGTTTTTCTATCTCTTTTTGTTTCCAAAACCCTAGGTCGACTCTTCTCTCTCCCTACACACCTTCTACCCTAGGTTTCATCTAGTTTTAGGGTGTTTCTACCCTAGATCCTTTATTAAAAAGTTAGAGTGGGTCGAGGGCTTCAGTTTAATCTGAACAATTTGGGTTTTGGAGCACTTTGGAGTTTGGGTCATCATCTTCGTCTTCTCTTTTGGGTTATTTCTTCGAGGTAGGGATTTCCTACTCCAATGTATACGTTTTGTTCTAAGTTTGGGTATTTTAATATGTTGGGGTATTTTGGTAATTTTGGGAAAAACCCTAGTTGTTATATTAAATTGAATTATAAGTTTAATTTAAGGAAAATTTGGAATAATGGTTGAATTCACGAAATATGAGGAATTATTGATTAAATGGGGTAGTTGGTTAATTTAAATCATATGCCTATGAATTGTTGATTTAGTTATTTTCTGTTTTAGAGATAACTGTTTTGGGCTATCGGTGGAGGATAGTCATGATTGTTGTAGACATTGCATGTGGATTAGGGATAACTGAAACTAATCACATTGGTTAAGTCATTAATGTTGACTGTTGAATTAATACGGACATTATGTGTATTGATTGTGAGATGTATATGTTATGTTTTACATACATGTATTAGTTGAGCATTGCATATGCATATTGTGTGGGAGGAGATAGGGGATGTACTCCACGGTTAGGGGAAGATAGGGATGGACCTCTTAATCGGATTTTGTTTGGGAGGAGATAGGGGATGGACTCCATTAGCATCACTATTATGTGTGCTTATTGATATTGAAGTGTTTTTGCATGTTATTGATACAACACTAAAATGTGTATCATATTGGAAGTATGGAAGTGTTTCGATATGAGCCTGTGTCTCATTTGTTTTGTTGATATTGGAAGTAATGTGAAACTAATATATAGTTCACTGTTGTAGTTGGCCAGTTTTGAGCCTTGTTGATAATAATGGAAAGTTGAATAAATAATGAAAAGTGAATGTGATGTTTAGTGTTAACCATCTATTAAATGCTATTGCTTTATTCAATGCTTATATTTGGTTTAGTATGCCTCTACTGGGTTGTGGCTCACCCTATATGGGAACATCATTTTCAGGTTCAGGTGATAAGCTACCTCCAAGGACTTAGCTTGGAAGGATTTGGACTTTGACGCCTTGTCTTTAGTTATCTGCTTTTATTTGAATTACATGTAAACATTCAAGCCTAAGGCTTTATTTGTATTTGAGTTAGAACTCATAATTTTGTGTCCAAGTGTTGGCTTGGCAAGATGTAAGCCCGTAGGGCATTTATTATGATGTTACATGTAATGTTTTCATTTCGTAAAACTCTGATGAATGAGATAATGCAATGTTTTCTTTTAATAATGCAAGTCATTGGTATATGTATATTGGGTTAATTTTGGGGGCGTTACAATTATCAGACCTGACATTGCATTTGTTGTCAATCATGCGTGTCAATTTATGCATGCTCCAACTGTGGCTCACTTTAATCTTGTCAAGAGGCTTCTACGTTATCTTTATGGTACTCTGCATTATGGCCTTATTTTTACTGCTGGTTCATTAGATCTTCATGCCTTTTCGGATGCAGATTGGACTGGTAGTGTGCATGACCGCAAATCTACCACTGGGTATTGTGTTTTTCTCGGTTCAAATCTTGTATCTTCGGTTGCTAAGAAGCAGAGCACTGTCTCTCGTTCCTTCACTGAAGCAGAATACAGAGCTCTTGCTCAGGCTGCTTCTGAACTGACTTGGCTTCAGATGCTTCTTACTGAGTTACATTTACCTTCTGGTGTGCCTACGCTTTGGTGCGATAATCTTTCAGCGATAAGCTTGGCCTCAAATCCTGTTTTCCATGCCCGCACAAAACATATTGTTGTGGATTATCATTATGTGCGTGAACAGGTTATTTCCAAGAAACTTTTTGTCAAACATGTTGGTTCTTCTGACCAACTTGCTGATATCTTCACTAAGCCTCTTTCCTTTACTCGTTTTGCTTATCTTTAGCACAAGCTCATGGTTCGTGCCTTCCCTCTTCGCTTGCGGGGGCCTGATGAGATAACAGACATAGCCACACAAGCTGAAGCCACACAAGTTGAACAAATAAAGCTCAAGCCTTGTAATTAGATAGGCTCAGTTCAGTTGGTTCAGTTGTATCAAGTCTGTTATAACTGTTTTCTGTTACATAGTTAGATATAGGATAGCTACATAACAAACACTAATCTTGTATAAATAGTAAACTCTGTACTCAAGATCTTTTATCAAAAGATATTTTCATTTCTGATACAAATTCTTTAGATAGTAGAAGCAATTCAACAACTTATGATAGCATGGCAAACCATATCATTTGTCCAATTGATGGTGGAAGATAAGGTGTTTTTTTTTTTTTTTTAATATATATATTTTTAAATATCCGGGTGTCTGGGCCAACTTACACGTACTTGGTCTAATCCCGTGACCCTAAAGTTAACGACTAGGCAAATCTCCAATGACCCAAAGGTTCAGGATGTTTGGCCTTCGTGAGATTCGAACTTGCGACCTCTTGGGTGGTAAGCCCTTTGGTTGTTTTCTCCTCCCACTAAGCCAAACATTTTGGGGTTGGTGGATGATAAGTTGTTGCTTGTCATGGTCTGTGTTTATTAGATGTTATTTTGTAATGTTTCCATGTGGGCTTCGTCAAATAGTCCTTGTCAATTGTTTTGAATCTTTTGGTTATTTATGTTGAGATTCAATTGGTTGTGATTTTCAATATTGAACATCAAAATGTTTTCTAGAATTGTAGTTATTGATGCAAACCCTTTCTTTATGTATCAAACAAACTACTAATAGTAATTAATTTTCTTAATTGGAACACATCTACCTGTACTAAAAATATGAGGTAGCATCCATATCTCTTTACAATTTCATTTCTTCGTCACCAACTGATTAATGAATTGAATAAACTATCAATTTAAAATAGGTACTACAAATTTAGTCTTCAATTTTCACAATTTTATTTGTTTATTTATTTTAGCATGGTCTTCACTTTGAATCTATAAATTCTTGAATAAATTACACAAACCTCTCTTGAGGTTTGATAAAATCACAGAACCCGAAGGTTTTTAAATTGACATTAATCTGCCTAGAGGTTCACTTTTACATTTCAATTTACCCCTTCAGTTAGTTGACAGTTAAATAGACTAACAGAGTTGGCTAAGTGATCAAATTATTTTACATCATTTCTTATTTTGCCCCTCTTGTTTATGTATGATGAAGTCATTTTATCACTATTTCCTCTTCCCCTACCCACAGCACCAGCCTCCTCCCCACTCCCAAAATCACACACAAAACCTTAAAAATATCATATAAACAAGAAGGGAAAAAAGAAATCTAAGGATACAAAAAGATGATGAGGGATTTGTAATGATGGTTGGTTCCAAACAATGTAAGTGACTATAAATTAATAAAAAAAATCAACAACACTACTAACATAGAGTCATCACAGAATTAATCATATAAAATAATTTTCACCATACATATCATATTGTAGAGCTCATTATAAAAGAGACAATTTCACTCTCAGATTATTCTATTTATGGTTTGTGAGATTAGTTTTGTGTTTTTAGACTTAATGTGAAAGGTTGATTGTAAAAGGATTAAAAAGATGAGGGGAATGTAAGCGTTTCTTTACGAGTAGCTTTTTACTTTCCAAACGTACACTTGTATAAGAATTCCAAGAAATTGGATCGAAAAAAGTCAATTCTCATCACCATTTCCGAATTAACATTTTAAAAGACATTGGTTAAGAGGAATAAACTGTTATCAGAGTCCAAAACACCATACTTGCCTACAATCACACCGCCGCTGCTTCCTCTTTCGCTGTTGCACAATGAGAAAGAGAGAGAGAGAGAGAGACTCCGCATCACCTGCGTCCTTCAGCACACCCCTTCGTGAGATAACCACAGGCAATAGGTTCTGTGAGTGATTAGGGCTGCCTTTGTTTAGTTTTGAGACTGAATTTTGGAAGGAAATTTTGTGAACATAGTTTTGAAAATTTAAAAAAAAAAAAAAAATTTAACTTTGATTATGAGTTTTTTTAATTAATTTTGAATTATATATTTTGAAAACAGTTTTTAGAAATTAAAAATTTTAAAATTTATTTGGTTATGAATTTTCAAAATTAGTTTTTGAGTTTTTTTGGATTGTGTTGTCTTAAAGTTAAAATGTTTTTGTAATATTATAGTCAAATTTGTTTACTTCTTTCATATACCTAATCTAAATTTATATTTTGGATATATCTAATTTAATCTAAATTTATATTTTAGATGTATCTAATCTAATCTATAGGATAAAGTTTCACTCCATATTTTTTATTTTATTTTTTATGAACGTTTTAAAAATTTAACATTTCTTTTCTCATTTTATATCCACTCAATTTATATACATTTAAAATGTTTCATATTTAAATGTACCTTTTAATAAAATTACTGAATAATGAGAAATATACTAAAAAAAAATAAAAATGGCCCAATTTAAAAATTAATGCAATTTTAATATTTTATATATTTTGTTTACTGTTTAAGTGTATCTAGATCATATACATCTAAAATATAAAAAATGATTCAGCCAATACTTGAAAACAAAACAAAATCAATTTTCTGAAAATCCTAAACCAAATAGGTTTTAGGTTTTGGTATGAGTTTTCAAAACCAAATAAGTTTTGGCTTTTAGAATGGGATTTCAAAACACCCTAAACCAAATAGGTTTTGGGTTTTGGATTTTGAAAGTTTGATTCGAAAATTTAACCAAAGGCACCCTCATTTTGTGAAAAAAGTTTTGAAAATTCAAAAATTGTTTTGTTATGAGTTTTCAAAACTAATTTTTGAGTTGTATAGTTTGAAAATAGTTTTTAGAAATTTGAAAATTTAAAATTTGTTTGATTATGAGTTTTTAAAACTAATTTTTGAGCCTTTTTGGGTCTTGCGTTTTTTTTTTTTTTTAATTTTATTTTTTATTATTATCTTGTAGTCAATTTTTTTTTGCAATATTGTAATCAAATTTGTTTACTTTTTTTTATATACCTAATCTAAATATACTTTTTAGATGTGTCTAATCTATTTCACTCTGTGTTTCATATTTTTTATTTTTTATGAAAGTTTCGAAAATTTTAACACTTTGTTTCTGGTTTATATCTACTTAATTTACATGCATTTAAAACGTTTCACATTTATGAATTTGTTTTATAAAATCTATCTATCTATATATATATTATATGAATAAAAGGGGTTTTAGTGAGAAGTATTGTAAGAGTTTCAATATCTTATACTAATTTTCTTAATTTTAAACAATTAAAAAAATTTCCATTGGCAACCTTCCATTTAACCATATAAAAATAAAACTCTAATTAGTCTATGATTTATTTGATAATCCCACATTAGGAAAAGAAGGAAAAAAATGAGTTGTTTCACTTATATAAAATGAATCATATACTCCTATTTAATATTGTAGTACTGTGCATGTTTCAATTCAATATAGTTTAAATTTTAAAATAAAATTTAAAACTTTTAATTAATTAATTTTTGTATAAGTTAATTGGTTTTTTGACCTAGTCGATTAGGCTCAATCATTTTTGGTTTGATCGATTCATTGGTTTAATCGGAATTTTAACAGTTTTATCAAAATATATTAGTTAGATTTGTTTGATTCAAAATAAACTAAAGATTGATTTGATTAATGATTAAATGACTCAGATTGCTTGATTAGAAATAAACTTCTCGCCCAAACGATTGTTAAATTTTATTTTATAATCTCACATCGCGAAAACAATGAAAAAGTGAGTTATTTCACTTATGTAAAGTGAACCTTATACTCCCATTAACATAAGCGAGTTATTTCACTTATATAAAGTGAATCTTATGCTTCCATTTAATATTGTACTGTTATGCATGCTTCAATTCAAGATAATTTAAATTTTAAAATTAAAATAACATTTAAAAGTTTTAATTAAGTAATTTTTATATAAGTTGATTGGTCTTTTGACCTAGCGATTAGGCTAAACCGTTTTCAATTTGACTAATTCAACGGTTTAACTGCAATTTCTCATATTGATTTTCTTAATTTTAAACAATTAAAAAAAAAATCTTTATTGGCTAACTTCCATTTAACCATATAAAAATAAAACTCTAATTAGTCTATGATTTATTTTGTAATCCCACATCAGGAGAAGAAGAAAAAAGTGAGTTGTTTCACTTATATAAAGTAAATCTTATACTCCCATTTAATATTATAATATTGTGTATAGTTCAGTTCAAGATAGTTTATATTTTAAAACAAAAACTCTTATTAGTCTATAATTTATTTTATAATCCCACATACATTTAATATTGTAGTGTTGTGCATGTTGTAGTTAAAGACAATTTAAATTTTAAAATAAAATTTGAAAATTTTAATTAATTAACTTTTGTGTAAGTTGGTTGGTCTTTTGACCTAACTGATTAGGCTAAATCATTTTTTATTTGACTTATAACGCCCATAATTAATTAAATTAATACATTACTCATAACATGATTAATCTGAAAATCTTATCATACCAAACAATAACATTAATTCCACAAGCCCTCTTTGCCATTGAACTACATATCAAATATTACAAATTTTCAGATTCTTGTCTTAGTTACAACAACATTAATATACTTCAAGAAACTAAAGGATAAAAACAATAATGCCTTAGTGGCATACAAACATCAAGGTAAGGCCTTGTTACAACAAAATGGACACACGGTTCCAAAACACATATGTGTAGACGTCCCCGAACGCCCCGGGAGGGTTAAGTCCCGTTCTGTTCATATTGGGGTCACTACAGTTCAAGGACTCAAATGTCACGGTTCTTAATCTTGAACCAAAGAGTCCAAATCCGGCAAATCGTTTTGAAAACAGATTTTTTTGAAAGAAGTGCCAAACATGGACTGCTTCGCCAGATACAGAGTCGCCACCTAAATATTTTTTAAAATGGGAAATTTAGGAAACCCTGACTCGGTGCCAAAGGCCACGTGTCCGTCATCACCAAAGTTGCCTCGGCTCGGGAACTTGGGTACGATTGGGGAAGGTCACTTCGTGAGCACCCCCGCTCGCCCGGTCAAAGACCGGCCTCTACTAACCATGATATCTGTTTTTGAAAACATTGTAAGTTCTTATTCCGATTATTAGCCTAGGTTACTATGTGATGCTCGCAGCAAACAAGTATAGACTGAGTCGCCTGAATTGGAACAAAACATTTCATGTTTGTTTGTTTGAAAATGGTTTGATGGTGCTACCCGCAGGTAGGCTAAGACGCGGATTTGCCACCCTCAGGTGGGCTTAGAAAACATGATTTTGCCACTATCTAGTGGGCTTAAAACAAACATTTGATGAATTGTCCAAATTCAAGTAACCCAGCCTCCACCCACAGGCATTCAAGGCAGTTATATTACATAAGCACATAGCCTCATGGTAAGCATGCTATTCATGGCAACACTCACACGCATGCAAGGATGCTAAAGCATAAATACTCACCGAGTACTCCAAGCCAAAACAGAAGCTCATTAGAAATCATGCATGATCCTAAATATACAGGAATGCCTAATGCAACACATGCAATAATGCAACTATAGCAGGCTCGGCTATTTTAAACATGGCATATGGAATGCTACAACTATCAAGTATTCAATTTGGAATTGAAATACAAATGCAGTTAGTATGATGCGCTGAGCCCGGTGCATGCAAAACAGATGAATGAATGCAAACATGCTATCATACTGTATGCTAATTGAAATATGCCCTATATCTAACCATCGTAAGCGGGTAAATAAAAGGGAAGAAAGACATGGGGTTGGAAGACATACATCACACTCACCCACACTTATTACAGTTATGCCCTCGCGCAGAGGGTCCGAATAAATATACAGTCTCGAATAAAAGAATATTACAGATTTTCTAATTAATTAACAAATTAAACTAAGAAAGCTTTAAAATTGGCTTGCAAGCCAGGGGCTGCCTCGCTTCTGATGAATGATGTATGCCGGATTGCCTTGCGCGGAAATCCACTGGGATGCCCAATTTAGCCTCTGTTTGCAATGTTTCTCGAAATGCGCGCCAGACTCCGAAAAATTGTTGATTCCTTATTTTGCTACAACAGAGAGCAGGAAAAGGGCATAGCAATGTATTTCACAAATATATGCATGCCTCGATTCTCGTGCCAGCAATCACGCATATCGATGCATGATGGCCGAGGAGCCGATTTGCACAACTCAATATAGGGTGCAATGCAGATGAATGCTACAACAAAACCTAACTCCATCATGGGTAATCCGGAGTGTCGGTGACTTGGGAATTGAGACCTGTTCCGTGAAACGTGCCTCGTTCCCCGTGCTCGGGCTAACTCCTATTCCGAACACGATGCAATATGCATGATATGCATGAAATGCGACTAATATGCAACCCTAAACATGCACAATGCTATGAAAATGAGATGCCTCGAAATGCGTGCACGCGGGCACGCAAACCGAGGCGATGATTCTAAGGCATGAAATGGCATACACGATGCAAGTGGACTTACACTAACATGAGTGAGCCTCAGCCACACTCACATAAGAGGCCGTCGGATAAAAAAGAGATGCCTCGAAATGCGTGCCCACGGGCGCGCAAACCGAGGCGATGCATACGGAATGCAAAATGACATGGAAATGATATACAATGAGGCTAAAATGAGATGTCTCGAAGTGCGTGCCCGCGGGCACGCAAACCGAGAAAATGACATACGGAATGCAATGATGCGAAAAATGGCATACATAATGCAGAATGGACTTATACCAACATGAGAGGGCCTCAGCCGCACTCACACAAGAGGCCGTAAGACGAAAATGAGCTGCCTCGAAATGCGTGCCCGCGGGCGCGCAAACCGAGGCAATGTCATAAAAGCATGAAATGGCATGAAAATGCAAATTGGGCTTACACTAACATGAGAGGGCCTCAGCCGCACTCACGTAAGCTGCCGAGAGACGAAAATGAGCTGCCTCGAAATGCGTGCCCGCGGGCGCGCAAACCGAGGCAATGTCATAAAAGCATGAAATGGCATGCGAATGAGATGTGACATATGGCATATGGAAAATGCCAATTTCAGCAGCTAAAATGATGCACAAATAGCCCCCGAATTATGACAAAATTACACCCGATGCCCGAAATGCGATGTAATGCACCCGAAATGGCCTATAGCCCTACTAAACATGCATAATTGACACATGACATGTAAAACAGTAGCAAGGCAGCCCCTAAAATAACATTTTTTCAGTACAAAGCAAGGCTAAACAACAACCACAAGTATGGCAAAATTAGCATGCAAAAATGGGGAAAAAGAGGGGAATTACAAAGCAAGTAGTATATACAATGCTCAAACCGAAAAAACCAGTTCTACAACATTAAAGAGGGACCAAAAATATGCACATTTATAAGAGATAACATCCCCAATTCAGTAGGTAGATAGGCTAAACATAGCATGCAAAATAATGAGCCAACAAAGGCTATAACATGAGGTACCAAAAGCATACACCAAACAACCTTGGACCCTTGACAAAACATGAAGAATGGGTCATTTTAAGACACTTTCCAAGCCTGATGGAGGCTGAAAACAAAAGCTAAGAAAGCCTAACAAAGCATGCAATTTTACGGAATCAAAAATGGTATTACATGAAGTACCAAAATAATGCACCAAATGGCCTAAGACCCTTAACAAAACATCATGAGAAGGACAAAAAAAGGCTCTTTCCTAGCCTGATGAAGGCTCAAATCAGAAGCTAGATAAGCTTAAAAAGGCATGCAAAGTGGGGTCAAGGAGAGATACAAAGGCAAGTGTAGCATGGAGACCCCAAACCAAGTTGATCCCTTCTACAATAATGTAGAGGGACACAAAATAAGCTCAATCTCAGTTAATGACATGCTCAAAATCAGACTTCAAATAGGCTAAAGAAATCATGCAATTTTACGGTAAATTGGAAGAATTACAAAGAAAGTGCATGATAGAACCACCAAACATGGTTGAGCCCTTCTTCAATGTTGAAGAGGGGCTCAAAATAGGCCCACTCACAGTATATTGCAGGCTCGAAAATGGATCACTCAAAAGCCAAACAAAGCATGCAAAATATTGGCATAAAGAGAGGTATTGAAGGAAGAGCATGATAGAGGTACCAAACAAGGTTGAGCCCTTCTACAATGTTGTAGAGGGGCTCAAAATAAGTACAAAATCAGTAGGGGTCAGAGCCCAAATCAGTGAGAAAGTAGGGTAAAGATTTGAAGCAAAATTGTGCAAGAAAAAGGGAATTAGAGGCTTACCCTTGAAGATCAAGCTTTTGTTGCTTCTTGGCTTGAATTTGTTGGTCCTTAGCCTCTGAAAAAGCTTCCTTTGCTGCTGGAATGGAAGTGGTGATGGTGAAGCTTAGGGTTGATGAACAAGTGGGCTAGAGACTTGAAGGTTTTTTGGAGCTTTTGAGGATGAAGATGGAGGTTTTGGAAGATGAAGTCTTGAGAAGAAAGTTTCTAACCTCAACAAAGAAGGAGGTCAGCCCCTTAAATGGGCAAGAAAGGGGTGTAAAAGGGGAGGGAAATGCATCCAAGCTTTCCCTCCCAAAATATCCCCCGGAGGACAGGGATATTTTGAAAAACAGCTGGACAGCTGTAAAGGGTCCAAAAGGAGAAAGCAGGCCGGCCAGGTACCTTTCTTGAAGGTGGCCGGCCGGCCACCCCAACTGGCCGGCCAGCCACTCCCCCTGGCCGGCCGGCCATGCCCAAAAATGAAGTCAAAAATTGCTGGCCGACCACCATACCTTGGTGTCCTCCCAGGTGTGTAGAACAAGGTTCCAAGGTTGGAATTTGGCAACTGTGAAACAGGAGTCACAACATTGCACTTGAAGGAGAGGCTCAAAAATGAAAAAAAACAATTACTGGCCGACCACCACTTTTTGGTGTCCTCCCATGTGCCCTCATCACAAATATGTAGCTTTGGTTGGAAGAATGGCCCTAGGGTGTTCAACATTAGCCCGGAAGTGAGCAAAACGGGCGCCGGAAGAGCATAACTGGTTATCTGAGATAATTGCTGGCCTCCCACCCTCCAGTGATCTTCCTGGTGCTAAAACAGAGGTACCTGCCAAAATTGAACAAAAACTAATGCAAAATGAATGCTCTGGGGCCAAACCGCAAGGTTCGGGGCCCGAAAACCGGCTGTAAGCACCGAAAGTGGTATTCAGCCGCGAAGTGGGTATCTAAGACCCCAGTGTGCCTTGTTATGATAAAACAGAGGCACTCGCCAAGAATGAATGAAAATCGATGCGAAACGAAAGCTCGGGGGCCAAACCGCGAGGTTCGGGGCCCGAAAACCGGCCGTTAAGCACCGAAAGTGGTGTTTGGCCACGAAGTGGGTATCTAAGACCCCAGTGTTCCTCGGTATGATAAAACAAAGGCACTTGCCAAGAACCGGAGGAATCGGAGATGGTTGGGCGGTCCCGAACCGAGGTACACGGCCTGACGGCTCCGAAAACCGGGAACCGGGCTCCGAAATGGGCAAAATGGCCTACAGCCACGAAAAGTAGCCCACGGCCACCGAGAGATGATCTACTAGACCTCTCCCTCCCCTCAGGAAGAAAACAGAAAAAAACGAGTCTGGTTCGCAAACCGAGGCAAGGCACAGAAGAGGATTCGGAAGTCCGGAGGCAGGGCGCACGGCCGCGACTCTGAGACTTCTGAACGAGCACAGTATGCAACATCACCAAGCGCTCAATCGGTGACGTCTGAGTCTTAAGGTCGGTCAAAAATGGGGTGTCTACAATATGCTCGGAGTTGCCACATAACACATCCATGAGCCTTCGTGCCCCAACAAAACAAAAGAGTCCACTTCCTTCTCATAGGGGTGGTTGCATATCACCGATTCCTGAAATTATTAGATAGGAATGAGTTAGATGCCCAGTAGAAATACTTTTAACAAAGTATATAATTATTCAAAAATCTATATGGCATTATCACAACTAAAACATTTTCTTATTCAACTCATGTTAAAGGTTTGAGCAACGAAACTTAGATATTATAATTTTCATGAAAAAAAATCACATTTCAACGCTGGGGGGTAAATACGCCATGAAAACCTTAGGGAGAGTCCCAATACATACATATACATATGTTTATATTTTAAATATCCCTACATTTGCCGGCTATTAATACGCTAGGGAATGGGCACCCAAAATCATCTGTTTTTTTCACTTTTACCGACTACAATATGGCGGGACTAGTAGACACCCCAAAACACTTTCCCACATTCATCCGGCGATAAGCTCAAGACAGGGCAATTGGACACCTAAACTTTTCCCTGTGCGGGTACCAACAACACACAACTCTTTTCAAAAACCGACTCACTACCTAGACTCACATGTTATTTACCACCCATTTAAACAACATTTCCAAGATTTTCAAATATTTGTACATTCTTTAGGCAAAGGGTAATGTACACCACTCAAGTAATTTAATGGAGTAATGAGTAACAATATTCATAATTCATGGAAAAAAAAAAATCTCAAGAGGTTCCAATTTCACAACTCTCAATCAATACGTATTCAAAATATCATAACTCATTCATCAATTTTAAAGAATTAAAAATCAATTTCATCTTTTCCCCAAATTTAACAACTAAAGTATTCATAAATTTAGGGCTTTTACCCCTAAATCATGTTAAATGCTATTTACCAACTAAAATCTTTATAATCCATAGCCATTAATCGAAATCTTAAGAAAATGTAGAGAAAATTTCATTTTTGAAACAAAATTCAATTTTGTAAACTCAAACATTAAATTATAGCATCAATGTCATAATAGCACCAACACAACATAAACTCTCAAAATAAAGAGATGCAAGATTAAAAGTAACCTACCTCAAAGATAAAAGTAGAGAAGCTAGATCAAGAAGATTCCTTTGAAAAATTCAAAATCCAATTGGTCAAAATGTTGATTTTCACTTGTTCTTTGTCTTTAATGCAAGATCTATGTTGGATTCTTGGTGAAAAATAAATGAAATCAAGGTTTAGAGATCTAGGATTTTAGGTATGGAGGAGAGGGAGAAAAGAGAAGAAGAAAAAATGAAAAGTTTGAGTCAAAAAGTGACTTTGAAGTGCCTGACTTCAAACAAACCGCTTGAGTGGTCAAAGCATGGCTTGAGCGGTGAAGTTAAGCTCCTAGAATCTCAGAATCCCGCGCAGACCGCTTGAGCGGTCAAAAGTTTGCTCAAGTGGACTTACTCTAGCATAGGTATATCAATTTCAAACGGCATAACTCCCTTGACGTCCTACTCTATTTAGGTCGTTTCTTTTTTGTGTCCAAATCGAAGCCTCGGAAATAAGATTTCCCAAATGGTTTTCTAGCCTCATATCTAGATCAAAGTATGAAAAGAGAAAAAAGTGTAAAAAAGAGTGAAGACTAATAACCTCATAGGAAACCATTATCCGATACAATTTTTTTGGTTCAAATTTCTTACTGTTGGCTACATATTTTGTAAAGCCAAATCATAGTTTGACACGTGGCAGATTAAGGGTATTATGGGAAGAAAATTCAAGTCTTCGATCCTGATCGAACACGTGGCAATGAACATTGGTTCTTACGTGATCTGAGTAGCACTAGATCAGTAAAGAGATACAAAGTGACGTGGCTTCAACGGTTACTCATATTCAAATTCAAATACAGGAGGGAAGCTCAACTGCAAGAGATGGCGTAGTGGGACTACTTCTAAGGCAGCATGATCAGCGATCATGGAGGAGCAGTTCGACAGTCTGAAGTGCAGTTCGAAGGTCATCTTTGACAAGTATAAATAGCAGGGAAGCCCTCAGAAAAACCCCCAGACTCAGATCATACAAACCAGTCTTTACTTCATATTTTCCTTTCCAGTTTTACATTTCTTGTTCTTTAAATACCTGCACTTTAAATACCAGCACTGCACTTCGATTCATAGGAGTAGTTTCAAGTAGATTCAAGTAGACTGTTGCTGTAAACCTCTTCGAGGCTGAGTTTGAACTATTGTAAGTGTTCATTTTAATGAAATACTTCGATTGTTCTTCATATTAACTGTTATTTCTCTTAATTCTCCTAAGTCAAGCCACCAGTAAAAGTCCTCTTCATTGAGGCTGAAAGAACTAAAACACAATCGTCTGATAATTGGTTGGCAATATAATTTCTGTAAGGACTGATTGATCCTTGCTGGCACGCTCGCATTTACAAAATTACCCTTCGAAAAGCCAAAAAGCCAACATATATTTTTGGCACGCCGGTGGGACTTGTTAAAATGGCTAGACGAAGACGACAAGGAGAAAATGAACGCCTGGAAGAAGGCGTAGAAGGAGAGGTAGAGATACCTAATCCAGAGGAGAATGTGGTAACACATCCTGTGGAGACTCCTATGCTATCAGAACCTTTGGTCGAACAGACCAGTACTTCTGGACAAGAACCATATGTTCATAATATTGGACGAAACCAAGGAATTGGACCATCCACCGTTCCATCTACCCAGCCAACAAACCCATGGGATGGCTTGGTAGATGCTATGGGACAACAATTAATGAACACGATGGAAAGGTGGGCAACATCCTTTTTGGATCGAATGAATAATCACCAACCAACAAATACAAGACACAGAGGAAATTTTAAATGTCCCTCAGCAAAGATTGGCTAGAGAAAACAGCCTATGCAAGTTAATGGACAATTTAATGGTCAGACTAGTACGCAGAACTATGAAAGACCATCGCCTCAGTCTTGGTATGAACCCATTTCAAGGCCTGTAGTAGGCCAAAATGCCTCAGTACTCAACAGTGAAGCCACACAAGGTGGTGGATCTGGCCAAGTACAAGAAACTGGCATAAGAATGGTGGCAAATCCCATGTTCGAAGCCATACCTGGCACTAGGGGGTATAATAACCCCTTATTCGAATTTATACCCGGGGGGTTGGAAGGTTTTCCCACAAATGGAAGGGACACAATACCTGTTCCAGCACCTTTCACAGGTCCTTTCGCAGGACAGGCTCAAAGGGGTTACCCATACCCTCAACAGCAACCTGCACCACAGGGGCAACCAGTCCCAAATATACCACTTTTTGGACCAAGAGGACCACAGGCACAAGTTTGTCCACCAAACCCTGTGTTTGTCCCTCCAGTAGTGGCTCAGCAAGCCCAAAATATGGTCCCTAGGGACCAAATTGCTGATATTGTTAGGGAGATGTGTGGACCGATGGCTCGGGGGGTCCAGACTCCTGTATACAGAAAACCATACCCAGAGTGGGTAGATAGGGTACATGAATACCCAAGAGGATTCAGAATACCAGACTTTACCCTATTCTATGGAACTGGAAATCAATCGACAGTAGAGCATATTGCCAGATTCGCTGCTCAATGTGGTGAATTCACTAATCATGACTACATAAAACTGAGATTATTTCCAAACTCTTTAACTGGGGGAGCATTTGTATGGTATATCAACCTTACACCTGGCTCCATTCAAAATTGGCAACAAATGGAAGAGGCATTTCATGCCCAATTCTTCCAATCGGAGCCAGAGGTGTCCATGGCAGACTTGGCAAGATTGAGTCAAAGGCCTGAAGAAAAGGCTACTCAGTTCATTGCCAGATTTAAAAGGGCTCGAAATAAATGTAGAGTCATCCTTCCAGAGCCAGAATTTGTAAGATTGGCTCAAAACGGTTTAGAGTTCAGGCTTCGAAAGAAGTTTGATTCAACTGAATTCAGGGATTTGGTCGAACTAACCTATAAGGTGTCTCGATATGAAGCATTACTAGAAGAAGAACAAGATCGAAACAATGCTTCGTATAAGACATATTATAGAGATCCCAATTATGAATCGATGCAGCAGAGATTGTGGGCAAAGAACCCGTAATCTGTGAAGCATTAATTCATAAGGATACAACCATCGACCAGCAGTTTAAAAAGAAAGACTTTCACAGAAAGTATTCTTCGATTTAACAAAAGCAGATGACATTTTTGATCATTTGCTTGCAGCCAATTTCCTTAAGTTACCAAAAGGGGTAAAACTGCCGTCTCTTGATGAACTTAAAGGAAAAGCATACTGTAAATGGCATAATTCTTGGTCTCACTCGACTAAAAACTGCATTGTTTTTCGAGACAGGATCCAAGAGCAAATCCGGAAAGGAAGTCTGAAGTTCCCAGCCAAAACAGAGAAAGCCATGGGAATTGACAGTAACCCGTTTCCAGAAGTTGGAGAAAGCGCGGCTAATGTGGTTGTACCAAACTTTCAGAATCTATCTCTGCAGGAATTGGGAGAGGTCAATGTGCAAATGCATATTGCCAACCAGACAGCTGCCAAGAAGGAGACTAGAAACCCGCCAGTTGTTGGACAAGGTTTCTCACATCAGAAGGAACACTCTGATGAAGAAGTACTGGATGACGATTCCTTGGAAGCAGCTGTAATGCAGAGGATGTGTCCCAGATGCAGACTAAGCTACAAATGGTTGAAGGGGCTTCCAATTGATGGGAAGCAATACTATAGGGATGTTCAGAGACGCCCTAAGTCAACCAATGCTTACAACAAAAGGCCGTATCCGGCTAGTGATAGGCAGCGACCTTTAGTGGTTGAGCCTGCAGTAGACAGAATGCGTGATAAAGGCAAGAGGCCCTTGCATGAATCTAGGCCACCTAACTACTACAGAATGGAGAGTAGCCATTCCGAAAGAAGATTGGAGAGGAGTTCAGGTTATGGGACTAAAGCCAGAGATTGGCCCCCCAGACCAACCTCACACAGAACAGAAAATGGCCACCTCCATCAAAGGCAGAATCAAGCTCAATCAGCTCAAGCATGCGATCAGAACCAAGCACTTACCTCCACGGCCAGTTTCGAAGATGGCTTCGAAGGTGGAAAAGGGTGATTCGACATCTGAATCAGTAAGCTCTTGGGTGCCTGGAGTTCCAGATTGGTTTGTAATGCAAAACAAACCTAGGGAATTGTCTGCCAGGAGAGAAGTTGGAATCACAGGAAGGATGGTCAAACCTCCTTTGGTGGCTCCGAACAACTGGGTATTGCTGAAACACCCAAAGACAAAGGAACCAAATATGGTTCCAGTTATCTCCAGATCACAAAGGAGGAAGATTCAGCGTAGGTACACCCAGTACCAGCAAGATCTGAAAGAAGGTGGAGAGAGTTCTTCACAGGACAAGACAGAAGAAAAGAAAACTTCGAAGTCAGACCATGCTCCAAAACCGACTCTACAAAGTAAAGTGGTTTGTAGCAGAGAACAATTGGCCCAAGTTCATTCTGAATTAAAGCCAGGGAGAAGTCTAGTTTGGCAGGGCTGGAGAAGGCTCTGATGGAAAGTGATAGTGAAACGGAAGAAGAGATTGGCATGAGCCAAGAGAAGGAAATAGCAGAAGAAGAATGTTCGAAGCCTTCATGGCTGAACAAACATTTTTGACTGAAGAACCAGTTGAGAAGGATCCTTCGAAGGGATCAGTTATCAATGAAATACCAGAATGCAGCATGGAGGATGCTGCTGAAGACACTGAGCAAGGTAGCCAAGAGGGAAAGAAGGTACAGCCAGCCATCCAGTTTGGCTCATTTCCCCCTGTATCAGTCAACATGGTACACATACTACCTCATGAATTCCAGGCTGAAAATGAGGATCAAGGTGACCAAGACATGGATCCAATTCCTGTCTCTAGCGAGGAGTCACAAGTGAGTATGGTACAGGATGCTCCTGAAATGGCTACTCCAATGGAAACTGAGTGTGAAAGCGAGGAAGAGGTGAGCATCAACCTCTCATATCCTTTTGAATACCCCTCAAATTCCATGACCCAACATGTCAAGCCTTTGTACATCAAGGCTTTCTTTGATGGGATACAGCTAAACCGAGTCCTAATAGACAATGGGGCAGCGGTAAACTTATTACCGAAATCTTCTTTGAAGAAACTAGGGAAGAAGAATCCCAGGTTGATCCCAACCAGCACAACCATTGCTGGCTTTGCTGGAGATAAGCAGATGGCTCAAGGGATTCTGCCTATTAATTTGAGTGTGGGGACCAGGGATTGTATGACAGCTTTCTTCGTCATCGACAGCAATGCTAAATATAATGCCTTACTTGGGAGAGATTGGATCCACACCAACAAATGTGTGCCTTCCTCTTTGCATCAGAAGATCATGATGGCCCTGGGCAATGGAGAGACAGAGGAGATTGATGCAGATCCTCAACCCTTCATAGCCTGTGCAGACTTTGCAGAGGCCAAATTGTATATTGAGGGAGTGACACCACTCAGTATACTGAGGAAAGCTGATGGCTCAGCCGAAGTGACGGCTGATGAGGAAGTAACACACCTGAAGCACTTAGTCCAAGAAAGTGCTGATGAAGAGGTTGTCGTGAAAGATGACAATGATGCCTGGTTATAGGCAAAAAAGTGAGGAACGAGAAGCCAAGTCCTTGGCTTTGATTAAATTCTCATCATTGGACGTAAAAGCAATAGTCCAGAAAGTACAGAAGCAAGAGAGAGAGGCCATGATAATTGGCTGTAAACAAGAACAGCAACAGGTCAGAAGTTTGACCCTTGAGAAATACTGTGCATTGGACATTGAAACAAAAGTCCAGGAGATACAGGAAGAAGACGCCTTATGGACAGATTTTGTCTATGAGGAAGAGGGCAGAGATGTCGAATTAAAGAACCTAGGAGCAAAACAAGGCGAACAGCTTGCTTCGAAGGTTGAAGAAACCAGAGAAGAAGCTTCGATAAGTCCTCAGACGCAAGACCCCTTAGAAGAGGTGAATTTAGGGGAGGGTTCTGTGCAGCAGCCCACCTATATAAGTACTTGCTTGAATGTTCTGGACAGAGACCAGTTATTGGTTGTTTTAAAGAAATACAAAGATTGCTTTGCATGGTCTTATAATGAACTACCAGGATTGGATAGATCTTTGGTGGAACATAGGCTCCCTATGAAGCCCAATTTCAAGCCATACAAGCAGAAACCAAGAAGGATGAGTCCAGAAGTAATTCAGAAGGTCAAGGAAGAAATTCTTAGACTACTCAAGGCAGACTTTATTAGGACAGCCAGGTATGTTGAATGGCTATCTAATATTGTGCCTGTAGTTAAGAAGAATGGCAAAATGAGGGTATGCATCGATTTCAGAAACTTAAACCTAGCAACTCCTAAAGATGAGTACCCTATGCCTATAGTGGATCTGCTGGTAGACAGTTCAGCAGGACATCAAGTTTTATCGATGATGGATGGCCACTCTGGTTATAACCAAATATGCATTGCAGAGGAAGATATCCACAAGACAGCATTCAGATGTCCTGGAAATATTGGCACCTTCGAATGGGTTAAAATGCCATTTGGTCTGAAGAATGCTGGAGCTACATATCAGAGGGCTATGAACACTATCTTTCATGATCTCATTGGAGGGTATCTAGAATGCTACATTGATGACATTGTAGTGAAATCCCAGTCCATGGAGGAGCATTTGTTTCATTTAGAAGCAGCTTTCGAAAGAATGAGGAAGTTCAAGTTGAAACTTAATCCTCTTAAGTGTGCTTTTGGTGTATCATCTGGAAACTTCTTGGGTTATGTAGTGCACAAGAAAGGAATACAGATTGATCAGAATAAAGCTAAAGCCATCATTGAAGCTAGGCCTCCATCAAGTAAGAAAGAATTACAAAGGTTCCTGGGGCAGGTTAACTTTCTTCGAAGGTTTATTTCTAACACTGCAGGGAAAACTAAAGTATTTTCTTCCTTGTTAAGGCTGAAAGATGAAGAGGAATTTGTGTGGACAGCAGAGCATCAAAGTGCTTTCGAAGGTATTAAAGCCTACTTGGCCAACCCTCCAGTGCTGATGCCACCAAAGGGAACAAGCCGTTGAAGTTGTACATAGCTGCAGCAGAAGATTCATTGGGAGCTTTTTGGCCCAAGACAATGAAGAAGGCAAAGAGCAAGCTATTTATTACCTTAGTAGGTTTTTAAATCTTGTGAATGTAAATATTCAGCTGTTGAAAAGCTGTGTCTTGCTTTGTATTTTGCTGCAATGAAATTAAGATATTATCTTTTACCTACAACTGTCTTGGTAATTGCAACCACAGATTTGGTTAAGTACATGTTATCCAGACCTATGTTGAGGGGAAGAATTGGCAAGTGGATACTAGCCTTATCAGAATTTCATCTAGAATATGTCCCTCAAAGGGCAGTAAAAGGGCAAGTCTTAGCCAATTTTCTGGCAGACCATCCATCTCAAACAGAGAGCCAAGAGATAATGGAGCTTGGTATGGCTAGTGTTGAGCCATGGCAGATGTGGTTCGATGGATCGAAAGCCAATGGTTTAATGGAATTGGTATTGTGATTAAGTCTCCACAAGGGGTAGAAACCACACATGGTTTCAGAGTGGATGAAGCCACTTGTTCCAATAATCAGGCTGAATATGAAGCCTTAATAGTAGGGCTAGAAATCCTCATTGGGTTACAAGTACATGCAGTTGACATATTTGGGACTCTCAATTGGTGGTTAACCAAGTAAAAGGGATTTTCAAGTGTCAAAGCATAAGCATCCTACCATATTATGTTGTTGCATTACATCTGCTTTCTCAGTTTCAAATAGCAAATGTAACCCATGTTCCAAGATTCTTGAATAATAGAGCTAATGATGTGGCTCAGAAAGCTTCGAACTTCAAGAGAAGGGATAATACCCAAAGGGACATCAGTCAGACAACATATCAAAGATTAATACAACCTTTGAATAAAAGGAATATGGTCTTGGAAGTTAATCATAATGACTTACAAGAACAAGATTGGAGGCATCCAATAATGCAGTACTTGGCTGGTCCATCTTCGAAGGCCAGCAGGAAAATCAAATTGCAGTCTATGCAATATATGATATATGGCAACGCTCTCTACAAAAAGGGAGGAGATGGCTTATTGCTGGAATGTTTAGGCCCAAAAGAAGCATTAACAGCTATGGCTGAGGTTCATGAAGGCATCTGTGGTGCTCATCAGCCTGGTGTAAAGATGAGATGGTTGCTTCGAAGGCATTCCTACTATTGGCCAACTATCCTTAAAGACTGCATAGAATATGCAAAGGGTTGCCAGGCATGTCAAAACATGGTACAATAAGGCATGTGCCCATAACTGACCTACATGCAGTAGTGAAACCTTGGCCATTCAGAGGGTGGGCCATGGATATGATGGGAAAAATACACCCACCTTCTTCGAAACATCATTGTTTCATTCTAGTGGCCACTGACTACTTCACTAAATGGGTCGAAGCCAAACCATATAAGGCTGTAGACCAAACAGAAGTCATTGGGTTCATTAAAGACTTGATCCATAGATTTGGCATCCCACAAACCATTACTGTAGATAATGGGACTGTGTTCGATGGGAAAATGGTGAAGTCCTTTGTAGCAGAATTTGGAATTAGCCTTGTTAATTCCACACCCTATTATGCACAAGCCAATGGTCAAGCTGAATCATCCAATAAATCCTTGAAAAAAGGTATACAAAAGGTTGTGGAGGATAATCCTAGGGATTGGCATAACCTTCTGTTGGATGTTTTGTGGGCTTACAGAACTTCCCCAAGGTCAAGCACAGGAGTTACTCCTTATGCCTTAGTATATGGGCATGATGCAGTTCTACCTGTGGAAATTAATGTTAAATCCTTGAGGGTAAGATGTCAAGATCAGTTAGATCCTGAGCAATACCATCAAAGTATGTGCTTGGAGTTAGAGGGCATAGATGAAGCCAGGATATTGGCATTAAATAGCATTCTTTTCCAAAAGAAGAAAGCAGCTAAGAATTACAAGAAAGTCAAACACATTGGCTTTGATGAAGGTGATTTGGTATGGAAACAATACTCCCAATAGGAATTAAAAGCCATAAGTTTGGCAAATGGTCACCTAACTGGGAAGGACCATATCAAATTCATAGAGTTCTGCCTTTTGGGGCCTACCATTTAAGAAATTTGAATGGGTATGTACATCCCAAAAAGATCAATGGCAGATATTTGAAGCCTTATTTTCCAACCATTTGGGAAACACAAGGGATAACATAAACATACAAAAACACAAGACTGCTCGAAAGATAAGACAAAATTTGTTCTTCTATAAAGAATCAAGTACATTGCGCCACAAATTGGCCCAGAAATCATTACAATGTCTTAATTGTTTTTGTACAATAGATTTCCTACTGCTAAGTGCTGGAAACAGTTGGATAGCTGCAGCCATGTCCTCTTTTCGATCAGCCAGCTCTTGGTTGGTGATGTGCAATTTAGTGTCAGTTCGAACCAAGGCCCGGTTTACTGCAGCTAGCTCCTCCTCAAGTTGAGCTTTCTTCTCCAGCAACTGAATTCGAAACTGGGAGGCAGAGGAGTGTTGTTCCTTGAGATCTGATACTTCAGTATGCACTTGAGAAACAAAACTCTGATCCCTAGCCAATTTCTCATTCGCAGCATTGGCAGCATGACAAATGCTAATGTAGAAATCAATAGTAGCTGCAGCCTGGGATAGATGACTTGAGACATTCATGCCGGACTGCTCAGCAATTTTACAGCACTGAAGAAACCCATTTCTGATGATAGGCCTTTGTAGAGCCTCGAAGGGAATCCTCGAAAAGGAGATCAGCAGTTCCAAGCAAGTGTCTAAGTCTATAGAAGGTGCAAAAGGCTTGCTGCTGGAGGAAGAAGAGCTCTCAAGGATTTTCAGCAAGGAGTCAGCCAAGATTAATGGTTCAGCTTCAGCACTGAAAGTTGGGGAGGTAGAGGATGTGTCAAATAGACTAGCTAGTCTTCCTTCGAAGATGTCTACCTCATCCCTAGACATAAAGGGCATAGAGAGTGCTGTGGTGGAAAACACAGGAGACTGCATGGGGATAGGAGAAATAGGTGGAGCATCTTTGGCAGCCTCTATGGTTTTGCCACCAAGAATCAAGAGAAGAGGGGCTGGAAGTAGGCACAGGTGATGAACCATGAATTGGGGAACTACCAGCACCCTCTGTGGAAGAGTCAACTGCCATTGGGAATGAAGCAGTAGTTGGAATTTCTGAGAAGGAAGGAGGAAGAGCAAGGTTCGAAGAAGAGTTAAACTGAGGCAGATCAAAAGTCAAAAAAGGGAGAAATGGCTCTAAGCCAAGGAAAAGGGATGCAGGGATGCTTGGACTCAAAGAAGGTGTGTCGAATATAGGCTTGGAGAGTGGGAGCATGATTTGGATGGTCTTCACATGTTGCAACTGGTCAACTTCAACAACTGAAATTGGAATAGGCCTCCTGGGGAAGATAATTGTTGCTGCAAAAGGAAGAAATGCAAGCAATGTCAAACTTCAATACAAAGGCTGACGAAGGGAAAACAGTAGAAATACGAAAGAAATTACTTGTTTCAGAAGTATTGGCACTGATGGGAGAACTGCGAAGGAGGATGCTCGATAGTTTGTTGTCTTCGTGCAGCTTCTCTTTGTAATGCATCAGCAGCAGCAGCTTCATCTCTCAAAAACTGTTGCTGCCGTTTCTTCTCGGCCCTTTCAAAGACAATTATTGCCTTGGGATGTTCCTGCTCTACTGTCTTGATAACTGTTTCGTGAATGGGATCCTCAACCAAGACAGCAGTTGAAACAGTCACCTTCCTTCTCTCCTTTCTATTGCTTGGGCGATTGTTTCGGAATCAGAGTCCTCAGCAAAGTCAGAAGGAGAGACAGTAGTCTTTTTTCTCCTCTTCCCCTTTGGTGGGGATACTACTGGTTCCTTTTCGATCCCCTTCTCTTCAATCTGGGGTTCAGATTTTTCTAAGGTTAGTTCTTTCTCATACTATAATGTCTGCCTCGAGAGAAGGATGTTCAAAGGTATCAGAAGGAGAGGTAGCCACCTTTTGTCTCTTTGTTCTTTGTAAGGGCACTTCTTGCTCTGTTCGACTGCTTCTTCTCCCAAAGTTTCAGATTCCTCAGAGGGGAGGATCAGCTTCCTTTTTTTTTTTCTGTTGCTGTTCCTTTTGAGAATAGCTGAAGTCTCAGCTCTCTTAGGAGATTCTTCTTGCAGAGACCCTGCACCAAAGAACATAAGTATAAAGGAAACAAACAAGAGATCAAAAGGAAAAAAGAGAAGTTGAAAGTATATACTTTTTCTTGAAGCAGCCCGGAGTGGCTTTCGAAGGAGTTGAGGTAGCAGGGATGGACTGAGCTGTAGGAGGCACAGTAGAGGAAGGGACAGTCTCAGCTCCTTTGGGCTTGGACACATCCAACCTCCAATAGGTTTTTAGGTGAAATGGCTAAATAGAATTCCATATTACTGTCCCACCACTGTTGGTATCTCTTCAATGCAGTTCCCGCAGGAATGAAAGGAGTGTATTCAAAATTAGCCAAGTCATCCATGAATTTGAAGGTTGCCTCCTCCAGCCTTGATTTCCTAACTTTCAGATCTCTCCTGGTAAGGCTCAGGTTGGTGTTGCTGCAGAGAGGTATTGGGACCCCTTGTGTGAAACCAAATTGTCTAGCGAATTGAGCAGGACAATAAGGTTCAGCTATACATTTATAAGCCCTGGGGTTTGTAGTCCCAATAAACAGCTCCCTAGGAAGCAGAAGGGAGGCCCATATGTCTTTATGAATAGGCGAAGCACAGAGCCTGTCACTCAAAAAGTGACTCAACCAACGTGGACCTATGTTGGTCTCGAAAGGACGGAAGCGGTGAACAGGAAGTTCGGCTGGTAGTTGATGGAAAAAAGAGAAATAAAAGGCAAAAGAAGAAGGATAGAGGGAAGCATTGGCTAGTCTTATGCCATGGGTAAGAGAATGTAACCCAGAAAATTTAAGGCATTTGGATTGTAGTTCAGTGAAATAGGCAAAAAGCCAAAGCTGAAGGATCCAGAATGGCCCCCCTTGATTAGCATCTAAGGGCTTCTCACAAAAAAGGGAACACACTCTGTATACATGACCAAGAATATATGGGGCTAAGGCTATTCTTTGTTGCAAAACAAAGGCTTTGGCAAGTGGAGCAAATTCAGGCATAATTCTTTGTGAAGAGGTGCAGAAGAGGAATTTGCAAAGCCAGTATAACAAGAAGGAAAAGAACTCCCTATCGGTTACTGGGCCCTCTTTTTTATTTTCAGCTTTAACAAAATCGCTGTAAGATAAGTTAAGAGAGGGAAGGGAGAAAGAGACTGTTAAATCAGGGAAATCGGGTGTAATAATGGTACCAATGGGGGATACTCCTAGTAAATGGCAAATATCAAGAACAGTAGGAGCCATCATCCCACATTTAAATTGAAAGAAATTAAAGATAGGGTTCCAAAAGCATAAAGCAGCAGGGATTAAGAAAGGGTCCTCTGTGATAGTTACCCTTGATAGTCGAAGAGCGTCGAGAAGGCAGAGCTCTTGAAGGTCCAGTGTCCTCGCAGGGATGACCCGATCATACCACTCTTGCCACTCTGGTCTCATCGTGGGCCAACATCGGTGGGGGCGATTGATCCTCCAGCTCCTCCAATCAAGACCACCTTCATATAGGAGACATGGTTTTTTCCAGGCGAGGGTACAGAGCTGGGAGTTCAATAGGGATCTCCTTGAAGATTGGCCCAAGCACATAGTCTTGTCGCTCATGACGACGAGGGATAAAGACACGCCCATCAATGGCGCTTTTTCCCCCAGCCTTGTACTTCTCGCACTCCACATCAATGAGCCTTTTCAAGGCTACGGATGAGCTCACGCGTTCTATGATTGGAACTTCTGGTGAAGAAGAAGCCATGGATGGTATGATGTTCGAAAAGGAAAGGGGGAAGTAAAGAGAAGTGAAAGATATGAGGGTTTGAATGTTAAAAGAGCAAGTGACTTCAGAAACACGAAGAAAAAAGGGTTTTAAAGAAAAGCTTTTGTGTCCGGAAATATATTGCATAAGTCGTTAAGTACTAAAAGTACGAATACGAGGAGCCTCTTCCAATTGATAGTTT